>JBBBDQ010001337.1:5532500-5800000 GCA_037127315.1 Ascarosepion bandense
ATCTACTTTTGTATATCCTTAATTTAGAATTTAGGGAATCGATTTTTTCTATAGAATTTTTAATCTTTTTAAAAATTTTCTTTTAAAAAATTAGATCAAAGTTTGTGGTGTATGTAGGAGTGTTGTTAGTACAATGAAAGTGTATCATTTCTAGGGGGTCCTACAACACTCCTACATACACCACAAACTGCGATGTTATCTCTTTTTCCCTGTATCTGGCCTGTTAGTATCAAGTTCTCCAAGCCCTCCTTTCTCATTGCATCTCCCAAGAACTTTAGTTGTCTCTTTCTGATGCTCACTATTAATTTTCTTTTCGTTGCCATCCTTTCCAACACCTCATCATTGTTCACATGCTCAGTCCATGATATCCCCAGCATCCTTCTGTAGAACCAGATTTCCGCTGCTTCAAGTTTTTCCTTCATCTTCGATAATATTGTCCAGCATTCACTGCTGTATTGAAGAACTGACATCACATAGCAATCTAGCACTCTCTTCTTTGTTTCTAGTGAAAGTTTCCTGTGTCTTAGTATTTGACTTAGCTTCTGGAACGCGTCCTTCGCCATGCAAATTCAGTTTCCGATCTCTGTGTCACACTTTCCATCTCCTGTTAGAACACTTCCTAGGTATTTATATTTTTGTACTTGCTTAATTCTGATATCCCCCACCTGTACTTGGCATTTTGGGTTGAAATTTTTGCTAATGACCATGCATTCAGTTTTATTAGTTTATTTGTAGTCCTTTTTGTCAGTCTCCACAGATACCTTCTGTAGGAGGTCTTGTAGTTCTCTTTCCGTGTCTGCATACCTTATGTTGTTCAAATTGTGGCCTCCAACAACATTGGCGTAACATCTAGGGTCCTCAAAATATTCTCGCTGTATAAGTTGAACAGATCCGGTGAAAAGACACATCCTTGTCTTACATCTCTTTCTATCTTTGTAAATCTGCTGAAATCGTTACCTGTCCGTATGCAGGCAGTTTGCTGACAGTAGATATTCTTGATTACTCTGATGTCCCTCCCAAAAATGCCGAGGCTGCTGAGCATCTCCATCAATTCTTTTTGTCGTATTTTGTCGAATGCCTTCGTATAATAAATAAAACATAGGTACAAGTCCTTCTTCTTTTGTATTGCTATTTCGGAGAACATCCTAATCATAAATATGGCGTTCCTTGTTTCAATGTCTTTGACGAACCCGCACTGTTCCTGTCCTATCTCTGGTCTGATTCTGCTTATTGCTCTATTCATCAGGATTCTGACAACCGGTTTTGTAATGTGACTCATTAAGCTGATAGTTCTATGTAGTTCGCACTCGTTGGCATCTGGCTTCTTCGGCAGTGCTATAAAAATCGACTTGCATAGGCGGTCTGTTATTATTCCATATTTATAAATTTCGTTTATTATTTCGGTAATTTTCTCTATTCCGAATTCTTAAAGGACTATCAGCAGCTCTATTACAATAAAGTCTGGATCAGCTGCTTTGTTTCTGTTCAGTTTGGCTATTGCAGCTTCCAATTCGGACTTTAATATTTCCGGTCCGTCCTCATCCTGGTGTATTCTCGGTTGGTCTCTCTCTTGTCACGGAAAAGATCCTTTATATACTCTTCTCATTACTGGAGTATTTGCTCTTTCTCCAATATTATCGTTCCATCCTTGTATTTTATGCATCCTGTTGAGGAGCATGTTTTTTATCCCGTCAGTTATCTTATCTCTTTATACACCTCTGTTTTATTGGTCCTGCTCAGTCTCTCTACCTCTGCGCATTTGTCGTTGAGCCATTCCTCTTTAGCCTGTCTGCATTTTTTCCTTATCTCCCTGTGTAGTTTTCTGTATTCCCTTCCATGTCTTGACGTTATTTTTGTCTCCTTCGCATCATGTCGAAAATCTCTTCGGTCATCCACTTGTTTTTTTCTCTTCTGCGTCTGATTTCCTTTGGGGCAATATTGTTTGCTGACATGTTAAAATTTCCCTTCTCTGATTCCATGTTCCTATAGCTTAGCGACTCCTACTAATACCAAATCGGTCAGGTTTCGATCCAGGCCAGACGCGAGTGGATGTGTCTAGCTACAGCGATGAACTGTGATACAGAGAAACAGGCTTGTATGTGGATAACTATTATCTATATATATATATATATATATATATATATATATAGAGAGAGAGAGAGAGAGAGAGATAGATAAAGACTGAGATATAGATAACTATAAAAAATATGTACAGAAAATAAATACATATATATTTAATAAGTATGTATAAATAATTATGATAGACACACCATCAACCGCCTGTCAATACGACTGGCGCTACAACTCTCCGGAAAGAGCTCGATACAGCAGAATTTAAACCTGCATTGAATCCTCAGAATTTTACACAGAATAGACATTCAGTCAGTTAGTTAGGTTCTGTATATCATACACGGTTGGATGATCATGTCTTGATAGAGACAAGACTGACTGGGCAGAAGATTTTCCTGCAGTAGGCTGTTATTACTTTCTGCGGTAGAATAGTAGCCAACCAAGGCTAAAGAACCCAATCTGTCCTGTTATTTAACCCGTAGCTGGAGAGAAAAGACGAATTAACAACTCGTGCGTAAGCGAATGCAACTATATTCCTATTTTATTGTACTCTGTCTTAAAAGTTGTATTTTTGTTTCAGTTTTCTAATGTTCCCAGGAATCCCTTACTTCTTATTGGCTTTATTGCCTTTCTTGTAGTGAAATGATTTAAAAAGTCTAATTAGCTATATATATATATATATATGTGTGTGTGTGTGTGTGTGTGTGTGTGTGTGGTTTGTTCTTGTGCGCGCATGCGCGTGGCCAACGTACATTTCAGTATACGGCCGTCTATCCGGGGGTAATATTTCCTGGATTATTTTTTGTTAAAGAACACAATAATAAATGGTGCGATGTTGGTACAATTCGATGTGCGCTGTGGTGCAGAGGATATCGGCTCAAAACAAGAAATCGGAGAGCCGTGTTCGATTTCCAGTTGTATTCGTTATATTCACTTATGTACAAATACCCTTGGGAATGGTATTAATCGGTCTCGTCTCACTCCAGCTATGGATTAGATAACAAGACAAATTGGGTTCTATGGTCTTGGTTGTTAACCAGTATACCACAAAAAGTAATGGCAATCTACTGTGGGGAAATTTTCTGTCCAGTCAGTCATGTCTCTTTCAAGACATGATCGCCTAAGCGTGTATTACGTATGGCACTTAACTTGCTAACTGAATGTCTATGCAAAATTCATCCATGTGGTGAATTCTTTTTTTTTTTTACTATTAAATAATGCAAATATTCAATTTATTTCTTTCGAAATTTGTCCCATCAGAAACCTTATCTTTTTCTTCAACAACTAGTGCACTCAATGTAATTCAAATATCTTCAAACAACCGTTTGACAAAGTAAACATCAAACATAATACGCACTTAGGCGATCATGTCTGTTTCAATTTCTTACTAACTAGGCATATTTCCAGCAGTAACGCTGTCGTTTCTTTCTGCCGTAGAAATATATCACATATCTTTACATTTTCACATATCTTTACATTTTTACTCGCCTTCATTTGTGCATTTTTTAATCGTTTCACCCCAAGCAGAGAGCTACATAAGAGAAAAAGATTAGATAAAAGGAGAGTAAAGAGAAAGAGGAACCAGTTACAGGGGGTGTCAGAAAAGGGAGCAAGAGGAGGATACAGGTGTGATAGCAGTTGCAAAGGTAGAGTAAAAGGAAGAGATATACAGGGTAATGTAGAAAGAACTAGAGTCAGTATATTGCTCTCAGGAAGACTCGCTTGGCCCATGCTTATGGGAGGCAGGAAGGGTTGCCTGTGATGATTAGCAGACAGAAGCTTCCTTTTAGACGCATTGAAATTTACAAGCCACTTCTTACCCCATTCCACAACTGAGTGTTGATCCCCTTCAAGATCAGCAGGGAGGTTATGCTTGCCCACCTCGCCGGATTTCTTACCGATGCGGGAGTAAATTGTAGTGTCATCTGCATAGATGCCTACTTGGCACTTGATCATGTCTGGGAGATCATTTATGAAAATAAGGAAGAGCGTCGGGACTAGGATAGAAGGCATGCCCATTCAGGACGAACTTCATTAAGCGCTTAGATAAGAAAGATTGAATTATATCAAGCAAGCGTCCAGTGAAACCAAACCCCGTAGCTTGTGTAGAAGATCAGCGTGCCAAACCCCATCAAAAGCCTTGGAGATGTCCAGGGAAACAGTACAAGCCTTGCCGGACATTTCAAGGGCCTGGTGTATATACTCCGTGATGGTCGTTAGGATATCGGCTGTGGACCTGGCGAAGCCGAAGCTGCAATGCCTGTCTGAGAATAGTTTATGGGCAGTAAGATATTTCAGCATTAATAATGGCCTCGAACACTTTTCCGAAAATTGGTAGCAGGTTGGATGGGTTCGAGGGTTCCTCGAGTTCTTAAATACAGGAATCACAGAAGAGGACTTCCAGCATGTAGGAAAACAGGAAAGGCAGAAATTGTAGAGTTTATAGAGGACATAGGAGAGTTCAGAGGTACATTTCTTAAGTACACAGACCGGGATTCCATCACCTCCACTCACCTTATGGGGCTCAAGTTTTGACATTACTTTAAATACTAGTGACAGGGTACTGTGAACATCATTCAGTTTAGCCTCAGTTTTAATAGGAAAGTCGGGTGTGGGTACTCCAGGCGAGTCAAATGTGGAGTTGGATGAGAATCTGCGAGCAAAGCACTCGGCTTTATCCACTGATTCGGTGAGGACCTCAAACTCATTGATTAAGCGAGAGATGGAGGGTTTGCTGTTGTTCAGCACACGTTTGCATAGCCGCCAATAGTCCTTGGAGCCGAATTTGCGGTCAGCTATGAGCTTTCTCATTCTCTCAGCAAACAACCGCTTGGCGTCATTCAGTATCCTCTTGCACTCATTACAAGCGGAGGTAAATAGGTGCCTATTGTGGTCTTGTGCATGTATTCGAAATAGTCGTAAGTAGTGGTTCCTGTGGGTAATGGCGGCTGAACAGGCAGAAGAGAATCAGGGGGAGGACTGAGGTTTAAGCCGAAACTTCCTGGTAGGTATGAAGGCATCAATGCCAGCTTTCACCCAGAAAGAAATCTCAGAGGCTTAGTCATCAACTGAGCGACAGAACACATTTCCCCAAGAGACGTCGCATAGAAAATCGCGAAACGCGTCCCAGTCAGCTCTTTGTTAGCAGTAGGCGATCCTGTAGGTAGGAGGCTCCTGGGAAGAGTGAGAGTGGTGAGAAATATTGAGAGATACAACAGCATGATTGGAGTGCCCGAGAGGGCAAAGCTGCGAGACTTGGCAGGAGTCAGGTACAGAGGTAAAGCATAGATCTAGTAGAGAGGCGTGTCCTGAGGGGATGCTAGGAAAGCGTGTGGGGAAATCCACTACTTGCTTAAGGGATAAGAAAATGGTAAAGTTCTTGGCGTAGATGCCAGCTGAATCAGTAACAGATTCTTTTAGCTACTTGGCATGATGGGCGTTAAGATCTCCGAACACAAATATATGAGCAAATCGGTTGGAGGAAGTAGCCTTATCTATATTGTCAGAGATGCTGTCTAGCAGGGAGCAGTCGGCAGTCAGGGGAGGAGGCGGTTTAAAATGGAGAAGTAAAAAAGCACTTTAGGAACCGTCATGTCATATACGTAGTTGACTCATTATCGTTTTTTTTTTGTATTCTATTCGTAATGAAAAAGTTCCAGATTCCCGAAAGGACGTTTTCCCGATCACTAGCGTCTTAATTACTTCAAGTCTAACCTCAACCATTATCTATTCTACATATTCTGATAATACACAGGTCTTACCCACTCCTTGTATTCTCTTGAAACAAAGAAGAAACTCGTGCAACCAGACTGGCAACTGGGTCCCACCCATTCACAGTCAGGTTAGCCAAATGCAGACGGCAATTCTACTCCTGCAGCTTCTTCTCTCGCACTTCCGCCTGTGGAACTCGCTCCCGTATTCTTGCTTTCCTGACGGCTACAACCACCAGAAATTTAAATGCAAAGTCAATACTCATCTACTAACCACTGGACTCTAGCTCTCTCCCCACCCCTGTATAACCTTCCCTTTCTCTCCACCTATGTATCTGTCATCGCACCTGCCTTCTATTGTTCCTTTCTAACTAGTTTGTATTCCTCACTCTTTTCTAATTAATCTTTTTACATTTATGTAACCCCCTGCACATCAGTGGCGTTTCCGCCTTGCTCGGGGTGATATGATTAAAAAAAAAATCCATACATTTCCTAATGGCCGAAAATTTTGCACTTAGCCAGAAATCGAACTTGGCGTGCCAGTCCCACTTTCTGTTCCGTTAACCACTGCAACATGTGCAAAGCCAAGATAAGTTCCTAAAATATTCTCAGTTACCAAATAAAAAAGTGGGGTAGGGTGGGGATTCTTATTGTGTTCTGCCCCCTCATTGTGCAGGGAAGTTAATATAGGGAAATATTTTCAAGTATGAATTCTCTCATTCGTTGGTGCTATTTCGTTGGCGATCTTTGCTATCTCACCTAAACCTTGTTCCACCATTAGGCTCAAGCTCGCTTTGGCGTTGTTTTCTCCTGTTCATCTGTCCTGGATTTATCAGATTTTCTAAACCCTTTTTCTTCATCATGTGCTTCAACTGTTGATTCTTGATGTCAATATAAGTGTCCTTTTTTCTTTTCTTTTTCTCCAAATAACATTATTAAATATAAAGCTTCATTAACGAAAATGATTAATGATATGGATTACCATAATTGATCATGGATTTGATAGCTGAGTGGTTTTCTATTGCCTTCTCCACGGTGATTTTATTAAGACACCAACTTAGTTGGCCGTTGACACGTTTGATAGTTCATATTTTTTCGTGGCTGCCTACCCAATAAATATGGGTGTGGAAGTCGGTTTAATCGCAAACCACACAAATGGGAGTTTTTTTAAATGTTCAAACTCAAACAAAATCACTTATATCTCGACTATTCTCGAGTTAATAGTGATTATAAAAAAATCTGTAAATACATAATTCAGATTCGACATTGGTCAAAAATGTGCGGCTGGTTTAAGAGAAATTTGAATTTTTTAAACTTCTAAATTTATATGTTTTTTTTTTTATCTTCTTGTAGTGGGTTTGAAAATGGAATGATAACTCGGTAAAAATGTAAATTATTACAAGGAAATTTTCGTTAGAAACATGGAAAAAAAAATCCGAACGTAATGCATATGGCTATTTTTTTTCATTCTTTGTTAGATATTTTTCCCAAGAAATGTTTAAATTATTCAAATGTCCTGACGGACGATATTTCTTCATTACCAGTTCAGAATTTTACAGCTATCGTTCGCCATGTCACGTACAGAGGGTCGACATTCCTTTCGATATTCCGTTGGTAAGAAGGAAGTTCGGACAGCTTCTTCTCAAAAATCGCTACTTTGTAAAACAGACTCCCGATGGAATACTTCCCCAGTTACTACAATATTCAGGCCTTCATGTTTAGATTCAAGTAACTTCAATGATTTTAAATAAGCTTAATAAGTAAATAAATTTAAAAAAGTAACTGTCAATAGGTACACTCAATAAGTACCTAAATGTAAATAAGTTCAATAAATTCAAGTTTCAAGTGAATAGGGTCATGTTTTAGGTCAATTTATGGACCCTGTTGAGGAACAACAGTAAAACGAATAACAAAAAGAGTTGGTAATGAAAGCTCAAATAGGTTTCAAAGAATTAGTAACAATTGATCTCCGAAGGAGGAAAACGTAGAAAAACTACTCGGCACTAGTCAGTCAGTTAAGTGTCATATGTGATACAGCTTGGGCGATCATGTCTCTTTCGAGACATGACTGACTGGGCAGAAGATTATCCCGCAGTAGGTTACCATTACTTTCTGCGATAGACTGGTTGTCAGCCAAGGCTATAGAACCCGATCTGTCCTGTTATTTAACCCATAACTGGAAGTAAGAGACGGATTAATACCTTTCCCAAGGGTATTTGCGAGTAAGTGAATGTAAGGAATTCAACTGGAATTCGAACTCGGCTCCCCGATTTTTCGTTCCGAGCCGATATCCACTGCACCACGACGCACTAGTACCATGATTTTACTTACTGTATGCTGGAAATTAAGAAATTCGTCATGCTACATCATACTATGTTGGCTAGGAACGATTTTATGTTTACCAATAGCAAAGTCAATTTTGTAACAAGGGAGTTAATTTAGATATATTTTTGTGACAAGACGGTCTAAGTGAACGTGGTATAGTACTAACATTTGTTATACAGTTAGTAATTTGGATACAGTTTTTTAAACATTTTCAGAATTCAAATATTTGGGGGGGGGGGGGATTGAACAACACCTTAAACTATCGAATATTTTGAATTTTGTTTTGTAGGTAGATACTTTTGAAAGTTTTCCTTTTTGTTGTTTGTTAATTTATCTCGGCAAATTAACATCAACGGCAACCTGACGTCACTTAACGAGAAAGTCAAACAGTTTTGTCGACTTTGCTTAAATCATTCGCACCATCATTATTTATTTTTTAATTTCATTCTTACTGACCGGAGCAAAATATTTACGAAAATTCTACTTTAGTTAATAAATTCTGTTAAAGAACACCTTCAAAAATGTATAAAATCAAAGGGTTTCCGAAATACGTAATAAACTATAACTGGATAAACCAGTTTTTACCCGAAAATTATTTTTAAGTGAGTCTCGCTTTGGGTTTTTAGTTTGGATCAACATAAGCGTTTATTTGATTAATCTATGGAATTCAAAACAGTGATGCAAATCTTGGAAGATGAAGAAATACGAGTCTAGCATTAAGTAAACTTTAAGACAAAAGATGACAAAATCATTTCGCCATGATCCTATCATGACTACTTTTATGGATACTGTTACCCCGAAACTTTGCATATCCATATATAGTTATATAACTTGATTAAAGACGAAGGTCCTTCATTATCGAGGAATAACGATAAGAAAATCACACAAAACAGGAATTAAAAGGATAACTCGATGACTTTAAAGTGATTTGATCCAGATTCGCATTTTTCATCTCAAAATGTAAACACACACCCACGCGCGCGCGAGCGCGCGCACACACACACACACACACACACACACACACACACACACACACACACACAATTCAGAGTAGTTTCCCCCATTTACCCACCCCTGCCCTTAACCTTGGGGTAAGCTAAAGGATTTTTATCTTTCCTTTTCCACCCGGGACGTTTTCAAATAATATGTCTGTTGTTGTAAAGTATCCTAAACATGATTTTTTTTTTTCATTTTCAACATAGTTTTTTTTTAATTTTTATTTTTTTAATCTAACAATTTCAGCATTTAAAATATAACCTCAGATGACAAGAAAAAACATCACATGAGCCACTGATTCCTAACCCCTGCGGGGAAGGAACCATGATACTAAAATTGAAAGTAAGAGCAGCAGCCAAGTTAAATAAAACTGCAGGAAGACGAGATGAAAGTTTTGTGAAGCTGTCAATAATGTTACATCAGGATCATTGATATAATTATGGCAATGATAAATATGGCCACAATGGTGAAATATCGGAAGAACTAAATAGAAAAACATTCCTAGCGTTTTCAAAGAAATCAGGTGCAAATGACTTCATTGAACAACCATCTTAAGAAGTCACGGAAAAACAAATTATAAATAAGATTCTCAGAAGCAGAACTCAAGTAGAATCAAACTGAGAAATGAAGAACAATTTACACAACCGGCCATAATTATTAGGCCACCCCAGTTTTTAAAAAAATGATGTATTTCATACTATTATTTAGTATTTATTGCCAAGTGAATAATTTTAAATGAAAATAGAATGGTTCTTTTGTTAATATTGCACAATAACATGTATAATGAATTTATAAATATTTAATATTGCAGTTTTATCAAAATAACCTCCTTTTGCCTTCACAACGGCTACACACACTCTGGGTATTCTTTCCACAAGCTTTTTAAAATAATCCTCCAACAACTCACTCCAGGTATCCTTTAAACACCTAAGTCCCGAACATTACTAGGATGTTTCTTCTTACCTCTCCTGTCCAACTCATCTACCATGCAAATTCAGTTGGTGAGAGGTCTGGTGACTGAGGTGGCCTACACATAACTTTTAGTACTCCAGAAGTTTCTTTTAATTTTAAATTAATTTGGCATAATTTAGAAATATGTTTTGCGTCGTTATCAGGCTGGAGGATGGAATTTTGACCCACAATACGTAATCCAGATGGAATTGCATATCTTTGTAAGATTGAATGGTACTGTTCTTTCTTCATAGTCCCCTTTACTTCAACCAAGTCACCTGAACTCGTGCCTGCAAAACAGCCCAAAATCATGCAGGATCCACCACGATGTACACACTCATCTTTCATTCGCTCCCCAACCCTCCTCCGCAAGTACACCCTCCTTTTACTCCCAACTAGTTTGAACTACAGTGTGGAATCACCTAGCAAGAGCACCTCCTAGTCCCATGGTTCCCAACCCCGGGGTAAATTAGCCCAGTGGGGTAATGAGCTCATACTTTGTGGGTAATGGATGTTTGGTTAGGGAAGAGGCAATCAGCTTATAATTTCACACTGTGTCACCTTTTGGATGTCTCGTCTGCAGAATATACCAACACTAGCCTCTAGAGCAGTACAAATTCTCAACTACTTATCTATGCGAACAAGCTTTTTCTACTGTCCTTGGAATGAAGGCCAAGAAACGTAGCAGACTCAACGTGGCAAACGACGCCCAAATAACCCTTTCAGTCACAAAGCTAAGAATAAACTGACACAGGCAATATAAGCTCAACACTCACATTAAAAATCATGGCTAAGTTACGGCTATTATACCTCGGATTTTTATAGATTGGTACTATTGTATTTAATGATTTCCATTAACATTGTTTGCTTTTGATGTTTGAAAATATAATTACTTATTTTCCTATATTACGGGTATTTGTTCATTGGAGTAATGGATAATAGTGAAATTGAATTTTGGGGTAATCGCAGCAAAAAGGTTGGGAACCTCTGTCCTAGACTGGCGGCACACAGAAGAATGAAGAAAAATTAGGGTGATTCGGACAAGTTTATCTTTACTTCCTTGCCTTGTAAGATTTTGCAAAGTAATAATAACAAAAGAACCATTCTATTTTCATTTAGAATTATCCACTTGGCAATAAATACTAAAAACAGTATGGAATACATCATTTCTTTTAAAAAACTGGGGTTGCCTAATAATTATGGCTGGTAGCGTATATATAGACATATATAGCAAATCTAGAGGGCGCGATGGCTAAATTGTCGCTATGTGTCTTGTAAAAATTTGCAAAATAATAATAAGAAAAGAACCATTCTCTTTTCATTTAGAATTATCCACTTGGCAATAAATACTAATTTAAGTAGTATGAAATACATAATTTTTTAAAAAACTGGGGTGGCCTAATAATTATGGCCGGTAAACTTTGTGAAACGGATAAATAATTTTGCTATATTTATGCCTAAAATGCTGTCGAAACAGTGCAATAGAAATGTGGAAGAAATTATAGCTGTGTGCCATAGAATACACAAAATCTTTCCATATAGTAGAAAACGAAAAAATTTTTGAAATCTTAAAAAGCTTGATCTACAAAGAAAAGATCTATGACTAATTTGCAATGTAGAAGGGTTCTTGTATGCGAATAGACAACAAAATGAGTGGGTATAACAAAAGAGGAAGAGGATTGTGGTGCAGTGGATATCAACTCCGAACGACAAATCAGGTGTTTTTTTTAAAAATCACATCGCCCCAAGCAAGGCGGTAAGGCCACTGGTGTGCAGGGGGCTACGTAAGAGTGAATAGATTGGAAAAGAGAAAGCCGGAAACCACATCCTAAAGAGGGAACAAAGGATGAGCCTCTACACCTGTTCAATAGACGTGGGTGGAGTGTGAACCGGGCGATAGTTCAGTTTATCTACTTCAATTAAAAAGAAATAAACAAAAAAGAAAGTGAAAAGATTGGAAAAGAGAAAGCCGGAAACCACATCCTAAAGAGGGAACAAGGGATGAGCCTCTACACCTGTTCAATAGACGTGGGTGGAGTGTGAACCGGGCGATAGTTCAGTTTATCTACTTCAATTAAATAGAAATAAACAAAAAAGAAAGTGTAAAGATTGGAAAAGAGAAAGCCGGAAACCACATCCTAAAGAGGGAACAAGGGATGAGCCTCTACACCTGTTCAATAGACGTTGGTGGAGTGTGAACCGTGCGATAGGGTGCCGAGTTCAAATTCCAGTTGAATTCCTTGCATTCAATTATGTACAAATACCCTTGGGAAAGGTATTAATCTCTTCACTCTTCAGTGCAGAGGATTCGGAAAGAGTTGAATGAGTCTGATCGTGCTGATATAAAAGAACACTATAATTTGTACGATTCATGTCATGATATGAAAACGATTCCTCCATGTCAATCAGGCTCATAATCAGGGAGGTATTGCTGCCCTGGCTGCTGGAAGAGCCTATGTCTGACAACAAAACTCTACACTATGCCACACAAGCAGGTGTACACGGTCATGGCTTACATCTGGCAACCCAAATCCCCAGACTGCAATCCTCTTGATAATTATGTATGGGGACACAGTTGAGTGAGAGACCAGCAAAACTCCTCGTAATACCAAAGATGAACTGAAAGCAAGAATTATGGCAACATTCTACAAATTAAAAAAGGAGACCGTCTAGAAGAGATGCAGGAGATTCCAAAATCGTCTGTTAAATTTGAGATTTCTATTTTTGCTTAATTTGGATAATATATCCATCGCATCCCATACATAGGCGCGAAATATCCTCATTCTTTTCGTATTTCAAATGTAACAAAGAAGTTCAATTCAGATATCTTTGCTGAGAGGATGCTTCCCCAGTCACTATAATCTTAACCTCGTCAATTCTTGCGTTAACTGCTTTTTACCCTATATATTCTCATAATCTGCAATTAATTCACCTCCATTCAGTAACCTTATAACTTGAACGATCTTCGAAGTTATGTAACGTTGAGCCTAATCAGTATCTTGAAGGGTGACCATTTGAGTATACCAGATGCTGCAAGTGGTTTAATGGATAATGGATTGGTATTGTTAATCGGAATGCTGAATTCTAGTTTCCGCTGTGCTCGTTATACACACACAGAAACATACAGGCACACACAGATATATATATATATATATATATATATATATATGTGTGTGTGTGTGTGTGTGTGTGTGTGTGTGTGTCCGTTACCTATAGACTCCGAAACGGCTGAACCGATTTTCTTGAAAATTTACACAGTTGTACTATAAGCGTCGAGGTACGTCGAGGTACTATTGTGTCGAAGTACCCCCGATAAATATCGAAAATCGATAATCGAAAAAATCAGATTATAGAAGGAGTGGTCCGAATTTAATCAAATTGGATACACTCATAGACAAAGACATAAGAAACGATTTTCAGAAGTTTCAAGGTTGCAGTTCTTACAATAGTGCAGAAAATCGATAGCACACACACACACACACACACACACACACACACACACACACACACACATATATATATATATATATATATATATATATATAAGGCAAGATGTTTGTGAGTGTGTGTCTGTTTATCTGCCTGTATGTCTGTATTTTTCTCAGCCCTTTCATTTTAGTTTTTGCTTCGAGTTTGGCTCTAAGTAGGTATAATTGTAGTTCATAGTCTCAGCCATGATACCATTTACTCAGAGGACTTATTTAGCCTTCAAAATTCAGTTTACGACGAAAAAACTAATTTGATATCGATACCAGGAAATCAAAATTTGACTTACATCCATTCATTTTTCTTTCAGTATAAGGTTTCGCTTTAACTGGAAACAATTATTGCTTTTTAGTCTTTCGTGCCAACGTTCAAAGAGTTTGAGTTCCAGGACCATGGATTAGTTTTAAAGCTTTCATTACACCCGTGCCACGCTGGGCTATACTGCTAGTATATATATATATATGTGTGTGTGTGTGTGTGTGTGTGTGTGTGTGTGTGTGTGTGTGTGTGTGTGTGTGTGTGACTTGTATACATTTCCACGGACATAGAAAAAATATCTGGCTGTGTTCTTTTTTTAACTGGCTAGGGACTATAATGTACGTTGTGGTGCAGCAGAAATAGGCTCGGAACGAGAAATCGGGAAGCCGAGTTCGAATTCCAGTTTAATTTCTTGCATTCACTTACGCGCAAATACCCTTGGGAAAGGTATTAATCTGTCTCTTCCTTACAGTTATGGGTTAAATCACAGGACAGTTTGGGTTCGATAGCCTTGGCTAGCAACCAGTCTGCCACAAAAAGTAATGTCAACCTACTGCAGGATAATCTTCTGTCTAGTAAGTCATGTCTCTTTCGAGACATGATCGACCAAGCGTGTATCACGTCTGGCACTTAACTGACTGACAAGGGCTATATAAACTCATTTGAGTCCTTGGAATTTTCTATTTACTTGTGAAAGAAATATATCCACCTCTTCCCTTGGCTATGGGTTAAATATTAAGACTTGTATCACTAAATCACTTGTATTTCAAAAATAATTCTTTACAGCTAGAAATATTTTCTGGTTTCAAGTAATCTGCAAAGAGTTGTTTAGCCGTAGAAAACGAATCTATAAAAAACCTGTAACTTGAGTTGTTCTTGGGTCTTGTGTTTGCTTGAACGATAGCCTGCAATAATATTTAACCTGTATAGCGAGATGGCGATAAAAGATCCAGATGTTCTGTCAGAATTTATCATTGGTGGATTTGGCCATATCATTATTACACGACATAGATATCACTACAGATGGAATGTTAATGAATTGTAGTGGACATTTTTTATGACGTAGTGATCCGTGTCTATGTTTCAAATTCTACTGGTAAATTTTTAGAAATAACGTTTTAAATATTGTTATAGTACCGCCTCGGAGAATGGACTCTTTCTCTTGTTATATGTGATTATCTGCGTGACTTCCGAAGAGCATTTAGAAACGCAGTTAACGAAAGTAGTTAACAAGGCAGTTAACGACATCTACTAATCAGGCAATAAGCAGCGTAATAATAGCTTACTTATTTCTATGTTACTTATTATTGACACTTCCTTTGAATATCTTGTTTCTTGTTGTACTAATACACTGTTTTGAACTTAACTTCTTGTTCGTGTCTTACTTTTGATACAAACCGGTCACTACAACTTTGTAGCGAAGTTTCGCCATAACTGTACAACGAATAGGCAACGAAGATCCACAACAAATATGAAGCTAAGAAATCTCAAATTCTTATTTTGAGAATTAATGACAAGTTCCTCTCAAATTTCAAGTATTTAGTTTGCATAATTATCTAAGACAACTTTTTATACTCTTTGTACACATATTCTGTTTATCATATACTCAGCATCCATCTGTTGCTTCCAGTCTCTTGTTCAGCTTTAAAAAGATTGTCAAGCATTAACTGTCATATAGGGACATCGATATTCCGTAGTAGTTCATGACGCTTTTCTTTATTTCTCCCGAAAATATTCTGCTTCTTAATACTCTGCTTAGCTTCTGTAATGCATTTTTCTCTACCCCAGTGCCCATTCGGATTACAGTGTGGCGCATTCCATCCTACTTGTTTCTACTGTTGTTAAATACATTTGAAACACCTATGCTCTACCTGAATGATTTTTGAGAGACAATCTTATAGTAATGCCACCAAAACTACAGAGGATACTGGGATCGCAATAACATCGTTGGATTTAGCAAAGACCCAGCTGTGTTTTCCACATAATCACCACTATTAGCCATGCACTTTCAAGATGCAGCTTATGTTGTCGATTGACAGCTGCTGAAGCACATTAGCCATCGCATAACTGTGCTCACTTTTTACTCTGCGTAAATGTTCACAAAGCACCAGTGGTTGTAATTATTCCGCATGTAGAAATTCAAAGACACATTTACGCTTCAAACAAACATTTTTATTTAAAAAACCATAATGCCAGATCTAATAAACTACAAGGCATTAGTTTCGAAACACACACACATAAGTAACAAAGGACACAGAAATCAACAACAGATGGTGGCATTCTGTTTCATGCTTGAACCCAGTTTTCATATAAGCTGGACAGTCAGTTAAGTGACATACGTGATACACACTTTGGGCGATCATGTCTCGAAAGAGATATGACTGACTGGACAGAAGATTATACCACAGTAGGTTGCCATTGCTTTCTACGGTAGATTGGTTGCCAGCAAAGACTATAGACCCCAATCTATATATATACCCTTAACCAATAACTAGAAGGAAGAGACAAATTAATACCTTTCCCAAGGGTTTTGTGCTTAAGTGAATGCAAAGAATTCAACTGGAATTCGAACTCGGCTCCCCGATTTGTCGTTCCGAGTCGATATTCACTGCACCACAACGCACCTCTAAGCTGGATAGGAGAACGACTAATAGTCTGTGTGTGCACACGGTTTATATGTATTTACATACATACTACCCCGGTTATTGGGAATTTTTTTTTCCATGAATATGCCAAACTTTATATATATATATATATATATATATATCTATATATATATATATATATATATATATATATGTGTGTGTTCTTTATTTATAATCCAGTTATTACGCGACCTAGGTTTCTACCATGCGGTGTCAGGCAATTTGCAATAACTGATTTTACCATTTTTTTTCTTTTAAGAAAGCTCACGTAACAGCGATTTTTTGAACACGCACTTTTAAAATTAGAAGAACTTATAACGTTTTCATCCATGGTTGTATGATCTTAATAGGTATTTTATGGTATGGTTGCAATTAGTCATAATTCCTGTTCTTTCATTCAATAATTCATTTTTGTTTGGGAATAACTTAATAGCTAACTTTTCTTCCTAGCACAGTCTACATATTTTGCCACCATTGTAAGGCTTGGCTGTTTTTACTATACTCCATGTTATATCTGGGTCTTTTCCGTATTTTAATTTCAATTTCCACACATGGTTAGCCAATTTTGTACAGTTTTTTAAGTTTTCTATTTTAAATGTAGACCTGTGATTGAACCATATTTATGTATTTATATACCACCGCACCCATCTATCTATCTATCTATCTATCTATCTATCTATCTATCTAGATAGATAGATAGATAGATAGATAGATAGATAGATAGATAGATAGATAGATAGATGTGAGCGATGGTATATAAGTATATAAACATTTAGTACACATTCCTGAAGTATCAAAAACCTATGCACACACACTCATATACACACGCACGCCCACATCTTCATTACGGAAGGACCATTGAATGTAAATACACCAGAGACTGCATTATAAAATATCCGCCTTATGTTATGATTTAATGATATTCGTACTGTTTCTGTCGAAAATATTTCTCGAAAACAAAACGCCTTTGCATCACCCTCCCAGTCCAATACTCTATCAAGATTTTTGCCACAGGGAAGAAGGCCTTTGCGTACGGGCAAACAGCGGGGGGACTCTTTCCTCCACAATGCCCATCTAATTAGACGTAGATGCTCTTGAAATCAATGCTATTGTTATAGCCATAATCATCATCATCATTATTAATATTATTAGACATTATTATTTCCTTGATACAGCGACCATTCCTTTTTCCTCCTTTTTTTCAGTAACTGGGAAATAAGCAGTAATTATTATTATAGACAAATTCTTGTCTATTTTCTCCAGAGAAGAATTATATGACGACAGACATTCTCAGAAAGAAAGAAAGAGAGAGAGAAAGAAAGAAAGAAAGAAAGAAAGAAAGAAAGAATATTCCAGATGTCTAACTATGGACAATAAATGTTTTTTAATGCCTATTTCAATTTACTATTTAGCCTATGCCATAATAAAAAAATGCAATTATTTAATTAATTTCATAATTGGAATCTACTTGTAAAATATAAATATTTTTACTGAATTTTCTCTCTTATACATTTCGTATTTCCTGCACATTAAGTTAAATGAATAAAACTGTATCCACATTCTCGTTTTTTCCTCGGTCCTACTCACATTCTTCTTTTGTTCAACGATCTGTTAACGAACATTATCAGATCTTTAATATATATATATATATATATATATATATATATATATATATATATATATATTATACTACCGGTATAGCCCGGTGTTGCTCGGGTGCAATGAAAGCTTTAAAACTAATCCATGGTCCTGGAGCTCAGAGTCTTTGAACGTTGGCACGAAAGACTAAAAAGCAATAATTGTTTCCAGTTAAAGCGAAACCTTATACTGAAAGAAAAATGAATGGATGTAAGTCAAATTTTGATTTCCTGGTATCGATATCAAATTATTTTTTTTAAAACTGAATTTTGAAGGCTAAATAAGTCCTCTGAGTAAATGGTATCATGGCTGAGACTAAGAACTACAATTATACCTTCTTAGAGCCAAACGCGAAGCAAAAACTAAAATAAAAGGGCTGAAAAAAATACAGTGATACAGGCAGATAAACAGACACACACACACAAACATCTTGCCTTTTATATATATATATATATATATATATATATATATATATTATCGATTTTCTGCACTGTTGTAAGAACTGCAACCTTGAAACTTCTGAATATCGTTTCTTATGTCTTTGTCTATGAATGTGTCAAATTTGATTAAAATCGGACCACTCCTTCTATAACCTGATTTTTTCGATTATCGATTTTCGATATTTATCGGGGGTACCTCGACACAAAACCTAGCTAAGACGCTTATAGTACAACTGTGTAAATTTTTAAGAAAATCGGTTCAGTCGTTTCGGAGTCTATAGGTAACGGATACACAGACACACAGACACAGACACACACACACACACACACACACACAGATGCAAAGTTCCTTTTATAAATAAGTTTAGATCTCTCTGCGGATGACTATATATATATAGGAAAAACTACTAAAAAGGTGTAAGTTAAAATTGTATTTTTTGTTTTGACAGTATTTATTTATTTCTATTATTATATATATATATTTGATATTTCAGACCGGCCTCGGCCTTTCATCAGAAACAAATGATTTTAAAATTTAAACTAGAAGCGTCCGTTAGGAGAAGCGTCCGTCGTGAGATACGTCCGTCACGTGATGCAGAAAGCAACAGAGTCTGAATATTTTTAACGTAAATCTAACTGTAATAATACTTTGAAATGTTGTTTTAAAGAAAAAAAATTTAAGTGTATCTAAAAAATGTATAACTATTGAAATATTTATAAAGATTCAAAATACCTAAGTCCCTATTTAACCCTAGCCTATATGTATTTAATTTTAAAATCCAGTATTTTTCTTTCTTTCTGCGTGAGTATGTGGAACTAAAATCGGAATCTATCAGTAAACATTTGCAGTTTTCTAATGTGTGTCCTGGTTGATTGAAGTGTTCAACTATGTGGGAATATGGTTAATTGAATAAGGTTGTTGATTGAATAAGGTTGATTGAAGGTGTTCAGCTATGGGGGAATATATATATATATATATATATATATATATATATATATATATATATATACACACACACACACACAAATGAATAAGGAACGAAGATAATTTTGAAACGTTTAAAGCATTAATTTAAAACAGTGCTCAATATAAAAAAGAGCGATAAATATTCATTATATATTCTACTTTAGAACATGTAAAGACTAAAATCAAACTTTAGTAGCCCTAAGATTTGCTACAAAGAAGATAGAGCACATATAGACCGGGGATTTAGTTAAACACTTACTAGATAAGGGGCATTGGTTAGGGTTTCTACAATTAGAAAAGTTTTTATTATGGGGCCTTAATGCATCCAATTGTTTTTGAAAATTGTTTTTACGTTTATAGAAAATAATAATGTGCATAATATCAAATAAATCACACTCAAAGTTGAAGAGTTTGTCATTCTGGGGTGCCGTATTTAGATTTTTAAATCTATAAGTATCTTTAGACGAAGAATGAGATGGAGGGCATATTTTTTTCATTCAAGGTCTTAGTGTTCCCAATATTAAAGATACGTATGGATTTAAAATCTAAATACTGCACCTCCCATTTACAAACTCCTCAACTTTGAGAGTGATTTATTTGATATTAAAAACAATATCGCTTTTCATAAACGTAAAAACAATTTTTAAAAACACTTGAATACATTGGTTCGGAGTGCCCCATAATAAAAACTTTATAATATACATATATATAGTCATCCGCAGACAGATCTGTTTAGCTGTATCACAGCTCATCAGTACGGTCAGACAGCCGATTACTTTTTACCCAGGATTGAAACCCGACTGAATTGGCGTCAGTCGGCGATTCTACCTCTGAGCTACCTACGGTAGAAGGAGACAGACGTTTTAGCGTGTATATTATCATTATACACGCCCAATAGCTGAGAGTGTTCTAATTCATTGCTGGATGAACGATGCGTAAATGCCAGAATAGCTACTGTTTTTCAAAGTCTACCATATATATATATATATATATATATATATATATATATATAGTTGGTACCACAATGTATAATGCACCACTAGTATAGTATACAATGCACCTCCAAATATCTTGATGACCAATGCCTAGCGGCTGATCTCTCCTATCATCTAAATCTTACAGATCAATAGTTAAAGACTGGCTGATATTATTAAATACATCCAAGACTACACTCATAACATTTCATTACTAGCAAGCAAAGTCTAATACGGGTCATACCGTCAAAAATCTATATAATCCGTATAAGCCAGAAAATAACTAACTTCTGATACCATTTTCTATCTTTATAAGCGTCAGATCAAAAAAAGAATAAAGTATTTGCTACTCAATCTCACTGTCTAGCTTCGACAGAGTTAAGAAACGCTTACACGGCCTTGTGGGTGATGAATTCTTCTCGAGCCTGCAACCTTTATTGCACGGACGAAACTTTGTCAGTACACTGCTATAGCGCTGCTATTGTGTCACATGATCAAGGAAGTTAGATTTCGTAGAACCACTATCACAGGCCAGCACAGCTTAGAGTCCCCTATGCTGTCTTCATATTGACAGACCATCTCCATTTTTTGTTCATTTGATGAGGAGCAAGTTCCACTCAGACAGCTTCTTCCTCAGAATTATTACTTTCATATCGAGAGAATTCTTACCTGACAACTACAATCTTGTTTTTTTTATGTCCAGGGTCAACCGATATATATATATATCCTACTCGTCCTCATAA
Organism: Ascarosepion bandense; assembly: GCA_037127315.1. Lineage (NCBI taxonomy): Eukaryota > Metazoa > Mollusca > Cephalopoda > Sepiida > Sepiidae > Ascarosepion > Ascarosepion bandense. The sequence goes on from JBBBDQ010001337.1 coordinate 5,553,704, forward strand.
TACATTCTTACTGCCCCTCTCTTACAATCTTACTCAGTAGCCCCCTGCCTAGAGTGACCCTGAGACTTTGTTTATGTACAATACTTTGAAATATTAAAGAACGAAAGTTTAAAAATCAAAATTTCGTACATTCGATTATCATAATAATTGCAGGAAATATTTCTATAAACTTTTCTTAGACCATTGCAAATTTGCATAAAAACAAACAAGGCTAAAGAACGCTACGAAACAAAACTTTTTTTTGAATGTCTGGGCTGAGGAGTGATCATTATTTACACTATATATATACAAACTATGTATGTGTGTTGTGGTGTAGTGAATATCGACTCGGAACGAGAAATCGAAGAGTCGATTTCGAGTTCCAGTTGCATTTACTTTCACGTCACTGTTCCTTCTATGTATGGTTTAGGTTGCAAGACAGACTGAATTCTATAGCCTTGGTTGGCAACCAGCCTTCCACAGAAACTGAAAATAATACCAATCTCCTAAGGGAGAAAGTGAAAGTAATGGCAATTTACAACCCAGTCAATCATGTCATTTCCAAGACATGATCGCCCAAACGTGTATCACGTATATTACTTAACTGACTGATATTATAACTATTGTCTTTATTTTATCAAGATGCTTGGGCTGTTGTTTCCTCTGATCTTTCTCAGTTGTATATTTGTCTTTGGTTCTTTATTAGCGACTTCCATATTTTATTTATTTCTATGCTAGGCCTACTAATTAAGTACTCATAGCATAGCATATGCGGTGATTCTTTCAGACGTCGACGTTTTCAGGGTCCTTCTCTGTCCAGTATTTGCCCTTCATTCTACAGAGGCTGACGACCACCTCTTTCACTTCATACACGATCATCAATGCCCGACAAATAACAGCAAACCGTCAATTGTAACAGTCGAACTCGCAATAAAAACGTTAGGAGAATCAGCAGTCAAAGTCTGACATCCAGCTGCAACTGCAGTGCCAGTGGCATCGTAATTAGCAGTGAAGGTTAGGTTTAAAGCTCTAAGTTTATTATAAAACAGGTGCCGTAAAAAATGAAGGCAAAATATTTATATCGATACGCCGTTTAAAACGACGGCAACATAACATATATATTGATGTACCTACGATCGCGTATCTTCCATTAAGACATAAGAAAATAATAATAATTTAAACCCCTGAGTGTGACAAGCGAGGAATATCATATATTGTTCTTCAGTACTCGACCACATAACTATTACCATAAAAAAAGAAATATTAAGGCATTGAAGTACAAAAATTTAAATACCTGGGAAGTGTTATAACAGAAGACGGAAAGTGCGACACAGAGATCTGAAAGCAAATTGGCATGGTGAAGGAAGCATTCCAGAAGTTGAGTAAGGTATTGAGAAACAGGACAATTTCACTAGAAACTAAGAAGAGAGGACTCGGTTGCTACATGTTGTCCGTTCTTCAATATGGCAGGGAATGCTGGACAATATCATCGAAGATGAAGGAAAAACCTGAAGCAACTGAAATGTGGTTCTACAGAAGGATGCTGCGAATATCATGGATGGAGCATGTGTGCAATGATGAGGTCTTAGAAATGATGGAGACAAAAAAGAAATTAATACTGAGCATCAGGAAAAGACAGATGAAGTTCCTGACACATGCAATGGGGAAGGAGGGCTTGGAAAACCTGATACTAACAAGCCAGATAGAGGGAAAAAGAGACGGGGGGAAAGCAATGGATAACATATTTGAAGGACCTAATCAGGTGGATGACGGAACGAGGATTGCATGGTGTAACCGGAGAAGGCGTGTTAAGAGCCACCAGGGATAGGGAGACGTGAAAAGCCATGATCACCTACGTCCTGAAGGGACAGAGCACATAGAAGAAGAAAAAAGCAAATATTCTGGTAGTAAAGAGAATGAACTGAGCCGACGCCGCCTCGCTATTGTCTCTCTCTATATGAGCACAACAGGAGTGAAATACATTATATATATATATATATATATATATATATATATATATATATACACAAAGGTCTTTATTATAATAGAGAGAATATTCTAGCGTTAAATTGTAAATTCACATGTAAATTAAATTAAGAAATGTATTAGCTTAATATTTATACATCTGATCATTTGTTAAGCTAAAATGTCCACAACTTGACACTGACGTTTGTTTTGGCGCAAAGTTCTAGTACATTTTTTATTGAAAACTGATGTAATGAATATGTTATGAATATGCATACACCTTGGTTCTCCCTCGCAGTAATGTGATTGGCTGGTGTCAACCATAAATACAGACTGAGGCCAGGACGCATAGAGGTCTACCACTAAAGGTCTACGTCCCTAGGTCTATCGCTAGAGGTCAACATGTTTTCGACTAGAGATCTACGACTATTGGTCTACGTCTATTGACTACGCCTACGTCTCTGGATACTGCATACGACGAGGACCGTCCATTACGTCTACGTACTGGATTGTCCTACCCGGTTACATTTGCCTAAATCGCTTAGCTACCTCGAGTAGATATATATCACTTTCCGGAATATATAAAAAAACTTTCATCGTTCAGTTGAGAGTCAGACTTTGTTGACTGTTGGCGCTTTGTTCACAAATGGATGCCTTAAAGATGGAGGAGGAAAAGTTGCATTTTTGATCTTCGGAAAGGTGTAAGCGTCGGAAATACGACGACAAAAAATCATTCAAAAAATTTATTTGGATTGTGCTCCAGCTGTTTGAAAAAGGTTTGTCAGCTTTCATCAGCGTAATTTTAACCTAAACGATCAACCCCACTCCGGGATACCTGACGTCAATGAAAACGCTCTGCTTGTCGCTGTGAAGTTTAAACCAAAGATTTCAACAGAAGTGATTGTTAAAAGTTTGAAAATCGATATGCAAGCTGCCTTTCGCCATTTGTAAAGGCTTGGATTCAAGGAAAATGGCTGATATTGTCAAATATAAAAGGTGTCATTTTCCACCACGACAACGCAAGACCGCATGTTCAAAAGAAACCTGGCAGGAACTTAAAGGGGGAAAATGGGAAAGCTTCCAGCATTCACTGCATTCTCCTGACTTGGCTCCTTTGGGTTTTTATTTGTTCCGGTCTCGGAAAAAAACAATGGAGATTATAACAGTCAGTTAAGTGTTTCGGCGATCATGTCCCGAGAGACATGACTGACTGGGCATATTATTTCCCCGTAGTAGATTGCTATTACTTTCTGCGGTAGACTTATTGCTAACCAATTTAACCCACAGCTGGAGGGAGAAGTGACGGATTCACACCTTTCCCAATGGTATTTACAAGTAAGTGAATGCTACGACTTCAACCGTAATTCGAACTCAGCTCTCCGATTTCTCGTTCCGAGACGATATCTACTGCACCACAAACTTGACGAATAAATATTTTTTGGGAGTATGTTAACTCACTTGTTTCTTTGTCTAATCAGACACGAACTTTTCCAATGATCTAATAGAATATAAATAAGACGTGTACAAGCAATGGGTTTGAATTATTTGTGCACGTCATCGATCAAAAGACTTCATTAATTTGTCACATTGTTCAGGCGTGATCTTTTCTTTTGGGCGTTCAGCTTCTCTTACAAATCAATCACTGTTGTCAGTTTCCTTTCCTTAACATTGTCGACAATGATCTTCCAGACATTTTCAATTGGACTGACATCTTAACTTTGGGTGGGCCATGCTTTAGCTTCGACGTTTTCGGCTTCAAATAATTGTTTTGTGGTTTCTTTTCTGTATGATAAAAGTCATTATCTTGAGTTAAAAAAAGATCTGGAAGCAAGAGATGCTCATAGAAAGAGCTGTTCAATAACACTCTTATATGTAGCAGTATGGATTGACTTTGTGGTGCAGTGGTACGAAATGAGAAATCGAGGAATCGTGTTCGAATCCCATTCGAAGTCATTGCATTCATTTACGCGCAAAAAAACAACTGGAAAACGTGTGAATCCATTTCTTTTTCTGGCGGACCTGAAGGAGACTAACACCACCTTTAAATTTGTTCTTTTTTATTTTTTTTATTTTTATTTTTTACTTTTTTCAACGCAGTCTTATCGGCTATTACATAAAGTTTCCGATTATCAAAAAGAATTTGAAAAAATTTCAATATTTAAACAATTTTAGTATGAGTTCAGTTTCTCATAAAACGTTATAATAAATCGATCTTCCATTTTGAAACCACTCGCGTTGGGGTCGCTTTGTTTTTGTTTTTTTTGTTTGTTTTTTTTTTTTGTTTTTTTTGGCGGACAAGTTGTTGCTCTTGTTTTTGTCTTTTTCAAGTTTTCTTACGATGACATCTTCCTCGGAAAATCCAAGAATGGCTTTATTCAAAAATTTCGCAAAGGATTCAGTTGTTGAATATGCGCAAGCAAAAAAGATAATTGCAGAGGATCGATTTGCTATAAGGTTGTATGAAAAACTGAGTCCCCCCCCCCCACTAAAATTGTTTAAACGTTGAAATTTTTACAATTTTTTTTTTTTTTGTCAATCCAAAAGTTTAGGGCTTAATCGATAAGATTGCACGGAAAAAAATAACAAAAAATTGATAATCAACAAATTTACAGGTGGTGGTAATGTGGTACCAGCGAGTGGTTCCAAAATGAGGATCGATTTACTGCAATGTTCTATGAAAAACTGTGCCCTCCTAAAATTGTTTAAATATTGACATTTTTCCAAATGTTTTTGGTCAATCGGAAAGTTTAGGGTGTAATCGATAAGACTGCTCTAAAAAAAAAAGTAAAAAAAAGAAGAAAAACAATAGCTATAGCTATGGGTTGAGTAGAAAGATGAACTATGTTCTATGGCTTTGGTTGGCAACCAGTCTACAGCAGAAAGAATTGGCAACCTACTGCGTGAAAATCTTCAAATATCCTTTTCCAATGTCTAAACCAGCATGGAATAGTAGGTTCATAAAATTAACATATCGCGTGGATTAAAAAAACCCTGCAGTATTTATCATGTCATCTAACCGTCAGAGAATGTCCTCTCCACCAATATACCACCTAATTTTAACTTAATTTCACGCATATAAGCAATCATCCCTCACATCTGGCAAATTGCTTGCCGCCGGAGCCTACCTAAGTAAACTTAATACCATTGTTAAAGAACACTCACTCAATTTCAATCGGTCCAAACTACTTGCTCGTATGCAAAGGCTAGTCTAGCTTTATGGTTTTTATATGCTACTGAAGGTGCTGACCCGATACCATCTGTCAATACACTTTCATAGAAAATTCTCCTATCACCTGGAGCGCAATGATCGCAACTGTGTCAAAATGATCCACGATGTAATGTCTTTGAATCGCTCGATTCTACCGAGGAGTTGTTTTTTGTAGCTACCCTGGTCTTTTAGGTGGCTTAAATGAGCCAGTATTATAATAGAACTTTGATATTCTAACAATTACACAATTAGATCTGTGTGAAGAACGCGTATCAGTACAGAAACAAAAGAGGTCTCGGATCATATGCAGATATGTTTTTCAAAACCAATTAAATCGGGTTATTTCCTGTTAGCAGCGGAACATTTTGGCATGTCTAGATACAGGCCTCTCTGTAACTGGTTCTGATCCAGACCTTTGTAAGATGGCGCATACAAATAAAAAAAATGGAAGAAACCAGTAATTGGCATTTGGCAAGACACTGTATCTTGTGAAGTCGGGTTGAGCGGGTAATTTTGTTTCTCAAGTTGCTGTGATTTCGGAGGCTGTGTTAGTTTTGTTAGCTTCCGCCAAACAATAACTGATAGAGCAGGGAGTTGGAGACATGATGAAAAGACAAACTTTAATAAAACTTATAAAGAACAAGAAATTGTGGTGAGTTATAAACGTCCACGTCCTCAAGGGACACGGCACAAAAAAGAAAAATTCTATTAATACTTATCTGAGTACAAAAGAAATATCTATTTCATACAATGAGCGTCCCATACAATATCTATTTCAGAAAATGGGTGCCCCACATTTGTGTCCTGATCAGACAAGAAGAAAGCTTCCGTTAATACATAACTGGGTCCGAAGAAACATCTATTTCATGCAATGAGCGCTCCACCAGAGATGTCTTGAGCCCTGCCAGAAAGTACCTGGCTCCTTTTATCGTTGCAAGAATTAGATTAAACCACAAAACCATTTTCAATAATCTTGGAATTATTTCGAACATATATGAGCTGAAGCTACTCAATGCTAGCTTGTTAGCTTTGAGAGAATTCAGATTCGCTTACGTGGTCTTGTGTGAAAAAGACATATTTTCAATTTTGCAGACTTTTTTCACATAAGCACAATGTCACTACTCTATCGCTATATCCATGGCAAATGTTCAGATGAGCTCTATTTTTTAATCCCACCTATTCCGGCAATTGTAACTAGAACTCATCATGTTACACTCACGGAGTCGAATCATGTTCATTTTCTCCGTATACCAAATGTATGGTAGAAGTTTCACTCAGTGTAGAGCAAACACCCGCTAGGATGCCGCCTTGAATACGAATTTTAATCTCAAGTCGTGGTTCAATAAATATATTTCCATCTGATCATCACAATCATCACTTCCTACTACCTCTTCTAACATTCATGATACAAACCTTGAGTGGCTCTCAAGTCTTGTGTAAATTATACTTATTGTATTACGCAACATTTGATCAAATACACAGAACAATAGCAGTAGCAAAATACCTATGAATGGGTTGCGATATATGTGATGGGCAGGCATGTTGTAGTGGCTAATATATATTCTAAACTTCGACAGAGTCACAATTTTCAAAGCGACTCTGGTTTCACCACTGTCCTTCCCAGTGAATCTCAGCCATTTTGTCCATTAGTCTGTCAGTAGTCGTTTCTTTTTCTGTCTGTCTATCTCTTTCTCTTTTCATTTCCAACCCCGTTTCGCGACCTGACATTGACAGGTGCATAAACTATAAGCTTTCTTCAATTACAGCAATAGCAACTTTCAAAATGCTCTTTAGAGCTCACCAGTTCCGTCGAGAAAAGAAAGAAGAAATATATAAAAAAAGAAGAAAAGAAATGGAGACAGAAAAGAGGAAGTAAAGAGAGACAAAGTAGAAAAGTAATTAAAGAAAAGGCAAGACAGAAATAAAAAGACTTTCAAAAGGAAAAAAAATAGTAATAATAAGAATCAAAAAAGTAATAACAAAGAAAGAAAGAAAAAGGTAATAACAAAAATAAGAAACAATAGTAAAGAAAGAAAGAAAGAAAGAAAAAGAAAAAGAAAAAACAAAACAAAATAGGAAAAAGAAAGTAAAAAGAAGCAAGAAAAATAAAAAATAAAAAAGAGAGAATAAAAAAGTGAAATACAGAAAAGCAGGATCGAAAAAGAAAAAAATGAAAAGAAAAAAATGAGTGAGAAGCAGACTGATTGATAAATCGAAGCAGAAAAGAAAATGGTGAGCCTGAATAAACGAAATTATAGTCAAACATCCATTTTATATTTGCTCTTATATAATCCGATAACCGAAGTAATGAGTCGTGGTCATGGCACCATCAATATTGGAAGCTGCGTGTCACATTGAAATATTCGGGATTATCAATTTGGAATTGTTTGTTCGTGAAGTGTCCACAGACGAGGTTATATCAGAAATTGTTTGCATGATTTCAGTTCAAAATAGTTCCACCCAAGGGGCTACCAGACATTTTGAAACACATTAAATCGCAAGCAACACCTTTATAACAGTCAGATTTTCAACGAAGAAAACCAACTTCTTCTCATCTTAATCACAGACTTGACTGCTTATTAGATTTTGAGCTTACTTGTTTTGTAAATCATTTGGTAACGAGTTCGAGTCCGACTGAATGTCACATACTTCTTTCCTGTTTTTGTGTCCCTTCAGAACACGAAGAGTATGTAGGGTTCTTTGCAGCCATAATTAATATTTGTAGACATGCAAAACCTCCCAGTCCGTATTCTGTTACCCATTTACACAACCTCAAAGGACATGTTACTCGCTGTTTCTTTCCGTTAGTCATAAAATATGTAGAGACAGTTAGAAAATTGAACAACATTTTCCCTAAAAGAAGGAACCTGTGAGGTAAAAAAATGTATCTACCATCTTTGTCTTTTATGTGCGTCTCTCTTCAGAACATGAGCGAACATGTCTCTCCAAAAACCTAGCCGTCCTTTTTATATTTAAGCAATAATTCTCTGTAGGGATAAGTAATTAAGATCTAAAAACATTTTGGGAAAACCCAAACCACGACTAAAAGCATTTAGTAAGTAAAATTGCACATCCGCAAAAGTGGATTCAAATGATTATTCACAAGTCAGTGCGAAAAGTAAAATCCTGAATCCTGATTGGATTAAAAACAGCAAATTCGTATATGACGTATTTTCACACCTAGATGCGAAAAGGCTCGCTGGAGCCGGCATCATGAGAAGTTTCACTATTCAAACCACGTCGCAAACCTGTCCAAGGAAGTCCGACATGGAAGCGGTTAGCTGAGGATCTCGTGTAAATGTAACGAAAGAAAATTCAAGAAGCCGACCCAAACGCAGGGCACGTCACAGTTTCATTCGACTTCTTCTTCCAATTTTCTTTTCTTCTTTTTCACTCCACGCCACCAGAGAGAACAAATGGAAGCGTGAAGTACAACTTCTTTGTTTGTTTTGTCCCCCTCTCTCTCTCTCTGTCTCTGTCTCTCTCTCTCTCTCTCCACTCACGCTCCACCCACGTCTATTGAACAGGTGAAGAGGCTCATCCCTTGTTTCCTGTTTAGGATGTGGTTTCCGGTTTTCTCTTTTCTAATCTCCTCACTCTTATGTAGCCCCCTGCACATCTGTGGCGTTACCGCCTTGCTTGGGGTGATATGATTAAAAATAAAAAATCTTGTGAGTGTCAGCTTTTCCAAGAATTCATTCTTCATTATGTGTATCAGAAATTTTAAGTGACTTTTATGTTTCCATTTTCCTTAAATTTTCCTCGTTGCTCACATGCTCCGTTCAAGGTTTCTTCAGCATCTTTTTATAGAATAACAATTCATTTGTAATTTGTATTTATTTCTGAGATGAGTAATTTTCAATAATCTTGGAATTATTTCGAACTTTTGTTCTCATCTTGATATAGGTGTTATAATAGGTACAACGTTTTGACCAAGTACCCTCCGGTCAGCATCAGACGTAGTAGATATAGTAGTTGGTTATACAATTGTTAGTATCATCTAGTGGTCATGAGTTCGCTCCTTGAACTTGGTAGTGACAAATCAAAATTCAACATGAAAGAACAATAATTGATGTCACAGATATTTCGCAATAATCAACGACATAATCCACATCAGGCAATCTATGGATACCTGATGAGGACCAGAGAGACTTGGTCGAAATGTTGTGTCTATTATAACATCTATATCAACCAAGATGAGAATTGTTTAGAATTCACTGTCATATAGCAGAACATATATGATATAGCAGTTCAGTACTCTTCTCTTTGTTTCTAACAAAATATTTCTCTTTCCTAAGAAAAGAAGTAAATTTAGATAACTTTTGGAAGACGCCTTTCTCTATTATAATACGCCTCTAGATTTCCATGTTATATATTGTCATCATATCATCGCTTGCCATGATTAAGCATGATAGTACCTGTAAATTAGGGACCTCCATTTTTCGCTAAAAAAAAACATAGCATGAGGAAAAAGAACCAAACTTAATAAAAACAAAGTTTTCTTGTCAAAATATATTTATTAATACAAAGGAGAGACCAATATATTTTGAATTATTTTTTAATCCTTTCTAACACGTTAGAAATTTTGGTTAAAAATTTTCCCTTTTTTCGTCAGTGGTGTAACAGAGCTGACTATGGGAATTTTTGTGCTGTTCTTTCTCTTAAAATAAGATCTTAATTTTGAAATTCTTGCAAAAATCAAATAATTGACAGATTTTAATGAAACTTTCAGAACTTATTTACAAATGAATGAATCTTTTTTATAAATTATTATTTTAGAAAGTATTTTTTATATATGTTACTACTCCACTTCTGACATAATTAAAATTTTGTCCGCAAAATTTGTTTTATTAGTTAAACACATTACTCCTTAGAGAATGAAAATAATCTATTTTTCAAACAGTTGCCACTTTTACGAAAATTTGCCCCGAATAATAAAATAAAAGATACAATAAAATTGACTTTTTTAAAATTTAAATAAGCTTTTAATCACTTTTATAAACAATATATATTAAAGGATATTATAGTTTGAAGAAAAAAATTAATGAATAATAATTTTTTAAAAGGATTGTTTTAATTTTTTCTTTTTTAAATTATAATAATTTATAAACTTTAAAAAATCTTTTAAAAAATTCTTTAAAACTTTGCGTTAGTTATTAAATAGACTATATTTAATAAGCAAAAATTGAAAAGCTTAACACAAATCATTATGCACTAAGATTTTAAAAATTATTTGGTTTTTATTTTCATTTTGAAGGTATGGGTGGCCATAGATGACATTATGAGACTATATGATCGATTACGGTGATAGATTTAAAGTCAACATTCTTAAAATAAGAATACGGGGATTATTTCCAAAAGTTTTTAGATTACTGGTAACTTAAAAATAGTACAAGAAAAGCGTTCACCCGTCATTTTCTTAAACTATGCTTTAACAGATAAAGTTTCCTTAGGTTAGCATAAACATGCCAACACCTTATCAGTACTTGTTAAGTGAATAACGAACATTGAAAGATACGTAAATCACTGCTATTATTTGTTTTTAAAATCTATTTTACTAGTTATTTTATCTTGAAGTAAATGCTATTTGTTTCTAATCAGATTAATTATACATTAAATAAGCTAATATTCCTTAAAGTTTCAGGTAAGTATATTTTATTTTTGGGAGAGTTTTAAAAACAATATTACATATCGATGGAAGACAACTAAAAAGAGTTTAAATCAGCAATTTTTTGCCCACCACACAAACACAAACAAAAAAGTGAATCGATTCCAATCAATATAATTTGTTTTCAAAAATATGCAAAAAAACATTTTGCTTACAGGGAATAGTATATTTAATCCTATAGCTTTAGCTTTCAATTAAAACTAAAATGAAAGCTTCAAGAAAGTTTTTCTAATTTTAAAAATTCATTTTAAGACTTACGTATCGCGAACACGGAAAAATAAGTGATCTTTTCTAGGTTTCTATCATTTTTCATTTACTCTAGTAAAACCAGGCAAATGTATAACTTTTTAACATTCATACTAACCGGATCTATATATATTTTTTCTTAGTTTTTCTGTCTACCTTTCTGTCTCAGATGTAACTTATATCTAGTTATTTTTTTTAATACTCGTGTAAATAGGATATATGCCAACCTTTCTGTCTAAGGTGTAAATCGAACTTATATCTACGCTTTTTGATTCACATTCAAACAGGCACAATCCCGATCATTTTGACTCGCCCAAACCGGATCGATTGTTGTTTTATTCTCGTGCATATCGAACTCATGTCTACCTATTTTTTGTATGGAAAAATCACACGAGAGAATTCGTTTATAAATGACGTAGAAATGGTGAATATGTCATAGAAGAAAACAAATCACATCAATCAATTTAAATATTCATATAACATCCGATTTGTTGCTCGGTTAGTACCTCCTCTTACCATTAGAAATCTCAAAATACCGTTGGACACACATATCTGCACACGCACAAATACGAAAGATTTGCTGGTAGACAAAACTCAAATGAAACCATTTAAACACATAATTTCCTGATTTTTCGTAATATTCATATCTACTCAGTTTTCGTATCCTAATGTAAATAAAGACAATTCATTTTATGAAATTTTACGAAATAGATTAACTCTAACATAATTTTAATTTATTTGTATAAACATTATTTTTAATGGATACTTTTGTCTAACTAAAAATCTTGCGACCTAAGACACCATAAAACAATTGCCGGTTTCTCCTAGGCATAGAGGACCGAGGTTCGAATTCTGTCGGAGGACGTGTATATATATATATATCATTTATACACGAGTTATTACGCGACCTAGGTTTCTGAAATGTGGTGTTTTCAGGCGATTTTCAAAAACTGATTTTACTGTTTATCGTTTTTTTTTAAGAACGCTCACGTAACGGTGATTTTTTTGAACGCTCATATAACGAGAATTTTTGGGCCGCGCGATTTTTAAAATTGCAAGAAATTATAACGTTTTCATCCATGGTTGTATTAACCAAACAGGTATTTTATGATATGGTTACACTTATTCATAATATCTGTTCTTTCATTCAATTGAACGAAAGAACAGAAATTACAATTATAATGTCTTGTTATTTTAAAAATCGCGCGTTCGAAACTTCCTCGTTATGTGAATGTTTAAAAAAATCACCATTACGCGAGCCTTCTTAAAAAAAAGGATAAACGATAAAATCCGTTATTGCAAATCGACTGAAGACACCGCATGGTAAAAACTTAGGTCGCGTAGTAACACGCTTACAAATGAAAAAATATTCAAAAGTTCTACAATATAATTGTATTGAACAATTTTTAATACAACTGTGTACTGACATAATTTTATTATGATCAAAACTAAGTAATTAAACAATATATATATATATATGTATATATATATATATATATATATACATATATATATATTCTAAACATATACTGTTAAATATAAGAGACAATGAATGTCTATTATGTTTAATCATGAGCCGTTCTAAATGTCGTATTTTGGCTTTAATTTCAGTTGAAAATAAAGACAAAAATTCTCCAACATTTGGATAATTTTTTTTATTAATTTGTTTTTAAGCTTTCAGCTCACGTGAGCCATCTTCAGAGAGGCTACCAAGACGGTAACACAATAACATCCACGATTACCGACGATTTTATTTTGTGTTGACATAAATCTCCGCTAGGCAACGGCAAAAATTACCAAAAATAACAAACGCAGTTCGCAAATTTGCAATGCGGTTCTATGACGTCACACCGCGTGATAGCGCGAAATGACAACAGAACCATGTATTCAAATGCAATGTAATCTGTTATGGCCAGATTTAAATGTGATTTTATTAAGTGTGGGTTGTTTGGATTTAATGTACATGGCCTCCAATATCTGAAGGTTCTTTTTGCTGTGTGTATGAGTAAGGATTATTGTATTATTGACTAAAATCTGTCTCATATTACCTACATGTTTATGTTTTTATGTATATATATATGTGTGTGTGTGTGTGTGTGTGTGTGTGTGTGTATGAGTGTGTGCGTATATATATATATATATACTGTTTAATTATAAAAATAAAACTAAAACAGAGTATCAACTCAAATACTAGTTTACCTTAAAAATAATGTTTAAATAAATAAATTAATATATATGTCGGAGTTAATCCATTTCGTAACATTTTCTTAAAAATAAAACACACTTATGTGCACTTGCACACGCGCGCACACCCACAAACACACACAAAAATGTTCTTTTAAGCTGTTAAATGTGTTTAAGCTGTAGTGTATCGAATAAATATCATGAACTTAAGAATTTTTTGCAAAATAAAAGATGTTCAGGATCATGGGCCATGTTGAACATAAGTGCGTTAATCTAGGTTTACGGTTTGTTTCCTATTTGTCATAGTACAATGCTCAGTAATCATACTACTCAGATCATTTAGTGGCAAGCTCAAATACTACTTAGCGTCTCATAATTATGGCCTTGGGCCAAAACTAAGTTGCTCTTTGTAAACAATGTTGTTTCGTTGCCTACAATATACGGACATTTCACCTGATAAGTGAATATTTACGATTATTTGCAAATATTGAGCTACGAACGCCCACGATTGCATGCACGACTTAACTTATAAATGTCTACTTACGATGTTTCAGTCATCGCAGTTAGTACAGCCAGTTATAAATCTCTTCGGGGTAGCAACGCCGTAGGCAACGTGAAATCAGTAGAAAAAGCAACAAATACCTCTGGTCTCTGTAGAAATTGTTGAGAGAAATTTATATGGCAAGCGATAGAAAACAATTATCATTATCTATCTTAGCTGTATTATATGCGTTCGCATTGTCTCACTTTTATCTACTAAATTTCACCCATTAAAAGACTCGAGAGCCATTCAAAGTAGTGCGTTACTGAATGCGTTGTATAAGATGAAGTTAAGAGTAATAAGAAGGAAGTGCATATGGGCATAAAAAGGTATACAGCGATCAATCTCAAATTTGAAGAGATTAAGAGTGTTGTGTTTTCAGGGAAGAATCCACATGAGAGTCTATGCCACAGACAGGCAGTTCTCGAACAAAGAAATCCGCCTTTCTCCTTAGAATGGAATACGGAGGAAATGTAGATGATTCGATTTTACGTCCTGTATGTAAAAGTTCAGAATTGGTGGAATCAAAAGCTGCAACTCATCCCAAACAATTACTATGGAAATAACGATAGTGAGTCGATAGACTCGCAGCGTTGCGTCAGTCGGAAGAGACTGCAGAGTATTTACACATCATTCACACTGCTGTCCTCGTCTTCGTTGTCATATTCACGACTTTTCGACGTTTGTACGCTCCGGCCGTCTTTAGGTGACTTGAATTTTGAGCTAAACCCTTTATTTCGTCCGCCGGAATAGATTGTTCTAGTTCCGTGAGTCGTGCCTCTTCCGGGTGTTTCAATATCAGTTATTTCCCTTTAATCCAACTCTTCAAGTTTTTGTTTCACCTTTGCTGTAGGCAAGTATTGAATTCACAAATATTTGGATCAAGTTACTAGATTCAACCAAGGATTTCATCCACTTGCCATTTGTCCTTATTTTACGGCATACAAACATCAATGGGTTATTTAAAGCCGATAATACTTTTTAGGATAGTTTCATATGTACATATTCATATGTACATATTCATATGATACAAGTGTTTTTGATAAGAAATTACAGTTGAAACCTAACATCAACAAAAATTAACTACGAAATCTATACAAACATCTTCAAATGCCTATAACAGAAGCGATTGGTTATTTCCATACTTAATACTTCTCGCCCCAACTCTCGCGTGGTCATGTGATACGCCACAAGCTGTAGTGCGATTTTCGCTTCCAGCACGCACGCACGTGTTTGCCAATCTTTCAAACGAAGAAAATAGCACAAATTGTGAAATGTACATTTTTATATATTAAGTTTTATCTTTTCTATGAGAATTTTTTTTTTTAATCATATCACCCCGAGCAAGGCGGTAACGCCACTGATGTGCAGGGGGCTACGTAAGAGTGAAAAGATTGGAAGAGAGAAAGCCGGAAACCACATCTTAAACAGGGAACAAGGGATGAGCCTCTTCACCTGTTCAATAGTTGTGGATGGAGTGCGAACCAGGTGATAGTTTAGTCTATCTACTCCAAAGAATTTAAGCAGAATGAAATAGCTTATGCTTTGTTTTATTAAGTAGATCATCTCACCGCTAGTAATGTTGCGATTTTACCATTTCACCCCAAGCAATAGAGTGATAAAGCCACTAAGGCACAAAGGTTTACTGAGAGTAACGAAAACTGAGAAAACAGTTATTGAGGCGAAGGGAGTGTAAAAGATGAGGATTCAAGGAGACAGAAAAGGATGGTTAACGTTGCATTTGAATAGGGGGAGGTAAATAGGAAGAGTGGTTAGATATAGGAAATGTCAGAAGGGGGGTGATAGATAGTTGGGTGGGTGGGAAGAGTGTTTGAAAGAATGGAAGTTAGTTTGTTAGGAGGTGTCTATTGACCTTACATTTAAACTCCTGGAGATTGTAGCCGTCGGGGAAGCAGTCATGTGGAAGAGAATTCCACAGTCGGGAGGTGCGAGAAAAGAAGCTGTTGGAGTAGAAGTTGCGGTTGCATTTTATCGGTTTCACTGTAAAAGAGTGGGATCTAGTTGCTAATCTAGTATCTCGTGCAAATTCGAACCTAGGGGGCACTAGTGATTTTGTTATATAAATAAGTAACCAAACTTTTCTTAATTTATTAAATATTTTTTAATAAATATTATTGCTAATTTTAAACTCTTTCCCACCATAGACGTTTACATTAACTAGTAATTAAAACGCAGCTATGCTTCTTAATGATAATACTAATATTTTCATTTACAGAAACGATATTAAAATACACGTTAAACAAATAAGCCTTCCATATATACATCCGAGAAATACCGCCGACATAATGGGATGACATTAGCTATATAAAGACACCATTACCCTGACGACTGGGATTTCAGAAAACGCCGACTGCACCTCTGCTCCTCACCCAATGAGGCATCCTACACCCGGGTCTTGGGTTTGAAGATAAACTGCATCCGTCAGCAAGACCATTAATTGGGAAGTTATGAGGAGCATGAACCCACCTCTTAATTACTGTTGTCCCCAGTTCGACCCAGACCCGAGTGGTAACACCTCTTAGGGTCCCAGCTATGAACAAATAGTTAACTCGAAACTAGGGTTAAAATACTGTGAAAGTATAATAATAAAATTTTCTAGTGAAAATTCCAGCAAATTCTTTTTTTGGACAAGAAAATTTTACTAACAATTCATTTTTGAAGGAAAAAATATTAACAGCAAGATATTTTTGAAAAAAAAAAATATATATATATATATATATATATAGTACATCTGACTCTTGACAAAACCCTTTTCCCAAAAATACGTCAGTGAAATCTGATCTACAAACTGATTTCTTACAAAGAATACATATTCTATTCATACGAGTCTATTGTAAAAGTTTTGTCGGCATTAAATAACCAATTGAGGTTGATATACCGTAAAACAAAACAAAACGAAACAAACGAGCCAAATCATTGCCACTGACATCTTATCATTATGTGGGAGGGGTTTCTGGGAGGTATATATGGGAGGTATTTCCGCTGTACCCTGTATTTAATTAGTTTTACTTTGCTATAAAATCTTATGCGAAATAAATTGATTATTTGTTTTATTCAACAGGGAAGTTAATAATGCTTGCATTGGGATTGTTGTTTGTTAGTATCATAGCCACTTTAAATTTGGTTATGTTTTTTTTATTTCTTATGTCTTTAAATCGTTTAAAAATGATGATATTCGTAAAGTACACATTGATTTGATAATTGACGGGAGAGAAAATTTTCTTCAGAAAGAATAGCGAGGGATGAAAAACATTAAAACGCTTCACCGTTTGACGCCATGAGGTAATATTTGACTTGCAATTGCTGTGTTTATCGTTACCTCATCATTTAAATTAGAATTTGTTTGGGGCCTGAAGTGCTCACTTATATCACGCAAGTGAATATTTTTGCATTACGAATATGAGAAGTTAATTTAACAATTATGCTCGTGTATTAATCGCATATTTGGTAATAATTCGAATTTCCAGAGGAGCCACAATTAAGTGTAAGTGTTATGTGGATTGATACCATTAGCATTCGAGTTTTGATTACTCCGAATAAATCAGTTAATTATTAAGTTTGATCAACACTGATCACTTATGGAATTTTGCCGAAGTAACGGAAGTAACCTAAATGCTTTTAACTCAAAATTTGTATGACATTTCTAAAAATCTAGTGGCTTCAAATTAGGACACAAAAACGTTACTTAATCTGCATTGCATTAAAAATTGTCTTGTTAATATTTTGTTTTAAGATTTAATTCAGCATTTTGTTTCCATGGATAGAGATCAAGAATACACCGACTGAATCCCTGTGCAGATGGGCAAGACCACCGAAAGAGATACCTTTTTTTTTAAATTTTTTAACTTTTAACTTTTTATTTCTACCTTTTTCACTCTCATGCAAACCGGGCCTCTTTCTACACTTTGACACTCATATAAACTAGGGAATTTCTACCTTTTTGACTCTCGTCCAAACCGGGCGCATTTCTACAACTAAATAATGTAAGTGAGATATAAATTATTAATAGTGGAAATGAAGTATTGAAATTTAAACAAAAGAAAGATTCCCTCGAGATTTCCAGTCGCGAACGGCAGGTGAGAGCTTTGAAAGAATGCTCCTTTTCAAAAACACAAAATAAACTCCGTTACAGTCAAAACAGGTGGAAAAAAGCAAAATCTGAAAATAACACCCTTGAGAATGGCCAGTGAAATGGCTGAAAGCGCTTAGAAATATAAAAATTATTGAATATTTTTACATTCCTTATCTCTAGTAAAAAAACGAAACATGTAAGAATACTGGATAAAATAAGTAAACAATTAAGAAAAATTTTTTTGTCAGTCATTTTCAACGAAACTTATATATTCAAAAAACGGAAGCGAAAAATACATAACATACTAAACATGTCTAAATAGACTAAAAGAACTTACTAACATATCGGAATGTAAACATAGATTAAAAATGCAAAAGAGAACTTAATACATTATCTAAAGGTACTATATACCTCTCGAATAACTTAGAAAGATTTATAAACATTTCTGATTATGATTTAACTGAAAAAAAAACTACTTAACCTTGAACTTAATTGCCATAAAAAATATAATGGACTACATAAAAAAGTTGAGATTGAAACACCATACCAAATTATAATTAAACTCGAAGAGAAACAGCTAATTAACACTAATAGAACTCTGTGTTCTACTTAAGGTAGAATCTATAAAAGACAGACAAAAGATGAATTCTTCTAAACTCATAAATGAATCACTAAATATTGCTGCAAATGAATTACGCAAGCATCCTGAAATAGTAAATAAAACAACTGATAAAGCTAATAAGTTTGTTGTTTTAAACAAGTCTGACGTCAACTTAAAAATAGAACAGTTACTTGACGATCACACCAAATTTTTAAAAAATTACCAATGATCCTACCACTCAGCTAAAAGCGAAAATAAACTAATCACAGCTAACAATGCAAAACATGGCAATCTAAAACTTACCAAAATAATCGGAGACTATAAACCAAGTTACACTTATGATTCTATCGAAATGCACAAGCCTAGCTTTCCACTTCGCCCAATTATATCATAAATACCCACTTCGTTATACCAACTTACTAAAACGCTTAATCAATTAACTACACCTTACATACCTAACAAATACAGCAGTAAATCATATAATTAAAAACTGAAAAACCTAATGATGAAATTATAGCAAAATTAAAGTTTGAGGAACCACTGACATTATTATAAAATATATATATATAATAATAATTCTCTGCCTCCGCCCATTAAAAATTAAACGTAAAATACAAAAATCCCTTTCCTTGACATTTTAATAGACACAAACAATAACATTTACAACATCCCCACATAAAAAAACAACCAGCAAAAACTTTTGCACTCTCAACTATAAGACCCAATGTCCGAATTACTATATAATAGCATGAATACACAATTTAATTAATTGGGCACAAATCAACTCCTCCACAAAAAAGATTTTTTATTCTGAACGAAAAAATATTAAGCAGACTCACATTAATAATGACTTTTAAACCACATTGTAGATTAACGAATAAGACGATATATCAAAAACCTCAACATACATCAAACAAAATATGAGACTTCCACAAAAGAGCCTGAATATATCAAACTCTAATATTGCAAGCAATATTCATAAAAAATTAAACGATCATTTAATAGATCACGTAATAGGATCATCTACGAATACTGTAGTAATGTTCTAAAATGTTTAGAAAAAGAACAGCCTTTTATGCTTTCATACGTGGGTGATAATGACATTTCAACATAAAAAATTCTATTGGGTAAGTTTTACGTTCTAATGAACGTCAAGCATAACAGTCAACCGTTACATTTAAAGCAAAAAAAAAAACAAAAAAAAAATGCAGTAATTTCTATCAACACAGATTTGTGGTTGTTTTTTGTGGCTACAACTTACACTGTTGAAGATGATCTCGGAAGGAGATTTAAAGTACTTGGGAACATTGAGAAATGGAAAATAAAATCAACTGTAAAAGTTACAGCGCATTTCTTATATCTTTCAATTCAATAAAAGAAAAATTATCTTATTTGATTAAAAATGATCAAGCATAAAGTTTGAAATTAATTTAATCTGACATACCTAAAAGAGAATTTGCTGCATAAAGACACACATTTTAATATATATATATATATGTATATATACGTAAATACATATATGCATGCATATATATATTTGCATGTAGTATATATATATATATATATATATATATATATATATATATATATGTACATATGTTGATTGTCAAAGTCCCACTTACATGTGGCACAAGGCCGATAGAATGGGGATAGAACTAACTACTAACTTGTAATAGGTTTTAACGAGATAAGCATGCTAACCATGACACCACGTCGTGGTACCCAATATGTACACACACACACACACACACACACACACACACATATATATATATATATATATGTGCGTGTGTGTGTGCGTTTGTGCATACGTGTGCGTATATATATATATATATATATATATATATATATATATATATAACATAAATGTTATAATATCAGTACAAAAGTAGCCATTCTGTTTTGACACTATCCGTGTCTTAATAAGTGATGAACTCTATTTCAAGCTGGAGGGTTTTAAAAGGTCCAAGACTTCCAAAACCTCCTTAATCTGGAAGATGTTGTTACACAGACAGAGTGGACCAATCAAAACAAAGCAATTTCTAATCTGAAAAACACGAGATCAGGCACTAAAAATAATTTATTGGAACCTTAACATTAATATTTGATTAAACTAGAGATCAGCATTATTAATCGACTATTAGATTCACTTTTCTTTTCTTTATTTTTATTAAGAATTTAAGTGTAACAAAAGCATTAGGCACACATACGCATTTCTGAAGGGAAATATTCGTATGCATGTGTGTTTGTGTGTAAGTATATAAATATATGCGTATTTTTGAGTATATTTCAGATTTGTTAATATATATATATATATATATATATATATATATATATTTCCTTATTGTCAGTTTCCTTGAGATTTACATTCACTTATCAGGAAACTTGATAAGGCTTAATGTTCCATTACTTGATATTGTTTACTATAATTACAAATGAAGTTGACTTTTAAACGTTATCTTTTAGAAATACATAACCCTACATTATTTATACATTCACACAACAACATTCGTTTTACGTATATATATTGGCTAAGTGCAAAGAATTTGTTAATTTAACTGAGCAAGCTCAGTCTCTCACAAACCTTCAAAGTCGACATGAGCCTGCTCAGTTAAAGGGACAAATTCTTTGCACTAAACCTACCAGCACTTTATCTCCACTCCGATATCGAGCACTTTACGATAAAATATCTGCTTGCCAAAAAAACTTTTGTCAGTAAATCTACTACAAATCAACAATCTTGGCGCTAAGCCTTATCGTAACTCAACAGTATATATAAACTAGGGGCTTGAATAAGTTCTCGCTGTTTTCCATCAGATGACGTTTCCAGAACTGCGTGCGTGTAGTTTCAGATAGAAGCAACTTAGTTTTTAATAGCGTTAAGCATATTAGGTTTTGTACCAAAGAAAGTGTATTTGCAGGGAATTTTATTGCACTCCTTTATTCAAAAGTAATCTGCAGCTGAAGCAGGCAGAATTCTTGTTGAGACTTTCAGCGACTATCTTCTGTCAGAAAAAATCATGAAGAGACTGCTTTAGACGCTTAAAAAATAATGATTTAATGTTGAATATAAAGAACGCTCTGGCGCACCGAAAAGTTTGACGAAGAAGAATTGGAGGCGTTACTTCATGAAGACTCGTGTCAGGCGCAAGCTGAACTTTCAGGATCATTAGGAGTTGATCACCCAACAGTTTCGAAATTGTTTGAAAGCATTAGGAAAGATTCAAAAGCAAGGACATTGGGTGCTGTACGAGTTGAAACGGACAGAGAGACATAGAATGGCGTCTTGTCACGTTAGAACAGCTGCTTCATCGGTAGAAAAGGAAAGTTTTTTTTTGCATTGTATCGTAACCGGCAATGAAAAGTGGATACACTACGATAACCCTAAGTGTAGAAGATACTGGGGTAAGTTCTTGCTGTTTTTCAGCAGATGGTGTTCCCAGAACTGCGTGCGTGTGGTTTCAGATGGTAACACATCTAAAAGGAAGTGCTATAAGCAAGCTTGAAATTCAGTGTATGTCATTTCGCCGAAGTGTAAACAACTTTGTTTTTCATAGAGTTAAACATGTGGGATTTAGTGCCAAAGAAAGTTTATTTGCGGAGAACTTTACTGCACTACTTTATTCAAAAGAAAGTACGCAGGACGCAGAATTTTTGTTGAGACTTACGGCCACCATGCTCTGTCGGAAATAAGGTGCAGAGATTAGTTTAGACGCATGTGTCATGCCAGGCGCAAGCTGAACTTGTAGAATCATTAGGAGTTGATCACACAACAGTTTCGAAACGTTTGAAAGCATTAGGAAAGATTCAAAAGTAAGGTGATTAGGTGCCGTACGGCGCTTTGTCACGTGTGAACAGCTGCTTCAATGGCAGAAAAGAAAAGGTTTTTTGCATCGAATCGTGACCGGCGATGAAAAATGGATACGCCCTAAGCGTAGATGGTCATGGGGCAAGCCTGCAAATATCCAGGGTTTGAAGCTTTTGCTCTGCCTTTGATAGTATCAGCTGGGTGTATTGATGCATTTTAGCCGAGCATTGAAAAAATATCGGCAGAGCCACGACAAAGTGATTTTGTAACGTGACAACGGTAGGCCACAAGTTGCAAAACAGGTAAAAACCTACTTGGAAACGTTAATGCTTCCAAAACGAAGCTGCTATCTAATAACCACCACAGACACTCGTTCCTCCCGCCCATTAACCTGAATCAGGCATCTCTCCCTGAAAGTGAAACACTGCGCCTCCTCAGGTTAACTCTCACATCAGACCTCAAATGGAATAACTACATAGAATCCATAGCTAAATCCGATGCTAAGAAAGTCGGTTCTCTGTGTAGGGCAGGAAGTTTTTCCCGTCCCAAACAATACTGCACATATACAATTCTACCATCCTCCCGTGCATTGTGTATTGCTGCCATATCTGGTCTGGTAATCCTGTTATCCACTTAGGTGTCCTCGACCGAATCCAATGGAGAATCTGTAATGTGATCGATCCCGACTTGGCAGCTACGATACAGTCACTTTCTCACCGACGGAATGTGCCTTCCCTATGTCTCTTCTACAAATACCTTCACTGCTTCTGCTCGGATGAACTTAGCTCACTAGTACCCCTATATACGAATTTCCTCGAGCCACAAGATTAGCAACTAGTTTCCACCCTTTTACTGTGAAACCAGTAAATTGTAAACGCAAATTCTACTCCAGCAGCTTCTTTTCTCGAACTTCCCGCCTGTGTAATTCTCTTCCGCATACTTGCTTTCCTGACAGTTACAATCTCCAAAAATTTAAATGTAAAGTCAATAGTCAACTCCTGTCTCACTAACTTATATCCTCTCTCTCCCTCTCTCTCTCTCATGCTCTTCTACATCCACCCCACTCTCATCAGTACTCACTTCCCTCTCTTACTCTCTTCCTGACACCCCCTGCAACCTCTCACTCTTCATAACATTCCTTCTTGTCCACTCCACTCACATCAGTAATCTCTTCTGTCTCCTACCCTCTTCCTGACACCCACTGCAACCTCTCACTCCTCAACATTCCTCCTATGTAACCCCCTGCACAACAGTGGCAGTAAAATGCCTTGCTTGGGGAGACACGATTATTAAAAAAAAACCTCTGTATTTTTCAAACACTGCTCCGTCCGATTATCACTTGTTCCGATCGATGGCACATGGCCTGGCTGAGCAGCACTTTCATTTTTATGAGGATGCTAAAAAATAGGTCGACTTGTTAACCTCAGAAGACGTGTTGTTTTGCTAACATGGAATTCAAATACTGCGATAAATATGGGAGAAAATAGTGGTTAGCGATGGACAGTAATTTTAGTGACATGTTTCTTATTAAATTTTGTTAATAAAACCTTACTTTTCATGAAAAATCAACGATAACTTATTCAAGGCCTTAAGTATATATACATGGTTAGTCAGGGGAAAGAGTGAACATATTGCTATGGCAACCATCCACTCCTAATTCCTGTACTGAGCCATTCGCTACGCAGCAGTTAGATATTCAATAAAACCCTGCGCTATTACATAACTGACAAAGAAAATCCAATCGTTGTAATTAAATGATGGAAGACATTGTGAAAAATGTTCAGCTCAATTACTGTCGCAAATCTAATTTGCATTATTAAGAGAAAACAGGCAAAGATTACCATTATCAGCGCATTATTAATGGGACAGACAACAAAAGCGTTTCGTAAACGAATTTGATGCGACTGCAAGCAATAGACGCCATTAAGCCAGTAGCCGAAAGGAAAAAAAATGTTATGAACATTTTCCTAATTATTGGTGATGATGAGGATGATAATGATGGCAATATCGTCAAAAACGCGCTCGAGATGGGGTCACTGACTAATTTGTAAGCAAAAAAGCAGAAGAATACAAACTGTCACTACTGTAGATATCATAATCGGAAGAAAAACAAAGAAAGGATCAGAAAAAACGTTGTAGCCAATCTTCTCCGAAAACGTTATTGAATATTAGCCATAGTTAATCACATCTTTAAAAAAAGCGCGTTGTTACTATAACGGCAAAGCAATATAATTTTGTGTTACAAATTGAAAACTGTTCTTACGTTTCCGTTAATATAGCTTGACTCAGTTAAAAACCATCGTCATCAACGAAGAATGAATCGACCGAATTTTGAAATCCACAAAAAACGCCAGCTTAGAACTGAAAGATGAACAGTAAATTGAAAAACTGATACTGTTGTTTCGATCGATTAATTCTCTCTCTCTCTCTCTTTCTCTCTCTCTCTCTCTCTCTATATATATATATATATATATATAGAGAGAGAGAGAGAGAGAGATATTTGAAATGTGTTCTAATCGAAAATGCAAGGATATTATATATGTCGATAAATTTGATGTCTTGTAACGTATTGAACATGAACAATTGAAAATAGACAGGTACTTTCTGGACAGCCCAATAGTTATTAGTTTCTATAAAGCTGAAAAGTAAGAAATCGTATTAAATTTGCCTGATAGGAAATCTGTGTCTACTTCTATGTGATACACACATGTGTCTATAAAAGTTTAATGCTTCTTATTAATCAAATACTTCAGTGATTTGTTTACAAGACACGAACTTAAAAAATTGAACAATTGTTAAAAAAAACACAAAGTTGGTTGGAACTTGACTCTATTGGTCAGATACGTGTCACGCGTAATAAAGCAATAGCCGTTCATTTTTAATGTAAGTATATGTATGTATAGGAAAGCTTGCTTGTTTATATACATGTGTACCATGTGTAAAAAAAGAAATAAACGTTTTTTATGTAAATGTATATGTATACATAGCATTGCTTGTATATTTATATGTATGCGTAACAATACACGAGACAAGTGTATTGAAAAATAAGATGGACGGTTTTTTAAAAATAAGTGTATGAGAAAATAATACTTACTGATTATGAACACATACATTCGTACATGATTCTCTCATGCACATATTTTATTAAAAAAAAAAGAAATCCGCCATCGCTTGATGTTTGTATACATTATTTCGCCACAATTTTGAACAAAAATGATTTCGTTTTGTCATTCACAAAATATTAACGCTACCGACATATAAACACGCTTAATTCGTTTCTTGTCTAAATGCGCTTGACAGATTCATAATGTTTGCATACATACACTTATATTTAAAATAAACATCTATTGCTTTTTATTATACGTGGCACACACATATAAGCAGCTAACTTTTGTCTCTACATTTAAAAATATTCATTCATTGGTTTATTACACGTGACCACGTATCTGACCAATGAAATCAACAAATATCAATCAACATACTGACTCTGGATTTTCCCTATCTGTCCTTTACGTATTCTATTCATATATATATATATATATATATATATATATATAAATTACGGAAATTAACAAAGATTAACGACTCTGGTTATAAACAACCGACAATTTGAAATGATTTGTTTGAACATTATTTTTGATCGATACTCATATTTAAGTAGATATTCTGTTTATAATCAAACAGTATTATATATTTATTTCTTCCGGCCTGATTATTTTCTATAAACTTTTACTTGACTTCGTTTAGACTGATCGTCATTCGTGGTCGAGAGGTCTGTGACGCGCCAGATCCCATGGTGGCTCCCTCTATGTGGATAGAGGTCGCAGGTTAGAATCCTGTCAAATGACACATTTTCATAACAAAAATTTATTGTAAATAATCAGGCCGGTGGAAATAAATATACAATACTGTTTGATTATAAACAGAATATCTACTTAAATCGATCAAAAATAATGTTCAAACAAATGATTTCATAGATAGATTTTTGTTCACTTCATAAAAAAGACATATAGTTTCCATCCGGGTACTGTAGTTGGTTGATTCTTGAGTTGACACTAACTGAAAATAGATCCTATTTTGTTTCCTTGTCATTTTTCTTTTAAACAATGAGTTGTTGATTTCTTTTGGAAACAATTGTAAATGTTTCTTTTACTTGCTTACACAAATATAAATTTATGCAAGAAAATAATCATCACCTTGCTTCAACTCATGCTTTTTAAACACAAATGCTTGTGGTGATACCGACCGAGCAAAAGCGAGGGACCGGATGTTTCCTCTATCCCGACCAGAAGGCAAATGACCAAAAATCGTCGTTGTGCAACCGAGTTCGCGCAGATGTTCCGGTTGAAAAATGAAAATTAATCAAATATCAAATTTCCATTTGGCAAGCATAGGCGAATTTTATTTATCAGCCAATGGGAAGCCAAGAATTAAATACAAGTGTGAAATTCAAAACGAGCTGCTTTTGATCCAAAAAGCAGATATAAAAGGCGGATACAGACAAGCACCCAGCAGACAGACAAGCGAGAGTAACCAGTGCCTCCCCTTGACTTAAGTCGAGTGGCTACCATGCTTGCCTCTTTCCTTCTTCACTGTCTCATGAGTACTTATTGACCTAAGGAGCGACTACTTCAAAGACATTCCTCACATACCTCCGCTCCCCACATTCCTAAACCTTAAATCTCTTTCAGCTTATTATTTTCCATGAACATTTTAACCTCCGTTGGACCTGTATTCAAGTATTATTTTGATTGTAAAACATTAATTGAAATGTGTATATATTAATGTTATTTTCAACTCAAATTGCTTTTCTTGATTTTATGATCATTCTATGAATTATAGTGGATATCTACCACAAGGCCAAATTCCGTTAACCTGCAACGGTATACAATTACCCTTCACTAGAACGGACTCCTACTACTACTAGAAAAAGAATAGATAAGCTACCCACTATATACTCACACACGTAAGGCTACCAAAAAAAAAAAATCTGAAGTTTTGTCGCTGTTTTCATTTTTAAGAATAGGTTTGGGCGGCTCACTTTTCAGCACCTCCATGTAAATACGAGGTTCAAGTTTCTGGGCCATGAAATTCCATTTGGTAATAAGCTAAAATAATTTCGCATAAACCTAAACCCAATTCTGCAATTGATATGAAATGACCGATGCGTGAAAATAAACCTGAATTTGTAAATCCCATTTGCAAGCAGAACCTCGCCACCACATCCTGTAAAGAATTCAACTCGTGCTGGGTAAAAATGAAGAGAAGGAGGAAGAAAAAGAAGACAATAACCTGTCCGAAAGACGAAAATTGATTTTAGACGAAGAGAAGAAAAAGGATAAAACATAAAACAATGATTGGAAACAGAATTGGAGAAAGAAGGAAGTATTAATAAATTGTTTTGGCATGATTTGCAAGAGGAAAAAAAAAGAGGGCAATTTTGCTTTTCATTAATTTGAATTGACTCATTTTCAGCAACAGTTTTAAATTATTTTTACCTCCTCCCCGTTCGTTACTTTTTCTTCTTTCTTCTTCACTCTCATCTTTTTCTTCTTTCTTCTTCACTCTCATCTTTTTCTTCTTTCTTCTTCACTCTCATCTTTTTCTTCTTTCTTCTTCACTCATCTTTTTCTTCTTTCTTCTTCACTCTCATCTTTTTCTTCTTTCTTCTTCACTCTCATCTTTTTCTTCTTTCTTCTTCACTCTCATCTTTTTCTTCTTTCTTCTTCACTCTCATCTTTTTGCCACATCTTCTTCCCTTTCTTCCCCATCTGTTACATATTCTTCCTTATTTATGTTTATCATCCTTTGCCTGTGGATTCTTATTTCGTTGTTATTTTTGCTATTTCTGTTGACTTTTTATCTTCTGCTCCTCCTCCTACTACTTCTCCTTCTTTTTCTTCTTCTTCTTTTTCCCTGTTTTGCCTTCCTTTTTTTTTTATACCATTATATTATTTCC
This sequence comes from Ascarosepion bandense, assembly GCA_037127315.1. Classification (NCBI taxonomy): domain Eukaryota; kingdom Metazoa; phylum Mollusca; class Cephalopoda; order Sepiida; family Sepiidae; genus Ascarosepion; species Ascarosepion bandense. The sequence goes on from JBBBDQ010001337.1 coordinate 5,581,956, forward strand.
ATTTCAATTTTATAACCAGCCTTACGTTATGTGTTTTCTAAATAACCATTTTATTATTAATTTTAACATTCTGTCAATCTTATGATTGTTTTTTTTTCACCGGCATAGCCGGTCTTTGAGATTTCATGTTGTTCTGAGGGTACTGTTTTGGGGGTGATTTTTTTATCACGTGTCATCATATTGTTCATTCAAGGTAGAAAACAATTTTTTCGTCGTCCGTAAGTAATTGATAGTTACTGATTTGTTAACGACTCTTTTCTAATTTTCTTTGACAAGCAACGGACGGCGTATCGCATTTTTATAGTAGTTGCCTTATTATTAAACAAACAAAAAAAAAAAAGAAAAAAAAAGAAAAGAAAAAAGAATTCCCTGGAGAATTGTGCCAAAAGCGAAGAAATATTAAATCTCCACAGCTCTCGTGTAATTTTTTCAATATTCGTGCCATGATAAATTTGCCTGGAGGTTTTCTTATAAGAAAACGGCTAATATTGGCATTGCCATAACCAGAGGTACATTTTTTCTTTGTACCTGAACGGTTAGGATGTGTGTTGTGGTGCAGTGGATATCGACTCGGATCGTCAAATCGGGGGTGCCGAGTTCAAATTCCAGTTGAATACCTTGCATTCACTTACGCACAGATACTTTTGGGAAAGGTATTAATCCGTCTCTTCCCTCCAGTTATGGGTTAAATAACAGGGCAGATTGGGTTCTATAGCCTTGGCTGGCAACCAGTTTACCGCATAAAGCAATGGCAACCTAATGAGAGATAATCTTCTGCCCAGTCAGTCATGTCTCTTTCGAAACATGATCGCCCAAAGCGTGTATCACGTATAGCACTTAACTGACTGACCTGGACGTTTCTGTCAAAAAATACAGTGTATACTAATGCAGATAAAAAGCAATGGAACTAATATTACTAAACTTTTTGTGGTTCTACATAGTTGATTCACATTTATTAATAAGGAAATGGGGGGATGTGCGCGTAGTGTAACGTATATCTCATAGAAAAGTGCAATCGTCGAACCGAGTTCGAATTCAGGGCCAGTCTGTTGCATTCAACCTCTGCCCAACTGCTCTTGGGAAAGACGTAAATTCCTCTTTTCTCCCAACTAAGGGTTAACTGTTAATCTGTTGGACTCGCATGAGCAACCAGTCTAATAGAAGGAAAACTCTAAATTCAAAAGAATGTTTAAAGCAACAAGAAAACACTCCACTACCATTTCCAAAAATGAGCGGCAGCTTACAGATAATTTTTTTATAAAAATCTCTAGGGAGTCATGATCGCCTATGTCCTGATGGGATATAATATTAAAAATATTATTCTCATTTTGTTTGATACACTAAAAAGATTTTGTTCGTCATACTTTTCTTAAAACGTCTTCATTGCGTCTTCCTTCTGTCAATGGAAATCTCAGTATCCTTCTGTATAGCCACATATTTTTGAGTGTAGCAAAGAAATTCTCCAGTATTTATTGGCACACAAGATGATTTATATTTCATTACAGTTCATTACATTTTTCTTTGTTCTTAATTACCATTTCTCGTTTTTTAATACTTTGCTTAGCTTTTGGAAGATATCTTTCTATATTGTGATGCGTGTATGGTTGTTTGTGTCACGTATTATAACGCTGTCTAGATCTCTCCCAAATTCTTACTTCTACTGTTCTAGATGCCTAGCTATGGCACCTAGCAAGCACCTAAATTAGCTGTATTATGACACAGAATGACACCAGAATGACCTTCCGACTATGACGCAGGACTGTGATGTTTGGCGTGATAAACTCATGAATGTCCGATCCAGCTCGAGCAAATAAAGAAATAAAAACAAATATCGCATTTCCCAGATAGTTAAATTTCGGTACTTTTATTATACTGACGTCTATAATTCGTAATTTGCATATTTAGCTGGTTATCTTGCTTACGATCGTGCATTCTGTTTCTTAATATCGATGGTTATTCTGTTCTTTTCGATATCCTTTACTACGTTGTCTAGAAGTTTCCTCTGTTTTCGTTCTGTAAAAATAGTCACTTGAAGCTATTTGAAAGAACTGTGTGGTGAGATTGGAAGACATCGAGCTCAAGGAACGGTTGAGATTTATTCGTCCAATCTAGGCCTAATTTGAAATTGTCTGTATTATTCGGGACGTGCATTGTAGTGCAGTGGATATTGGCTCGGAACGAAAAATCGGAGGTTGAATTCCTTGCATTCACTTACGCTCCAATTTTTTTTATATAATCGTGTGGCCCAAAGCAAGGCATTTTACTGCCACTGTTGTCGGTACTTGATAACATAGGAAGAATGTTATTAGAAAGAATGACAGGCTACAGAGGGTGTCAGGATGAGAGTATGAGAAGGAAGAGAATAGTGATGAGTGGGGTGGACGGAGAAAAAAGCATGAGAGAGAGGATGTAAGTTGGTGAGACAGGAGGTGACTATTGACTTTACGTTTGAATTCTTGAAGATTGTAGCTGTCGGGAAAGCAAGTATGCGGAAGGGAATTCCACAGGCGAGAAGTGCGAGAAAAGAAGCTGATGGAGTAGAATTTGCGTTTACAATTTATCGGTTTCACAGTAAAAGGGTGGAACCTAGTTGCTATTCTTCTGGCCCGAGGAAATTTATACATAGCGAGTACCAGTGAGCTTAGTTCATCGGAGCAGAAGCTGTGTAAGTATTTGTAGAAGAGACACAGGGAAGCCACACTACGTCAGTGAGAAAGCGATTGTATCCTAGCAGCCAAGTTGGGATCGATCACATTACAGACTCTCCGTTGGATTTGGTCAAAGACCCCTAGGTAGATAGCAGGAGCACCCGACAAGATATGGCAGCAATATTCAATGCACGGGCGGATGGTAGATTTGTATATGTGCAGGATTGTTTCGGACGGGAAAAACTTCCTGGCCCTACACAGAGAACCGACTTTCTTAGCAGCGGATTTAGCTATGGATTCTATAATGTTCTTCCACTTAAGGTCTGATGTGAGAGTTAATCCGAGGAGGCGCAATGTTCTACTTTCAGGGAGAGAAACCTGATTCATGTTAATGGGTGGGAAGAACGAGTGCCTGTGATGGTTAATAGATAGCAGCTTCATTTTGGAAGCATAAAATTTACGAGCCATTTCTTATCCAAGTCCAAAACGGATTGGTGGTCCTTTTCAAACTCGGCGGCGAGGTTTGCTTTGTCAGCCTCGGCAGATTTTTGATCGAGACGAGAGTAAACCGTAGTGTCTTCAGCGTATATGCCTACTTGGGATCAATACCCTTAAGAAAGATATTAATCCGCTTCTTCTTCCTCCAGATATGGGTTAAATAGCAGGACAGATTGGGTTCTACAGCCTTGGCTGGCAACTAGTGTATCACGAAAAGTAATGACAACCTACTATGGGCAAATCGTCTGCCCGATCAGTCATATTTCGAAAGACAAATGTGTCGCCTAAGTGTATCATATATGGAAATTAACTGACTTACTCAGTCTCCCTGAAGCTCGTTGAATGTCGAATCGGCGGTCCGAGTTCAAATTCTGGCTTTCTATGTAGCTTTCGTTTTTTGCACAAATACCCTTTCGGAAAGGCATGAATCAACATCTTCTCCTTCCTTTCATCTATGTCTTAAATAGTAGGATTAAATTCATCTCTCTAGTCATGGTTGATAGCCGCGCTTAGAGAAGGCAACAAGAAACCAAATTACTGCTTTTACAAAGAAGTCAGGTCAACGTTGCAGTTAATAAAGAGAAAGGAATTATTGCATACTTTCTGAATAGAAAAGCATTATAAAAACGATTACTCAAGTAAATTTACGGATAATTGAAAAGTATGCAGCCTGGCCAGCAATTTTTCTGGTTTTTATGAAAAAAAAAATGTATATATGCAGCTAATAAAGAAAACCATTCTGTAATTCACAATTAATAAAACTGAGTTATCACCCTTGAAATTTTTTTAGAGTGGCTTAATAAAACATTACACGCAAACCGATAGCTGGTTAGTCTTTATATTGCTGCATTCTGCAAGTTAGGGCATTTTCGCAATTTTTAAAATTCTGTAATTGCTGTAAGGGCATTGCTCAGTCGGTTAAGTGCCAAAAGTGATACACATTTTTACGATCATGTCTCGAAAGAGACATGACTGACTAGGCAGAAGGTTTTCCCACAGTAGGTTGCCATTTCTTTTTACGGTAGTAAGCTTGCCGACAACACTATAGGATCCCATGTGTCCTGTTATTCAACCCATAGATGAAGGGAGAAGAGGTAAATTGATACCTTTTCCAAAATATATATATATTTTTTTTTATAAGCGTTTCACCCCGAGCAAGGCATGTCACTGCCACTACTGTGCAGGGGGCTACGTAGAGTGGAGAAAGGATGATTAAATATAGGAAATGACAGAGGGTGGGTGATAGGTGGGTAAGGATACCGAGAATGAGGGTTGGGTAGATGAGAGTGTTGTGAGAATAGTTGGGAGTTAGTGTGATAGGAGGTGTCTATTGACCCTACATTTAAACACCTGGAGATTGTAACTGTCGGGAAAGCAGAGTTGTGGAAGGGAGTTCCACAGGCGGGAAGCGCGAGAAAAGAAGCTGTTGGAGTAGAATTTACGGTTACATCTTATTTGTTTAACTGTAAAAGGGTGGGACCTAGTTGCTAATCTAGTATCTCGTGTAAATTCGTGCTTAGGCGGCACCAGTGATCTAAGCTCATCGGAGCAGAAGCCATGAAAGTACTTGTAGAAGAGGCACAGGGAAGCCACATCACGCCGGTGTGAGAAAATATGCGTAAGTGAATGCAACGAATTCAACTGGGATTCGAACTACGCTCTCCGAATTATCATTCCGATCGGAAATTCATTCCACCAATATTGTTACAAAGACTCCGGACTTCAGCGAGTGTCTGTGTATGTCTTTGGGGACCCTTCTCCGAACGTAGAACTTCATCTCGTGAGGATGTGAGATACTCTATGTCTTTATCCCTACGCGAACACATTCTTATCGCAGCTGCATTGATCCCCTGTTTACATGTTAGGTGTGTACTGCTGACATCCTGTGAAGGCATGAATCTAAGCCTGATGGCTAGTAAGTTACTTACCATATCTACACTGATACACTTAGCTTCTCTAATGTTCTGCTTTTACACTACTTTAAAAACTGTTTTAGCATATTTTAACGTGATTTAAGTATTTATTGAGGTCAGCTATTGTTATGGAGAAACATACCTATTCCTCAGATAATGGACTCTCCCTGCTATATTAATAAGAGTTAACAGGAAGTTAACGGGAAAAGTTCTTGCTCTAAGACACTGTCAGCTCGCTGCCTTCGGGTAGAGGGCGCTCTCCGCTTCCGAGCAGAGAGCACAAACCTAGTCGTGGCTCCGCCGAAGGGTAGAGTCACGACTTGGTAATGATAGACAGAGATATTTTGGGCCGGCTATATGGCCGGGAATACCCACTATAAAATGACCATGTGTCACATCTGGCCTTGCGTGGGAAGTCTAGTAAATACCGAAAGTTCTTGAGGAGTTGAGGAAAGCTCTTAGGCATTCGCCTGACTGCTCTATGACACTGTCAGCTCTCTGCTTCCGAGCAGAGAGCACAAACCCAGTCGTGGTTCCGCCGAATGGTAGATCCACGACTGGGGAAAAATAGACAGATATTTTTTGGCCCGGCTATATGGCCGGGAATACCCACTATAAAATGACCATGTGTCACATCTGGCCTTGCGTGGGATGGCTAGTAAATACAAAAGTTCTTGAAGAGTTCTTGGGAAGTCAATAAGAGTTCTTTAGAGTTCTATTGGATTTCAGTAGAACTACTAGGCAGTTGATATTAGTCGGCAGTTAGCCGAATACTAAGAAGTCAGCTTTTCAGTGGAAGATTACGAAGTTCTTAACATTTGGGTGCGTTAAGTCGATTAGCAACCGACATAGTCCGATTATAACCTTCAGTGCGAAAACTACTCCACAACAACTATCTTGACTTCTCTTGGAACAAAGGTTCTTTAATGGTATTAAATTCGTTATAGACCATTTGTAATTCAACTTCGTGAGTCACATAATAATTTGCGCTTCGATGTACTCTTTTATTCTATGTTATCGTGAGAAACAGTGACACGTAGAAATAAGTTCATTATAATACAGGGTTGACCAAAAGTAGGTGTACTCTTTAAATTGTTTTCTAATATTTTATTACATTTATTTATTTTAATTACATATGTTTAACACTGTGTTAAACTCGGGCAGGCTCGAAATGTCCTCCTTCAACCTCGCAACATTCCTCGAACCTCTCCAGAAGACTGAGACTCACAGGATTACACAAATTCTGATCCGCATCAACTTATTTGGCATTAATCCCAATATCTGTTTAAAAAAATAAGAAGTCACGTCAGTATATGAATAAACAAACAACTGTTGACCAACCCTGTATAGATAACAATGTAAAAAAAATTCTTCGTTGCTTGCACTAATTTTGATTGTTAAAAATATTCCCGATTCAATTGATATTTAGACGTATCTCACCTATGGCATATTTTGGCTGACAATATCACCAATGAGCTAGTAAACTGCATAATTCAAGAATTACTTTTTTTTTTTTGCGGCTATCTGACCCGGTAAAGTTCTGGAAAGAAAATCAACACAGGGAAGTTGACCAGGCGAAAATGTCAAGTCTGCCGCCACCGAACAGCCCACTGAAGCAGCAGACACCCTCAGACTTATCATCTAACAACCGTCAAACATTGGCCGACATTTTACATTCTGACTTTTTGTTTTCTTTTATTAGAAAAGAACTTCCTTTGATTGTCTGACATTTCAGATCCACTCATTACCTCTTTGGTGAAGTATTGTCTCAGAGGTTGTTTAGCATTAAAATGCTGGGCTTTCGGGAAAACAGAAAGAACGAATGGAAGGCAGAGAGAAAGAAAAGAATGAAAAGAGAGAGAAAAGAATTAAGAGAGAAAGAAAGAGAAACCAGATAAATTGTTTTTTTCTTTTCTTTTTTTTTTTTTTTTTGAGTGACTTTTGATTTTGTCCTCTGCATGTTTCAAATAACAGCTAATTCAATGCCACTTATAGAAAAATGGAATCGGCAAAAATCAGTTAAACAAGAAAGGAAAAATATTATAAATAAAAATTCTTTAAAAGATGTTTATGCATTCCGTGGAATCACGGGTAGGATTTATAATCCGTGATATCACGGGTGATATTTGTAATTTGCAATAACACCGCTAGAATATATAACTTATGATATTACGGGTAGGGCTTACAACCCGTGATATATAACTTATGATATTACAGGTAGGACTTACAATTCGTGATATCAATTAAGTATTTATATAAGCGATGTCACAGGTAGAAAGTTTAACACTTGATATTATGGATAGAGTTTATAACCTATAATATCATGGGTAGGAATTATAATTCTAATCTTATGGATTCATAAACGGTAGGATTTATAATCCGTGATATCACGGGTGGTATATGTAACTTGCAAAAACACCGCTAGAATATATAACTTATGATATTACGGGTAGGGCTTACAACCCGTGATATATAACTTATGATATGACGGGTAGGACTTACAACCCGTGATATTTATATAAGCGATGTCACGGGTAGAAAATTTAACACTTGATATGATGGGTAGAGTTTATAACCTATAATATCATGGGTAGGAATCATAATTCTAATCTTATGGATTCATAAGCCGTAGGATTTATAAGCCGTGGTATTACGACAGGAATTACAATCTGTGATATCATGAGAAGGATTTGTAAACATTGTATCAGGGATGAATGTATAGCACGGGATATCATGGGTAGGTTTTATAACCTGATATATCAGCGGTAAGATTTATAAACGTGATATCTTGGGTAAGGTTTATAACCTACTACATTATCTTGTGATATCAAGCATAGTATCTGAAATGTGTGATGTGAATAGGATTTATAATCTATGATATCACGGGTTGAATATATAACACGTGATATTAAAAGTAGATTTTATAAACTGCAATATCACGTATAAAATTTATAACCTGTAGTATTATAGGCAGAACTTATAACCTGCGATATTACATACTGGATCTATAACCCGTGATATTAAGAGTAGGTCAATGAAACAAATCTCTCAAAATTTTCTCTCACTTTAAGAATTATACAAAGTAAAATAATAAATGCTAATGTTTGTTCTTTAAAATATCAGAAATATATTAATACTAGCCGTTTAGCCAGGTTTCACACGGGTAGATTAAGGAATAATAATATTAAAAATATATGATGAATTTACATAGCAAATATTTACACAGCGTTCACCCTCGTCACTTTTATAGATATAGTCTAGCAGTTTAGCCCGGTTTCACTCGGATAGTTTAAGGAACAATAAGAATAAAAAACGTATGATGAAATTTACATTGCAAATACTTACACAACGTCAACCCTCGTCACTTTTATAGATACAGATAACAATGTAGAATGTCTCTATTTGATTAGGGTGGGAGGGGGAGGAGCAACATATATAGATATAGATAATGTAAAGTGGGGTGATCGATTGTATATTATAATCAATACATAAACTGATCCCTGACTTTGTGGGATGATAATATATATTTTTCTACCCCAAATTTTGGCTTTCTGAAAATTTTCAAGGTGTTGCCAGCGTTCTAAAATTTTGATCTACATCTGAGCGCAACTCCCGTTGAGTTAGACCGCAAAATGCAGACGCTAAGTCGACTCTATCAAACTAATACTTACACAACGTCCCCGTTCGTCACTTTTATAGATATGGCTAGTCATATTATAATTCTTTAGATTAAAACACTATAGCGGTTCGTCCCACAGATTCCTGGGTATAGTTTTTTACCCGTTATTTGGATGCATTTATTTATGCTTATAATTTAAATGGGCTCCAGTCTGGTTTAGATAATTGTCTTGATTATTACCAGGTAACGTAAGTTGATCGCTAACAATTTCTAAATCTCTCAAACCGTTTTTAACATGTTCGATCAGTTACAATACCTTCTCCATTAGTTGCAACTTTTTATTTGAGTCACATTTTTACTTTCATAATATCAAAATACATAATGAACAGGAAATAGTGTTTGTTTTCTTCCATATGCCAGTTTTGAATCCAGAATTAAAAACACCACACTTGATTAAAAAAAAAAAAAAGTATTAACGCATTTGACAACAGTTGTCACAATTTAATCTAAAGTGATCTTTTTCAATTAAGTTACTTAAGACTATTGGTTCCTGATGTAATCTAATAACTACAAACAGAATGAAATGTTTAAGAGTAAACCAATATTTACAATTTATCATGAAAGCATTAATGTGTGAATCATGAAATGAATTAAAGAATTTAAAATATTCAGATGAAAATAAAAGGAGTGAATTACTCATAATTCAGTTTACAAATTGAAAATGTCAAATAAGGTTATCAGAAATATCATGCCCAACGTGAGGAAGATATTAAAAACAAAAAGGAATCATGACGTCATGGTTATATTTACGTTATTATTTGGAAGTTAATTATACCCTGTCCATTCAAGAAAGATAATTTCATTTCTCTAATTTTTCCGTTTGATTCTTTAGCGTGTTATTCCTACTAATAAAAAGGGGATAAATAATAATTAACATTAGTAAATGTGGATGTCAAGTTCCATACGTGATACACGCTTGGGCGATCATGTCTCGAAAGAGACATGACTGACTGGGCAGAAGATTATCCCGCAGTAGGTTGCCATTGCTTTCTGCGGTAGACTGGTTGCCGACCAAGGCTATAGAACCCAATCTGTCCTGTTATTTGACTCATGGCTAGAGAAAAAAGAGATGTATTATATTAGTAATTAGTAATTAGTGGGGGATCAGTTTATTACTTCATAACAATAGAAAACCGATCCCCCACTTTATGACCAGCAGAAGCCTTAATCATTATTTCAATTATTATATTCAGTCAGTCAGTTAAGTGCCATACGTGATACACGCTTGGGCGATCATGTCTCGAAAGAGACATGACTGACTGGGTAGAAGATTATCCTGCAGTAGGTTACCATTGCTTTCTGCGGTAGACTGGTTGCCGACCAAGGCTATAGAACCCAATCTGTCCTGCTATTTAACCCATAACTGGAAGGAAGAGACGGATTAATACCTTTTCCAAGGGTATTTGCGCGTGTAGATAAGTCATAAAACCACTAAACGAAGGCGTAACTAAAAGTAATAAAGATGATCTAAAAAATTAGTAACACTAATAAACGACGGTGTACACAACTAATGCACTAATAAACGGGGGTAAACAATTAATAACACTAATAAAGAAATGCAGAAAATAACACTAATAAACGAGAGTGTAGATAACAAATTACTTGTAAATGCGCTTTTTAATAATAACACTAATAAACGAAAGGATATATAATTAATAACACTAATAAAGGCTGGTGTAAATAGTTAATAACACGAATAAAAGTGGATGTAAATGAACAATAACATTAATAAACGATGGGGTAATTAATTAATAGCAGTAATGAAATATGGCTAAATAACTAACAATAATAATAAACCAGGTGTAAATGATCAATAGCACTAACAAAAGAGTGTAAATAATAGCATTAATAAATAAGTGTAAATACCAACACTAACAAACGTGGTTTTAAAAAAAACTAATAACTTTAATAAATCAAAGTATCGAGTGTGTCAATATTTAACAACATTATATGAAAAGATGGTGTAATTAATTAATTGCAAAATATTAAATGATATAAATAACTTATAACACTAATAAAAAAGGGTGTAAATAATCGATTCCATTGACAGTAAATGATGGGATTAGCAAATAAGAAGTTCGGTAATTTACTAATAGTACTAATATAAACGGTATAAACAAATAAAAGCACGAATAAAAACTGGTGTAATTAACAAATAACAATAATTCAAATGGTGGTAATAAATAATATTCCTAATAGAAAAGGTGTAATTAACTAATAACACTTATTAAAAAAAAGGGTGCAAATAAACCTGTTAGAAAAGAATAGTGTAACAAATTACTCTGCAGTGAAACCAATTTCGAACCTTAGTAGAATACATTTTCTCTTATGAGCATGGCCGTATCTGACTACCGGGCACACCGGGCACGGGTCCGGACCGATCCGTGCAATCATAGTGAAGATGCGGGCAAGGAAAAATGTCTTCGTCAGAAATCAAACTAAACAATTCACGAAGAAAGAAAGAAAGAAAGAAAGAAAGAAAGAAAAAAAGAAAGAAAGAAGGAAAAACGAAAAAAAACATCCGAATGAACGCAGTAAAAATCTGTTTGTTTATTTATTAATTTTGGGAGAAAAGATTGGTTATACTCAGAAAGTCCGAACCCGATTTCCTGCTTTCGCTCACGTTCTGTACCTAATTCCCATTGGAATAGCCGAAAAAATCCGCAAAAATCATAGTTTCTGGAAACGGATGACACTGATGACGTCATCACATTGCCAACTTATAAATTCGGGCAATCTTCTCTGTGCCCGGTGTTTTTTTAGCATCAGCTACGGCCCTGCTTGTGAGAGACTGCTTTCGTTCAGTGAGTGACTAAAAATCGACATTTTTTCGTTGTTTTCAATTAAATGCCATGATTAATGATAAAAGATTTGATTTTCTCAATGACACACTCTAGCAGTCTCGGTGTATCGCGTTTTATAAATGATCCATAAGGATTGACGTAAATTCCTAATTGCGTCAGTCTGTTTCGAACAAAAATATAAAACGGGTTGAACTTTAAAAAAACTGGTAAAAGGTTATATTCATTAAAAATATATTAGAAAGCCAAGGATGAAATAAAATTTCAATTTTGTCAGATGATAACGAATCACCGTGTCTCTTTTTACCGTGAGATTATGACTGAGCTGTAAAACTGATATATTGACTGCTAAGCTGTTTTAAAAAATAAACTGTCGCTACACATTTCAAGTCTGAATTCTTAACAGTTTTAATTATATAATTTAGATAATTTCGTTTCTCTTAGTTTTCCTTTTGATTCTTCAGTGTCATATCAATGAAAAAGGATGTAAATAATTAATAACATTAACAAATGTGGATGTAGAAAAGTAATAACACTTCTAGATGAGGGTGTAAATAACCGTAATAAAAGATGGTCTAAATAATTAATAACACTAATAAACGAAGTTATATATAATTGATATCGCTCATAAATGACGCTGTATATAATTAATAGCACTAATAAACGGATTTAAATAATAACACGAATAAAAGAATGTAGAAAATAACACTAATAAACGAAGTTATATATAATTGATATCGCTCATAAATGACGCTGTATATAATTAACAGCACTAATAAACGGATTTAAGTAATAACACGAATAAAAGTATGTAGAAAATAACACTAATAAACGAAGTTATATATAATTGATATCGCTCATAAATGACGCTGTATATAATTAATAGCACTAATAAACGGATTTAAATAATAACACGAATAAAAGAATGTAGAAAATAACACTAATAAACGAAGTTATATATAATTGATATCGCTCATAAATGACGCTGTATATAATTAACAGCACTAATAAACGGATTTAAATAATAACACGAATAAAAGTATGTAGAAAATAACACTAATAAACGAAGTTATATATAATTGATATCGCTCATAAATGACGCTGTATATAATTAACAGCACTAATAAACGGATTTAAGTAATAACACGAATAAAAGTATGTAGAAAATAACACTAATAAACGAAGTTATATATAATTGATATCGCTCATAAATGACGCTGTATATAATTAATAGCACTAATAAACGGATTTAAATAATAACACGAATAAAAGAATGTAGAAAATAACACTAATAAACGAAGTTATATATAATTGATATCGCTCATAAATGACGCTGTATATAATTAACAGCACTAATAAACGGATTTAAATAATAACACGAATAAAAGAATGTAGAAAATAACACTAATAAACGAAGTTATATATAATTGATATCGCTCATAAATGACGCTGTATATAATTAATAGCACTAATAAACGGATTTAAATAATAACACGAATAAAAGAATGTAGAAAATAACACTAATAAACGAAGTTATATATAATTGATATCGCTCATAAATGACGCTGTATATAATTAACAGCACTAATAAACGGATTTAAATAATAACACGAATAAAAGAATGTAGAAAATAACACTAATAAACGAAGTTATATATAATTGATATCGCTCATAAATGACGCTGTATATAATTAACAGCACTAATAAACGGATTTAAGTAATAACACTAATAAAAGAATGTAGAAAATAACACTAATAAACGAGGGTTTTAAATAACACTCGTAAATTTTCATTTAATTACTTCTTATATATGCAGCGTTTAACAAACGTAGCAGTTGTTCTAATGAGCATTCCCCGTCATTACTTCGACTCTAAGAATATGAACGCCGTACTAAATTGCTAGTTCGGTCTAATAATTTCACTGATTAAATTACCACAAGAAACTCTCGCTTTTGAAACTCTTTTTCGGTTGCTTGCTTTTCAGTCAATTATGATCTTAAAATCTAAATGCAATGTCAATCGTCATCTCCCGTCTTTTGAAACCTGTTTTTTTTATTGTCCTTTCTGGGTTTTTTTCACTCTCAGTATTAGCTTTTATCGCCTTGCATTAAAATGAAGTCCATTTTATATCAACTTCAGAAGCTGTCAGATATAATCTTGTTAAATACGTTAAAAAAAGTACCATGTTCCTAAGCCTACATTATCTAAAAATTATTTGCAAACCTAAGAATTAACTATCTGTTTATATTTCAGATATGTGGTATTAACATTATTTACATTATTCGGATTATTTTCCTTGTGTTTATTGTCATATTCACGACGTTTCGGTCGTTGTATGCCCCGACTTTCTTCTGATTGGAATTTTGAACCAAACCTCAAGGACGCATGGACCAGTGGGTAAATGCCTTTGTTGGATCCAGTAACTTAAGGCAAAGATTTGCGATAGCAATGATGAAAAAAAAAAAAAACTTAGAGAACTAAATGAAGAAACCTAAAACATCCGAAAGTGCTATGTCTCACTGAACGAGAACAATCTACTCCAGTGAGTGAACTAAAGGGTTTGGTTCAAAATTCCGCTCACCTGAAGAAGGTCGAAGAGTACAACAGCCGAAACGTCGTGAATATGACAATAAAGATGAGGATAACACTTTCAAAAACGTAAATAAGAATTATCGTCCCATTAAAGGACTGCTACATATTTACATGCGTTGTGGATTGTGGTGCAGTGGATATCGGCTCAGAACGAGAAACCGGAGTGCCGAGTTCGAATTCCAGTTGAAATCGTTGCATTCAATTACCCTTGGAAAAGGTATTTATTTGTCACTTTTCCCTCCGACTATGGGTTAAATAGTAAGACAGATTGATTTCTATAGACTTGGTTAGCAACCAGTCTACCTCAGAAAATAATGTCAACCTACTGTGGGAAAATCTTCCGCTCAGTCAGTCATGACACTTTCGAGACATGATCGTCTGAACGTGTATCACGTATGACACTTAACGGACACTACAATAAATATTCCGACTGATCTCTCACTTCTCTTATAATGAGTTTCAGCTCCACTCAGTGCATAAAAAGTTGCTTTGTGTTAACATTGGCTAACTCCATCCACAAAACAGGTACTAATTTAAGAAAACGCTTCTCTTGATCGCTAACTTGATTGGTAGTGAAGTCTCATCATTTCACAGTTAAAATTACTAGATGTAACAACAAGTTCTATACTAATAGCTTCTTTTCTCACTCCTAGAACTCTTTTTCGGTTTTTTTGCTTTCCAGACAAGTTTGATCTTCAAAATTTTATATGTAATGTCAATCATCTTTTGTCTTCTTAATTCCAGTTCTTTCATTGTTTTCGCTTCTTAAAAATGTTTTCCTTTTATATTCTTTCACACTCAGTAACCAATTGCGTCTCATGGGCTTTGTTGCCTTGCATGAGATGAAATGATTAAAACTAAAACTGCCTTAGAGCAACCGTTAAAAATGGATTCACACGAAGGAATCCATTGGGTCATAAGGAAGACAACTCTTCATCGAATTTTATAGACCGGCGAACTGAATCAGCAAAAGATTGCGAAAGAATAAAAAAAAGTACAGCCCTTTCAACTGTAGCAACAACTAAATTGTAACTAGAAGGGAAAATAATATAATCAAGATGTTGGCTTTCCACACTAACTTAAACAAAAGGTAAGGAAGCAAATTCACATCAATAATAAAAAAAGCGATGACAATTAGTAGACTTGCGAATCATATTTTCATGAGAAAATTTCTTTAAAGGAGTGATTTTGTAATTTTTTTATCATTTCACCCCAAGCAATGAGGGACTGCCACTAGTGTGCAGGGGGTTTGAGAGAAAAGACAGGTATTATTGAAGAAAGAATAAAAGATGAACGGGACTCAAGAAACGAGATAATGAAAATTGACGTTGCATTTAGATTTTTTTGTTATCAGGGAGGCAAATAGGTGGATGGGAGTTTCACAGACGTCAAATACGTGAAAAGAAACTGTTCGAGTAGAAGTGGCGGTTATATTTAGCTATTTCAATGGTGAAATTGTGAGACCAAGATGCCAGTCTAGTAGCAGACTTAAATTCACGTGGGTGGATCACCAGGGGTAAAAGCTCTTCAAAGCAGTTGCCATGAAAATATTTGTAGAAAAGACAGAAAGAAGCCATGTCTCGTCAGTGAGAAAGACAATATACCAAGTCAGGACCTATTATAATGCAGATCCTTAATTGGATTTTGTCGAGAACCGCAAAATGAATAGCAGGAGTGCTAGACCGGATTTCTGCAACCGACAGTAACGCTAACTCTTCGGTCAATGAATGGTGAATGTTTTCTGTATGGAAACGGTTGATCTCAGCATTAACATTCTTATTCATTAGACAACAGTGTTTTGAATTCGTTTAAACTAGACACAAGGAAGAGCCTCGAAACAGATCCCTAATCCTTCCAGATTTTAACTTTAATTCGTTTTTTTTTTTTCGGCAACAGTGATCACCGAAGTTAAGCAATGTCGAGTGTGGTCAATACTTAGATGGATGACCGCTTGGGAATACCAGGTTCTATACACGTTGATGTGCGGGTGGTGTAAAGGATAACAGCTCGAATTTGGAAAAAGACGAGCCCAATTCCTATTCACGTCGGCTTTGTTATATTTACTTACCCTCAAATACACTTGAAAACGTATGAATTCACTTTTCCTTCCTAGACATGGGTTAATTAGTAGGACTTGTATCAGTAAAGCGTTATTATCTCTAGAACATTCTGACAATCGAAATATATTTTCTGATTTTAAATAACCTCTAAAAGGTTGATAAGTCGAAAAAAAAACTAACTAATCGCCCAATTAATAAACTAATGAATGGTTTTATTATTTAATGGATATACTACGCTTTATCATAGTAATCGTAGTTTTTTATAAGCACATTAGATGCTTCCAAAACTATTTTAAGTTTTGAATTTGTTACAAATTCAGTAATTCAAATAATTCTTGGAATGATAATAACTTCTCAAAAGTACAGTTAATTTCCTAACACTTGACTTTTTTTTCTTCACATTTGTAATAGTCTCAATATTTATTAGCATGCTTGATTTTTGTCATCTTCCTATCACACACTTCTTTTCTTCAGCAGTAAAGCTACGATTCGTCTGTGCATTGAGTACTGTTACCACATCAGGTCGGGTGCTCCTGCACTTCCTCTCGGGCTTCTCGACAAAATCCAAACAAGGATTTGCAGCGCAATCGATACCGATTTAGCAGCTCGACTTCACTCATTTTCTCACCGACGGAATATAGCTTCTCTCTGTCTTTTTTACAAATATTTTCACAGCTTCTACGCCAACGAGCTTCTTTCCCTGGTCCCTGAATTTACACGTGTTACTAGATTGGCATCTAGGTCCCACACTTTTAACATCAAAACAGTCAAATATAACTGCCACTCTATCATCTTTTCTCACATTTCTCGCTTGTGAAATTCCCTTCCTTATTCTTGCTTCCCAGATAGCTAAAATCTCTAAAAGTTTAAATGCAACGTCAATTGCCATTTTCTGTCTCCTTGATTCCCATCTTCCTCTTATACTTTCTTCGACATCCCCTGTACCATGTTCTTTTTATTCTCACGGTAACCCCCTGCGCACAAGTGGTGGTCCTGCCTTGCTTGGAGTGACCCTCTTATCTCTCAGCTAACTTTTACCATCACTCTTTGGCTCCACTTTGTGATCAATTCGCTGCAAAAAAATACAGGTTCGATTCCTCTCAAATGGCATATTTTCTTTAGTAGGCCTTCTCGATCTAGGCCGGTTGACGTTATTTTCAGTGTTTCTGAAAAAAATCAAATTTAACAAAAATGATTTAAAAATTACTCTTCACACACACACACACACACACACACACACACACACACACACACACACACATATATATATATGTACGCCCGTCGAAAGATAACGCAACAATTTCAGATAAATATTCTAAGTTTTCGAGTAAAAAGAAACGTAGGCATGATAAAAAATTGATATATAAACGTTATATATATATATATATATATATATATATATATATATATATGCCTGTTTATTTTCTGTGCGGGTGATGCAGTGGATACTATGAATACTATGAATTCATATGTTCTACTCCATCTATGGGATAAATAGTTGCACGTGTATGTAAAAAAGTCATTGTTGTCTCCAGAAAATTGTAATTAAGGTATTCACACACACACACACACACACACACACACACACACACACACACACACACACAACAACAACAACAACAACAACAACAACAACAACAACAACAAATCTACTTCTACGGGCACTGCGTACAAATGTTTTAAAACCAAATTTTTAAAAATTGTTTATGGTAATTTTCCAACCTATTCTTGTTTTTCGGGATCTCAAAAAGATCATCAAATGTTAACGACACTTATTGAAATGTATTAACTGTCTGTTTGTCATCCAACATTGCCTTTTTTTTTTACTAATGTGGTTCTTTCTGGTCATAAGGTATTTGTGATTTTTGGATTTATGTGCACGTTTCTAAATAATGTCTGCGTCTTTTGTTTACACAGAAATTAATTCTAGTCCTGAATAACTTTGCCGATTATATTCTCATGAGAGAACTGTTGTAGAGTCATAATGTAATTCATTCCTTTTTAACTTTTATATATCAATTTTTTATCATGCCTACGTTTCTTTTTACTCGAAAACTTAGAATATTTATCTGAAATTGTTACGTTATCTTTCGATGGGCGTACACCGCTGCGGATTTAGGAATAGAGATTTAGGCCGTAGAATTTCTTACTTAAAATAGAAAGAGTTTCGATTTAAGAAACAATTTGAAGCAATCGGTAGGCTTTTAACCAAAAATTAGTCATGTCTTAAGATGCGATTCAGCCATCTTAAGACATGACTTTAAACGGCTGAATTTGAGGTTGAATTATTGAACAGATTTTGTTAGTTTTATTTTCTTTAAAGGTTTTTACTTTTCTTTCCACTTTTTTTCCTTATCAGTGTATTAATTTCTTGCGAAATTAATTGCATTAAATCTTGGAGATGCCGGACATAACAACTAAGCCGTTTTTCTTTCTTTCTTTCTTTCTTTCTTTCTTTCTTTCTTTCTTGGTTTTATATCTTATGCTCGAATTGTTTAAATGGCTGCCGGAAAGTAGTTTTATTACGATCCCACTTTTACCGACATAATTACTTACAGTATGCGTCACACCAAAATGGCGGAAGCTGTTAGCGTTATTTTTGGCGCCAGACACACAGGACGATTCAAAGGAAACATCTTCTTTCATATCAGTACTTGATGTGTTTATATCAGATACATTCTCGATTATAGGATATTTTGATTCATTTTTTTTTGTTTTATATTGTTCTTCTTCTTAATATATTTTTCTTTTTTAAAATCTTTCAGAAAATTAAAACATTCATAGTCATTTTAACATTAATGTTCTTAGAAAACTTATACGATGTTTCAAAGCAAACTGAAATTTACACTGAAGCAAATGGACATTGTGAATATTTAGTTTTAGATAGTTAAACAATTCACAGGACAAAAAAGCACAGAATACTCTGACGTCATAGTGTAGCAGTTGGTAAAGAAGTAGACATGGATGTCATGGAAATGACCAAACCTATATAAATTCTATTCCGGCATCTGTTGAGTCCGTTTGAACACTAACTAGGTTTGATCATTATAAAACAGCAGGAGTTTTTGGAATTTGAATGAAGGTGCCAGATAGATGTGACATACAATTTCTGAGATTCTAGAGACATTAGAAATTCTTACATCTGCAGTCCTGGAATTATCTGATGAAAAATGAACAGACTGTGTATCATTAACTATCTACACCAGGTCAGTTCAGCATAAGGTCCAGCTTCATGATTAATCTTATGATTTAGGGATGGTGTAAAAAACACATGAGGACATGACGCCTGCAGGTATTTCTTATTTGTTGATTTGTTCTTGTGATATGGACTGGGTTCTCAAGCCTGCCTGAAGCCGTCAATTTTTGATAATGTCTACTCCCTTGTGTAAATTAATTGAAACAACTTCTTTAGTTTGCTTTCTTTTACCATACGGTCAGTTTTAAGTCCACTGGAGTAACAGGATGTAATCGATTTCTATTTTTTCCTCAGTTTAGGTCATTTGCTGCAGAGGTGTGCATTAATAATAATAATCTTTTTTTGAATGTATGTTGAAATTTATTTTGGCCTTTAAAATTATTCCATCATCCGTGATTGCATCAGATTTTTATCACGCATAGACACTATTGTCTCAACTATCGATTAGTTGTCTGCGATAGGAAGCGTATAAAAATTGCAAGGATGCACGAACACACTGGCAAGCCCTACAAAGACATCGCGGATATTATTGGTGTCAGCCTTTCAAATGTCAGTCGTGTCATCAAGGTGAAGTAACAAACTGGATCCATCAGTCCAGGACATAAAGGAAAATTCGATCAGAAGAGGAAAACAACGCCAAGAGACGACGTCTATGTGACCAGGGAAAGTGTAAAAGATCCTGGGCAGATATTATTCGTTTTTTTTTTTTTTTGTTTATTGAATTTGAGCAAGGGTGTACGTTGCACTGCTTCGTAATCATCAGCTCACGCATTAAAACTTTGAGACACCGCCAACTGATTGGACAACACCACACGTTTCAAATCATCTACTATTCAATTAAAATCACTAGGCCAAGTGAGTCGCTGTGTCCAGTGTTGTGTTAGCAGAACCACTCTATTAAAGATAATTATGAATACATGATGTGATCATGGTAGGCAGTAAGACATTCCACCAAGTATTCTCAATATCGCAGATCTGAGAATTTCTAATGACATCAAAATTTAAGAAATAGAATGCTCATTCATATAACAACCTTTTAGAATAAAACAAAAGTTCATAGACGCAGTGTCCTCCAAAGTAAAAGGAGTATAAAGTTCTTCACAATGACTGCCTCTGAGGTTCTTCTTCAGTTTTGGAAACAACCAAAAGTCCTAGGAGGCAATATCTGGACTATAGGGTGAGTGACGAACAATTTTGATTCTCATCTCTGTCAATATAATACTTTATTGCATAGAGTACTTCCAAATTTTATTCACGTCCTGTCTGCATTCTCTAGACTAGTAAACAGTGACAAACAGTCTTTAGTAGAATGTATTCAAAGAGGGGTAACAGTCGTATCCTTCGATGTGGAATAACAAAATATAACAAATACAGAGGTCAATCTTCCATCACTCCTTACAAATTCTAATGACGGGAAAATTTTGATAACGTATACTTGCTTCTCTGACAGCCACAATCTCCAAGAATTTATATGAAATTTCAATTGCCATCTCTTATCTCCTTGACTCGCATTCTTTCCATGACAACCTTTGTATCTTGTTCTTTTTCCTTTCCACTCTACTCTCATGCAGCACTCTTCACACCAGTCTTCTCATCCTTCTATTACCCATTCTCTGACACCCCCGTAACTTGTTCCTCTTTCTCATTACTCACAGCTTATGTAACCTTCGTATTACAGTACTGCGTTTCTTAGGGTGAAATGATTATAAGAAAAGTTTAACTTATTAGATGTATTAGTAATGATATAGTAAAATTACAATAATCTAGGACAGACATAACTGCCTCTCTTTAAGAAAAGTGTTAAAATTTAAGGATGGTTCTTCGTATATACAGGATGCGATGATTAAACCGTTGCTACTTAACATTTTTCATTTCGCTCATGCACATTGTTTTATTTTGTTAACTGCACAATTTAGTAGGGTCAACTGGGTACTATCTGTGAGAAAAAGAGCAGCATGAGGCAATTCACTCCGCTAGTTATTTGAAAACGGCATTCTGTACTACTTGACATTCGTATCGGGAGCCGCAGCATGAGTATTTCAGAGTGTTTCGGTGGTAATGCACAAGATTCAGAAAAAGATTATGTTATGTCGTGAGTAAGAATAAATAACTCAACAGGAATAGGTTAATTGTTGTATTCCGTGAAAATAGTATTTACAAAGGTTATTAGTATCCAATACAAGAATAAAGGTTAATCGTCTCAACCGTCGTAAGACGTAGTATGAGCAATGGGTACTTCCGGGTCGTCACCGGAAGTCTACGACTGACTTGTCGATCGGCTGCTCGGCACACTCTACATTTAGTTGTCCCTCCCAGTAAGGGCAACATGTGACACATGGTCAGTTATAACTGGGATTTCCGGGCTATATGGCCCGGCCAAAAATATCTGTCTATTTTTGCCCAGTCGTGCCTCTACCCTTCGGCGGAACCACGACTGGGTTATAGCTCTCTGCTCGGAAGCAGAGAGCGTCCTCCACCCGAAGGCAGAGGGCCGACAGTGTCGTAGAGAGTACGGCTGCTCGGCACACTCTACTTCGTAGATGCCACCATTACTTTACATAGTAATGGAATAGTCCATTATAGCCGAATAGGCGCGGGCGTCCCAACAGATTAATACAAAGTCTAATGTTGATTACGAAAGTATTTGGAGTGATCACGAGTGACGGCGACATAATGCTTCCATTCATCTTCCCACAAACATCAAACTCAACACGGAGGCCTAGATCAAGTGCCTTGAAGAGAGATTACTACTCTTGGTAAAGAGGATGGCTGCTAGAAAATCATATATCTGGCAATAAGACCCTAGATATGGCTGTCGCATAATTTCTGTGAGCATATCACCCCTTACATCTGGCCACCTAACTCGCCAGACTGAAACACCCTTGATTATTATGTGTAGGACGCAGTTGAGTGAGAGACCAACAAAACTTCTTGTAAAACCAAAGGTGAACTGAAAGCAAAGATTATGTCGGCATTCACCACCTGAAACACGGACTCTGTCCAGAAAAGATGCAGAAGATTCCGAAGTCATCTGGAGGTCTTCGTTGAAGGCAATGGTGATTTTATTAGATAAATTTACTCTTTAGTCTGTCTCTCTCTATATATATCTTTGTGGTGCAGTAGATATCGACTCGGATCGATAAGTCAGAGTGCCGAGTTCGAATTCCAGTTGAATTCCTTGCATTCACTTACGCACAAATACTCTTAGGAAAGTTATTAATCCGTATCTTCCCTCCAGTTATGGGTTAAATAATATAACAGATTGGTTTCTATAGCCTTGGCTAGCAATTAGTCTACCGCAGAATGCAATGGCAACCTACTGCGGAGTAATCTTCTACTTAGTCTGTCATGTCTCTTTCGAGACATGATAGCCCAAAATCGTGTATCACGTATGGCAAATACTGACTCTTTTCAGGATTTGTTATGTGTTGATTCATCGTTATTATCCGTAGAAGCCTCACTGATTGGACAACACCACACGTTTCAAATCATCTACTATTCAATTAAAATCACTAGGCCAAGTGAGTCGCTGTGTCCAGTGTTGTGTTAGCAGAACCACTCTATTAAAGATAATTATGAATACATGATGTGATCATGGTAGGCAGTAAGACATTCCACCAAGTATTCTCAATATCGCAGATCTGAGAATTTCTAATGACATCAAAATTTAAGAAATAGAATGCTCATTCATATAACAACCTTTTAGAATAAAACAAAAGTTCATAGACGCAGTGTCCTCCAAAGTAAAAGGAGTATAAAGTTCTTCACAATGACTGCCTCTGAGGTTCTTCTTCAGTTTTGGAAACAACCAAAAGTCCTAGGAGGCAATATCTGGACTATAGGGTGAGTGACGAACAATTTTGATTCTCATCTCTGTCAATATAATACTTTATTGCATAGAGTACTTCCAAATTTTATTCACGTCCTGTCTGCATTCTCTAGACTAGTAAACAGTGACAAACAGTCTTTAGTAGAATGTATTCAAAGAGGGGTAACAGTCGTATCCTTCGATGTGGAATAACAAAATATAACAAATACAGAGGTCAATCTTCCATCACTCCTTACAAATTCTAATGACGGGAAAATTTTGATAACGTATACTTGCTTCTCTGACAGCCACAATCTCCAAGAATTTATATGAAATTTCAATTGCCATCTCTTATCTCCTTGACTCGCATTCTTTCCATGACAACCTTTGTATCTTGTTCTTTTTCCTTTCCACTCTACTCTCATGCAGCACTCTTCACACCAGTCTTCTCATCCTTCTATTACCCATTCTCTGACACCCCCGTAACTTGTTCCTCTTTCTCATTACTCACAGCTTATGTAACCTTCGTATTACAGTACTGCGTTTCTTAGGGTGAAATGATTATAAGAAAAGTTTAACTTATTAGATGTATTAGTAATGATATAGTAAAATTACAATAATCTAGGACAGACATAACTGCCTCTCTTTAAGAAAAGTGTTAAAATTTAAGGATGGTTCTTCGTATATACAGGATGCGATGATTAAACCGTTGCTACTTAACATTTTTCATTTCGCTCATGCACATTGTTTTATTTTGTTAACTGCACAATTTAGTAGGGTCAACTGGGTACTATCTGTGAGAAAAAGAGCAGCATGAGGCAATTCACTCCGCTAGTTATTTGAAAACGGCATTCTGTACTACTTGACATTCGTATCGGGAGCCGCAGCATGAGTATTTCAGAGTGTTTCGGTGGTAATGCACAAGATTCAGAAAAAGATTATGTTATGTCGTGAGTAAGAATAAATAACTCAACAGGAATAGGTTAATTGTTGTATTCCGTGAAAATAGTATTTACAAAGGTTATTAGTATCCAATACAAGAATAAAGGTTAATCGTCTCAACCGTCGTAAGACGTAGTATGAGCAATGGGTACTTCCGGGTCGTCACCGGAAGTCTACGACTGACTTGTCGATCGGCTGCTCGGCACACTCTACATTTAGTTGTCCCTCCCAGTAAGGGCAACATGTGACACATGGTCAGTTATAACTGGGATTTCCGGGCTATATGGCCCGGCCAAAAATATCTGTCTATTTTTGCCCAGTCGTGCCTCTACCCTTCGGCGGAACCACGACTGGGTTATAGCTCTCTGCTCGGAAGCAGAGAGCGTCCTCCACCCGAAGGCAGAGGGCCGACAGTGTCGTAGAGAGTACGGCTGCTCGGCACACTCTACTTCGTAGATGCCACCATTACTTTACATAGTAATGGAATAGTCCATTATAGCCGAATAGGCGCGGGCGTCCCAACAGATTAATACAAAGTCTAATGTTGATTACGAAAGTATTTGGAGTGATCACGAGTGACGGCGACATAATGCTTCCATTCATCTTCCCACAAACATCAAACTCAACACGGAGGCCTAGATCAAGTGCCTTGAAGAGAGATTACTACTCTTGGTAAAGAGGATGGCTGCTAGAAAATCATATATCTGGCAATAAGACCCTAGATATGGCTGTCGCATAATTTCTGTGAGCATATCACCCCTTACATCTGGCCACCTAACTCGCCAGACTGAAACACCCTTGATTATTATGTGTAGGACGCAGTTGAGTGAGAGACCAACAAAACTTCTTGTAAAACCAAAGGTGAACTGAAAGCAAAGATTATGTCGGCATTCACCACCTGAAACACGGACTCTGTCCAGAAAAGATGCAGAAGATTCCGAAGTCATCTGGAGGTCTTCGTTGAAGGCAATGGTGATTTTATTAGATAAATTTACTCTTTAGTATTACGAGATATTTTTGTGTAATATTGGTAAATATATCCGTTAAAATGAAATGTCCGTTTTGTTTTCATTTTTACATAATTTAGACAACAATTTATTCATCGCATCATATATATATATATATATATATATATATATATATATATATATATATCGGGATGGAGATAGAGCGTTTATAGGTTTATTGCAAAGAATTTGTCATTTTAACAAAGCAGGTTCATGCCGACTTCGAAGTTTCTTGAGGACACCCTGATGATGTTCTCACTCACTCGTCAGTATTAGGCTTCTAACTCCAATAGTGAAGGCTTCATAACGATACCCCCATAAAACTTCGAAATCGGCAAAAACCTGCTCAGTTTATATATATATATATATATATATATATATATATATATGATGAGTTGTGATGATGCTTAGCATCAAAGTTGTTGTTGTTGTTTTAGTTGTTTATTGATAAAAACATATTTTCGCAAGTACCCTATTGACTACGCTCTCACACCCTGATTGAGTACTCTGGAATTAATGGTAGACTTTGAAAAACAGTAGCTACTCTGGCATGTACGCATCGCTCATTCAGGAATGAATTAAAAAACTCTGGCTATTGGGCGTGTCTAATGATAATATGCACGCTAAAAAGTCTGCCTTCTTCTACCGAGCGCCCATAGCCCAGAGGTAGAATCGCCGACTGACGCCAAATCGGTCAGGTTTCAATCCTGGGTTAAAAACAATCGGAGTCTAACCGTACTGATGAGCTGTGATACAGCGAAACATATCTGTCTGTTGATGACTATATATATATATATATAGAGAGAGAGAGAGAGAGAGTGAGAGAGAGAGAGAGAGAGAAAGAGAGAGAGACCGAATTTGTTTCTTTAATTACGCAAATGTATCACTCTCACATTGACATATCCGGTGGTATTATGACTAGGCTACTGTCTATCAACGCTCAAAATGGCTAGCTATTACGAATGAGCGTTAGTCCACCAGATGCTTTTAGAAGACATACGTTTGATAGGATGACAAATACAGAGATCAATCTTCTCTCACTTCTTACAGATTCTAATGACGCGAATATTTCGATAACCTAACAATCCTGATTAACAGCCGTCTTACATTGACTTACGCCACGAACGTATGCACGCATTCACGCTTCACATCGAGTTCGCCGTCTCGTGCGAGCTTCTCATCTGTTGGAGATGATGACGGTGGCAGAACCGTTAACACATCGCAGCTGGTCGCCTCTTTTCGCACAAAGATGCACGCGGTCACGTGGCTTGCAAGGAACAAGATTTAATTAAAGCTTACAGCGTGACGCCGAAATGTCTCTCTTCCATAGACATTACTGATTGTCGAATTTCTCTTGGATACTCGCTTTACGTGATTACGAACACACGTCAGAACCTCTCGACGCGCGTCATTTTATTCTATGTCATTCAGTCTGTTTTCATCGGTATCTATCTATCTATCTATCTATCTATCTATCTATCTATCTATCTATGACATTCTGTTCATATCTATCTATCTATCTATCTATCTATCTATCTATCTATCTATCTATCTATCTATGACATCCTGTTCATATCTATCTATCTATCTATCTATCTATGACATTCTGTTCATATCTATCTATCTATCTATCTATCTATCTATCTATCTATGACATCCTGTTCATCCTATCTATCTATCTATCTATCTATCTATCTATCTATCTATCTATGACTATCTGTTCATATTCTATCTATCTATCTATCTATCTATCTATCTATCTATCTATCTATCTTAGTTTCTTCATATCGAAGTTTTGTGGATCTGTCTGTGGGTTTTTACAGGCCTTTGTCGTTTTTAATTAATTTTTTATTCTCTCTATCTCTCTGTCTGTCTCTCTGTCTGTCTCTCTCTATATATATCTTTGTGGTGCAGTGGATATCGACTCGGATCGACAAGTCAGAGTGCCGAGTTCGAATTCCAGTTGAATTCCTTGCATTCACTTACGCACAAATACTCTTAGGAAAGTTATTAATCCGTATCTTCCCTCCAGTTATGGGTTAAATAATATAACAGATTGGTTTCTATAGCCTTGGCTAGCAATTAGTCTACCGCAGAATGCAATGGCAACCTACTGCGGAGTAATCTTCTACTTAGTCTGTCATGTCTCTTTCGAGACATGATAGCCCAAAATAGTGTATCACGTATGGCAAATACTGACTCTTTTCAGGATTTGTTATGTGTTGATTCATCGTTATTATCCGTAGAAGCCTCACCGCTTTTTTAATATTTGAATTTTGAATGTTTGTATATACGTGCAGACGTATATCTGAATACATATCCATACACATACGTGTATGCACGCACGTACACTTATGTACATGTATGCGCTTAAGTAATCACATATATATATATATATATTGATTTTGTGTTATAATAATTATAAGTGTTGGGGGAAGCTAAACTTAATTGAATTTTTATTTATTATTTATTGTTGATTTGATTTAGGTGCGTATGCTTTAGTTTGTATTATATTTATTTATTTATTTATTTCGTTTGTTTAAGTGTTAATTGTAGAAAGTTGGATTTATAATTAGATCTAAATTTATGTAATATTTATTTCGTTTCTTTTATTTATATGAAGATTATGTTATATTTATTTTATCTATATGTCTTAATGTTTTATTCTAATTATTGTTTTGTTTTATTTCATTATTTCGTTTTTCATTATTTCGTTTAAGTGTTTGTTTTGGTTTTTTAAGCTAATTATTGCTCGTTTTTCTTCTAAGCATAATTTACTATTTTTTTACTTTTAATATTGTGTGGGGCTACACTTTTTATTATTTCCCATTTGATTTTGGTGGAGATATTGTTTTATTTTTGGGTCCATGTATATTTTGAGACATTTGTATTGTTCGTCTAACTTTATATTTTGAATGAGATTTTGTGGTTGTTATATCTTTATTTTAAAGTTGTTTCTGTGGCGCCTATGTATTGTTTTCTTCTGTGATAATGCTATTTGTTACGGTAGCTTTGTATATTATGACATTAGCTAAACATTTCGATATTTTTCTTTGTTTCAACGGTTACATTTATTGGCGTTATTTTGCGGATTGTTATTGTTATGGTTGGTATTGGTTTAATTGAATATTTTTTATTTTTTATTGTTATAAATTTTTCATGTCATTCATGCACCAGTAACTGATTTTGATGATATTCTTGTTGATCATTTTTGATAGTTTGCTGTTTTTAGATAAATGTTTTTCTGTTATATAGAAAAATATTTTTCTTATTTAGTTTTTGTTGTGTTGTTATGGGTTGCGTGAACCAGGTTATATTTCTTTTTCTGTTGTTTCTGTTTTAATTGTTTTCGTTTTTGTTTTAATAGTTTGAATATCCACTGTTTTTAGTGTTGATTCATGTTTTCGTGTTTGTTTGTTTTCATTGAATATGGATATATATATATATATATATATATATATATATATATATATATATATGATAAATGTATAGTTCGTATAGTTCTCGATATATATGTTGCCGGTATTCATTGAATATAAGTAGAATATAGATATTCTTTTATCTAGCTATATGTGTATTTATATATATATATATATATATATATATATATATATATATATATATATATGTATGTATATGGTGAACTATACTTTTATCATATATATATATATATATATATATATATATATATATATATATATATATATATATATATATATATATACATATATATATATATATATATATATATATATATATGATAAAAGTATAGTTCTCTATATATATGTTGCCGGTATTCAGAAGTTAAATTAAATTTTTCTGTTACCCAATCACTTATTCAAATCGTGGATTTTTATCGGCCCTGTATAATCTATGTTTAGCCAACATTTGTCGGTTTTTGACCATTGGTTAAACTTTATGGATGGTGATTTTGCCGCTAACTAGCAATTCTTGCAATTTTTTACCAAGTTTTCAACGTCTTTATCCATTCCATTCCAATACACAAAACTTAGCATAAGCTCTTTCATACGTGAAATGCCCGAGTTTCCCGTATGAAAATTTCGTAATATTCCTTTTGCTACTACTGCGGGAATTATCACTCGTTCCCCGGAAAATAGTATGTCTTGACAAATTCAAAAAATATTTTCTTTTTTTCCTTTTTTCAAATTACTTTATTTTTTCTGAGTTATCAAACTTCGCTTTAGTTCTAATCTCGTTAATTGTGACAGGTAATTCTCTGACAGTGTTATACATAGTTTTTTTTATTTTTATTTCTGACTCACAAACCATTTAAGCTATTACTATTTCTTCCAGTGGTTTAGTCATTTTTGGAATCAATCTCAATAATCCGTCTTCATGTGTTATCTTTTTTGAAGGTAAATACTCCATTTTAAAAGAGTAGTTAAGTAAGACGTGATAAACAGTTTTTAGTTTTCCATCATTTTGTTTACGAAGCAATATGGCCCCTAACCCAAAGTTGCTAGCATCACTTGCTACTTATCTTTCCTTGCTTGGGTCATAATGTATTAAGGATAGATCAGAAATTAAAACCGCATTCAATTTCTGAAATTTTTTCTCGCATTCTTCAGACTATACTCATTTTTTAATCTTTTTTCAATAATTTATTCAAAGGTGCTCTGAGCTCATTCATGTTAGGAATGTAGTTACCATAGTAGTTTGCTAATCCTAAGAATGCTTGTAAGGATGCAATATTTGTAGGTGCTGGCATATTTTTTATAACACTTGCTCTGTAGGATCTGGCCTTTTATTTTTGTCATCAATAATTTCACCTAAATAATTAATTTTTGGTAAAAAGAACTCACACACTTCTCTATGTTGAGTTTAAAACTGTAATACTTTATCCTTTTAAAAACCTTGTTCACGTGCTTCGCATGTTCTTTACGGTCTATGCTTTTAATTAACACATCGTCAAGATATGTCATAGTGTAATCCATACCACTTACCATCGTGCTTGTTGAAAAAATGTGGTGCTGCGAACTGTAACATGTTAAACTCAAACAGACCCTGTGCGTATTTACAGTTAGTATTTTTGCATACTCCTCGTCCATCAGAATTTGTAAATATGCCCTAACATGTCTAATTTAGAAAATATTTTTCCTCCATTCAGTTTTGCAAATATATCTTCTGCTGAAGGTAAAAAATAATTATGCTATTTCAAGCATTCTTTTAATCCTGTGGATTTGTCGACGCAAACATTGATCTTTTTTCTTATGTACACAGTTGAACTCGCCCATTGACTGTAATTTGTTTTTTCTATAACGCCTAATTTTATTAGACGTTCCAACTCTTTGTCTATGTCTTCTATCATGGGTAATAGTACTGGTCGTTACCTTTTCTTTTAACCTTAAGCTTTGCTTTAACCTTAGAACAAAACCCTAGGTTTCAGAAAAAATATCTGGAAACCTTGCCTTTAAATCCTGTTCGAAATTTTCTGTGTAATTAGGTAATCCACTAACATTGTTACAAAAGGTTGATAGGAATATTGAATAAATCAAACTCTTTCCTCCATCCAATCAGTACCGAAGATTCTGCGTTTGCTGCATGGCAGAGGATATTAATGTCCCCTCTTTTCCAGCAAAACCAACGTTTAAATAAATTTCACTAAAAAATTCAGATTTTTGTCTGATATGCTTTTTACAGTTATTTTTTAGATCTGCATAATGCCGATCAACCAATTTTCTTCCATGTATCCGCATTAATAATTGTCACGTCTGATCCTGTGTCAATTTGCATTTTTACTTTCGTGCCATTCATCGGGTGCTTATGAATAATCTTTTTCCTGCGACTTTTTCACTCACAACGAACCATATTTTTAGGTTTTCTTTTAACTTTTCTTTTACAAAAAGAACTGTTATGACCTTTATAAACACAATTGGAACATTTTTTTTAATCTTTGAATGGACAATCCTTAAATTGATGTAACTGACCATAACCATAGCACCGATTTACATTAACTTTCCTATTTGGGGGTTTTACTTTTCTAATATATGACATGTCCTGATACTTAATATCTGCGGTATCTTTTTTTTAAGTCTACCATTCTCTGATATTCATCAGCCAGTTTATTGTGTAGTTATTTCTTGGTCTTGTTTTAACTTTGTTAAGAGTGTCGCACGTACGTCTGCTTTGCTTGGTGAGGTTAAAGCTTGTACAAAAATTAAACACTTGAACATAACAGTGCTTAATTCATTCAGTCGAACTTTTCACACTTTATATTCACTATTCTTGCGAACGTTGTGTAGTCTTCATCTTCGTTTTTTGATAAATTTAAGCAACGCCATCACGTTTTAAATAAATAACTACGTTCTCTAAAAATTTTGGACGATATCTGGATAGTTTATTCAAACGTAAATTTTCCAGGTTGTTTTGGTAGAATATAGTTTTTGTACTTTTCGTGTTCCGAATCACCAAACTTCCTCAATAGTAAATGAATTTTCTTATCGTCTGTCCAGTTCGAACAGTCTTTCACAAATATCTCCCCAAATAATAAGCATAAAATATAAACTTTTCTTCTGGTTTATATGAAAAATTCCAATGGATTTAACACAGCATTCTGAAAAAATGTATCTGGTTTATCTGGGCTTGTTTCAGGTTTTTTTAAAAAAATTCCAACAGTAGAGCAAGTTGCTTTTATTGCCGTTTTAGAGCTAATTCTTCTTACTGTATTTTCAAAAATTGTTTTTGAGCTAATTCTTGTTCTTTAAAAATTCAAAGAAGCATTTCTGAAAGTCCTCCATTTTAAAAATTGCTGTTGTTCCTGGTTATTTTGAAATTGTCGTCAAACTCTTCGTTTTCTTCAGTAAATCTGTACGAATGTTTTTGGACACAATTGCTGTCCGAGTTTTAGACACCAAATCTGTTACTATAGATTTGCTTGTTTGAAATGTACATAGCCAAATCTGATATATATAGATTTTGTTTATAGGTATCTTTAATGCCAGCCTATCGTTTCTGGTGTAAGATTATTTTTCGACGTACTGATTTAGTCGAAAAAAGATGTTTGTCCCCCACTATTATAATAAATCGTGAGATTTCTTCTTCGCCAATCTGTTGCATCGCCGAAGTGGCAGAAGACGTATACTGAGGATCTACAGCACAATATCCGTGCTAAGATATTAATAACAAATAAGACAAACACTAGTAGAAGAGAGGAGGGGTTAAATCGTTAAAGTCGCAGAAAGCATAGTCCAATATTAACCGCTAATGACATTCCGAAGGTACCAACCACTTCTTCACATGGCTAGCTGCCGGAGGTAGATGCGGCACAAGACCATTTAAGTGGGAGCACCGAGCCAGTAAGCTAGGACAAAAGTCCTTGTCTGCTTTTACCCAGTCTCGTCTGTGTTTGTCTCCGCCCGAAGATAGAGAATTCGACAAAGTGAACGACTGATGGACGCAGTTGATCTCCTAATAATGTCAATGAAACTCAGAATTCCCATGCTGCTGTTTTTATTTTTATAGCTACCACGGTCGACAGACCATTTTATTCTTGAGAGCACTAGAGGAGTGTTAGATGCTCTACAACAAAATTGCACCACTTAGCATTCTTCTTGGGTCAAAGCCAACATGGACGCTCTCATCCTTTTCGGAAATACCAAGCAAAACCTCAACCCTCTGCATGGGTCACACCAGTATGCTCGGACGCTATGGAACACTGAAATCCCTATTTTCAGCTATAACAGTGTAACAGCTTTCGTCATAACAGGTGCGTATTCGTTTCTATAAAGCATGTGGACCCGATGACATCTCTGTTATAGTCATTACGAAATGTTCCCCCGACTTGGTTCCTGTTCTTTCTTAATTTGTATAATAAATTGAGGCCCTAATCAATGCTGAACTGATTTATCATCTCTGATGACAGAAACTTTTTTCAGACAAGCAATATGGCTTTCGTTTCTCCATCTCAACTGATAATATACTGACGATTATTGCGAACAGAGTCTGTCATGCTCTAGATAAAAGCAGTGGAGTCCGCGCTGTAGCATTGTATCTCTCGAAAGCTTTTGACAGTGCCTGGTATAGAGGTCTTCTCCACAAGATGAAAAGTCACGGTGTCTATGGAAACATTTTTTACATGATCAGGTCCTTTCTCTCAAATCGTGAATTGAATGTTATTCTGAACGGTCACTCGTCGCGATTTTTTCGAACTAAAGCGGTTGTCATCCAGGGTTTCATCCTTGTTCCTACGCTGCTTTCAATTTTCATTAACGGCCTTTCCGATGGTATCATATTTCAACTTGGCATCTACGCTGACGATGAAGCTATTTACTCCTGCCTCGATAGTAAAACTTATCAGTCCGACTGGGTGAAAATAACTGCTGATGTCCAAAACGACCTCAAAACGGTCGTCAATTGAGGCAAACAAAAAGATTGGTCACTTTTCTTTAAACTTCTTTCTATTAGTCATCTGAGAGAACCCTATCTGCCTTTCATCACCATAGCTGGTGCTAAACTCCAGGAAGGTGACTTGTTGTGCCTTCCCGGGGTAACGTTGTCAGATGACATAAAGTGGAAAGACTATATTGAATCCATTGCTCGGTCAGCTGCTAGGAAAGTTTGTTCACATTGTCGATCGAGCAGGACAATTTATTGCCCAGAACCTATCTTACATATCTATACGTCTAACATTTGTCCATACAACATTTGGCCTGGTGCCTCTGCTATTTACTTTGAGGTCCACGATAGAATCCAAGGAAGAATCGTCAGTATTGTTGGTCCTGATGGCCCGGCTTCAATCACTAACCCACAGTCCTTTCAAAGACTTTCCTGGTAATTGTTCAGGTGAACTTTTTATTCTGGTACCAAGTCTTTATGAATTTAAGCGCAATATTAAACTGGTGTCGACTGCCCATTAGTTTACATTTGAACTGGATAGATGTAGACGTAAGTTGTCTAATAACAGTTCCTTTTCCTGCACTTCTCGCATGTGGAATTCTCTTCCGGCTCAATGCTCTCCTGCCACCTTTAATCAGCAAAAACTTAAATGCTATTTGATTCGTTCTCTACTGTCCTCCTGATTGCTATTTTCTCTTTCTGTTCATTATAATTATCTCTGTTCCTAATTCTTCCACAATCTGTAGCCCTTTGCGTTTTATTTTGGCTTTAGTGCCTTGCTTATTACCCTATTATGATCAAACTCACCTCAGTAGAAATAGTCGGGAAGAATGACCTCTAATTCTTTTTCTATGTGCTGTGCGGTAATACCAATCATATACATATATATATATATATATATATATCTGTGTGTGTGTGTGTGTGTGTGTGTGTGTGTGTGTGTGTGTGTGTGTGATCTGCAAATTCTCTTTTAGACATGTCAGATGAAATAAACTGCAAACATTATGCCAGCTTATTTTTAATAAAATTCGTTCGTAGTCACGGATAATATTTCGTTTATTATAATAGAAAGATGTAAGAAATGCGCTGTAGCTTTTACAATTACTTTTATTATCCATTTTTCAATGTTTGCAAGTAAATTCTATCTTTTTCTGAGATCATCTTCAGGGGAGTAAGTTGTAGTAACAAAAAAGTAACCGCAAAACTGTGTTGCTAAAAAGTAGTGTAATTTTTTCTTTTTACTTAAAATGTATCGGTTGACAGTTATGCTTAGCGTTGATTAGATCGTGAAAATTATCTGCTATGGAATTATTTGTAGTAAGGTCATGATCATTATATATTTATAGTTATGGATATGCACCTGATGATTGCATAGTGCATGAAACTCAGATTCGTGCTTTAGATGTAGAATTATATATATATATATATATATATATGTATATGTGTGTGTATATATATATATATGTATATATATATAATAAAAATATAGTTGACCTCGGTGATCAAGCTTTCAATATCAGGGATAGAATTTATGTAAATATAAAAGTGTAGACTCAGGTCAACAACAAGTGGTGACAACCTGTTTCAACAATAAAAGCACTCTTCAGGACATGTGTGTTGTGTGTTTTCCCGTTAGCTGATTTTTACCGTGTTTCTGTTAAATATTTTGTGAAGACTGCTTGATGGTTGGAAATGGGACATGAATTTAATGAATATTTTTGCTACTTTTGTTTTTCGAATTTTGTTGTACGGTAGATAAAACCATATAATATACTTCTTTCTCTTGTTTTTTTTTTCTTTTGAACTATGCCGTATGTATGTTTTAGGGCAGATTCATAATTTATTGGCTTTGTTTCATTAAGAGAATTGTCCGATAACCTGACAATTGATTGTTTGTGAGATTTGCGTGATTATTATCGGCGGGGAAATTTAAATCTTTTAGGTTTTTTTGTCGGTGTAGATTTCTTAGTCGTCACACTCAACCTAATAAAATTTACATATCAACCATATAGAAAACAATGACAGGCAACTTTACATACACACGTCTTCTAGACACCAGCCAATAATAATCAACTGTTATATATATATATATATATATATATATATATATATATATATAGTCTTTGAGATTTGAAAAAGAAATCACTCGACCGGCGGTCGAGAGCGAGGGAAAATTAACTAGTCACAAAATCATTTTACTTGACTCCATTTTCTTAATAGTCGCCTTACGTAAACATGGCGTGAATCGCTGACGGAAAAGAAAAAATGAAATTTTAATTAAAATGTCGAACGTGTTAGAAAGGATTAAATTTTTTTTTTAAATAATAAAAACAAAATTTGATCCTTCCTCTTAATAATAGCATCAACATTTTGATTATAAAACTTTGTTTTTATTAAGTTTGAGCTCTTTTAACATCATGATTTGCTCTTTTTTTTTTTTTTTTTTGGCAATTGAGTAGAGGTAGCTAAATTCGTAGTTTCTTTCTTCTGTTTGACTACAACCTCCATCTCCATATATATATATATATATATATATATATATATATATATACATATATATATATATATATATATATACAAGTATGGGTGGAATAATATTCCCCATCCAAAGAAACACTATTTTTAAAAAAGTGCTCAATACAAAGTAGAGCTAATAATAATAATAATAATATTTATTAATAAATTATAACATTGATATGTTATAATATCACTACAAAAGTAGCTATTTTGTTTCGACACTTTTTGTGTCTTTTCAAGTGATGTTGTTATTTCAAATGAATGGAAAAGCCATTGTTATTTCAATGAAAGGAAAAGCCATTCATTTGAAATAACAACATCACTTGAAAAGACACAAAAAGTTTCGAAACAAAATAGCTACTTTTGTAGTGATATTATAACATATCAATGTATTAATAATAATTATTATTATTATTATTATATATATATATATATATATATATATATATATATATATAGAGAGAGAGAGAGAGAGAGAGAGAGAGAGAGAAAACTCAACACATAATTAAGCGGTTATAAGTCCAGAATTTATTTCGGTAGTTGTACAATTTACAAACCGCCTTTTCAAACCCGAAAAATCTTTTTGATAAAGAGGCACGTTGTAATTTTTATAACTTTCACGATCTTTGATAAAACATGTAACAACATCTGAAAGTACTCGGAAGAAATAATGTAAAATAAAAATAAATATGAACTTGAGCAAATTTACGGATAACAAGAGAATTCATTTTAAATAGATGCCACTCCATACTAGCAATGATAAATAGTTTAGCTCATTAAATTGGCAAGTTGAGAACAGCCAAATTTGAAGAATATTGAGAACAGGTCCGTTACACATGCAAGTAATGAATAAGTGTTCTTTCTTTTATTTTTTTTATTTTTTATTTTTTATTTTTTTGTCTTTTAATTAAACTTTATCTTCAGCCCACCCCGAATATATAATATATATTAACTGAGCACTGTTGTTTCTCTCTGAAACGACACTGTTCAGTTAGGTGAAAAAAACTTCTCTATATTAATCATATTAACGCTCTATCTTAATATCAAACTCTTTATAGTAAACAAAAAACCTGCTTGCCTTTCTACCAGAAAAATAGCAATTTTATCACTAAACATCATTACAATTAATACCCTATATATAATTAAATTTCCAAAAACTAACTTATTAAACCAACGTAATGAAATTACCACCTGCTGCCATCAAATTCACACTTTTAAATATATGTAAAAATATCTATTTGCGATAATCTATAATCTTACCCCTTTATTTGATTATACCTTAAAGTTTAACTTTATTAACTGGTGCGTTGCTGTGTACGCTTACTTTCACTACTAGTCATCTTTAAAATGTAGTAATTCTACTTTTAAAATTGAACTTATGACCTTATGTCTATTTCTTTAAAAGGATTTTTTATTTAATACAGACAAAACCTTTGAAGACTAATTTTTTTTATTGTTCTTACATTTTATTTTTCATTCTTGTCGCTTCTAAAAATAATACATTAGCTACAGTTTTGTTCTATTCTTATTTAAGCAAATGACACTTCCTGTCGAGGTAACGTCGCTACACTTTTCCCCAATATTCATCGGTCTACACCCACAATTATTTTGAAATATAATAAACTCCCACCGCACTATAATCATCTAATATGGTGGCATTATTTTTATTTTTAAGTTTAATTTTATTTTAAATTTCTTTATCAACATATTTATGACTTGGTAAATGAACCACATTTCAGTACCGGATGATGGCGTATTAAACACCAAAACTTAATAGCTTTTGAGTTACAGTAAGCTATTATTATAACAATAATAATACATCTATCTATCTATCTATCTATCTATCTATCTATCTATCTATCTATCTATCTACTGCTTTGTAAAATGTCCCTTTCGTGTTCATATAATCTTTTATTTATATTCCTAGGTTAATGCTATGTATTTCTGTGAAACGTATTAGTACGTATGTGGGCTATATGTAATTTTGGAAAAAAATTTTTTAGCTATTTAAATGCTCCTTTTCATAATATTCATTAATATGTATGTGTGTGAGTGCATATGGAATATGTGTATGTATGTGTATATAGGTATATATGTATATATATGTGTGTGTGTGTGTGTGTGTGTGTGTGTGTGTGCATGTGTGTGTACACATGTATATTATGTGTATATGAATTTTTTGTATATAGGTGTGTACACACATATATATGTGTGTATGCGCATGTATATGTATATAAGTGTGTGATAATATATATGTGTGTATATATTTATATATATATATATGTATAATAGTGTGTAATAAATTGAATGTATGTGTGTGTATGTGTATATATGTATTCTTATTCGTAGAATTGTGTGTGTGTATATATATGTATGTATGTGTGTACTTCTATAGGTATGTATATAATAATTGTAATTTTTTTTTTTTTTTTTTTTTTTTTTTACCTAGTGTTGTCTTTATTTAGTCTAATTTCAAATGACCTAATTTTTTTAAAAATAATTTTATTTTAAATCCTATATCTTTTTATTCCCTTTTATTAATAATTATGCCTTTTTAAGTAAAGGCCTTTTTCTAATACTTCAACGTTTTGGGGAAATTAGGATTTTGAATTTGTCCAGCGTCTGTAATATTTAAAAAATTTTTTTTCTTTAGTTTCTTTCTTTTACCCTCCCTTCCTTCTTTTATCTCTCTTACCACCTTTTTTCCGTATTGCCTAAACTACGTCGATTTACCGCGTCTGTCTGTTAATTTTTAGTTACATTCTTCCTTTTTTTTGCGAACCCAGACGATGTCATTTTTTTTTTTTTTTTTTTTTCTTATTTATTTGATTTTATTCTATCTTTTTCTTTTTCTTTTACGTTTTCTTTTTCGTTTTCTTTTTCTTTTTCTTTCCCTTTATTTTTATTTTTATTTTTTTATTTTATTTTATTTTATTATTTATTTTTTAATTTCTTTGCAATCTATTTAAAAAGGAAAAGTAGACTAATTTTTCTCCAGTTTCTGAAAGGTTTTTTCTGTTGCTGAGGTGATGTGTCGTCCCCCGTGGGGATCTTCATATCGAAATGGCTATTCAACATCTTTGAATTAATCCTTTTTTAATATATATATATATATATATATATATATATATATATATATATATATATATATATATCCTTCAGCAAATTAATTGAAAGAAAACTAACAATATCTTCCTAGAATCTTTCACACTTTCCCTGGTCACGTATACTTTGTCTCTTGGCGATGTTATTTTCTTCCGACCACATTTCCCTTTACGCCCTGGACTCATGGATCCAGTTTGTTTATTCGCCTTGATGACAACTGGCAGTTGAAAGGCTGACACCAACAATATCTGCGATCTCTCTGTAATGCTTACCAGTGTGTTCGTGCAGGGTTACAATTTTCGTACGCTTCCTTGAAGTCACGTCCATCGCATACAATGGCCGTAAGACAACTAATCGACAGTTAAGACAATCGTATCTGGGTGTGATGAAAAGCTGATGCAATATTTTTGAAGGCCAAATAAATTTCATCATATACCCTGAAAACAGATTCACATTACTGCACAACACTGCAAATGACCTAATCTGAGGAAGAAAAACAGAAATCAATTACACATTGTCACTCCAGTGGGTCTAAAATTGACGGTACAGTGAACGAAAGAAAACTAAAGCAGGTGTTTTAATTTAATGTTGTGGTACAGTGGATATCGGCTCGGAGCGAGAAACCGGGGAGCCGAGTTCGAATTCCAGTTGAATCCATTGTATTCACTTACGCGCAAGTACCCTTGGGAAAGTTATTAATCCGTCTCTTCCTTCCAGTTATGGGTTAAATAGCAGGACAGATTGGGTTCTATAGCCTTGGTCGGCAACCAGTCTACCGCAGAAAGCAATGGCAACCTACTGCGGGATAATGTTCTGCCCAGTCAGTTATGTCTTTTTCGAGACATGATCGCCCAAACGTGTATCAGATATGGCACTTAACTGACTGACTGACCCATGCGTGTGGAAGATATTAGTCTTCAGGCAGGCTTGAGAACCCTACCCATATCACAAGAACAAATTCTTTCCATATAAGAAAATACCAGCAGCCGTCATGTCCTAATTTGGTTTCTTACGTCATTCCCGAAGCATAAGCTTAGTTGGAATCATGAATCTGGAACTTACGCTGAACTGATCTGGTCTAGATAATTAATGATCCACCGTCTGTTCATTTTTCATAGACGTAAGAATTGTTTCAATTAATTTGCACAAGGGTGTATATGGTTTTTATTCATCGAAATAACATTCTTTTGGTAGAATCGTTCAGATTTTCGCTTAGCCGATTCTAATGATTTTGCTAACTGTTAATTCTTTCCTAAAAACTGATGTGATAAGCGTCGTTGTAATTCTATGCACGAATTGTTTTCAAGAGAAGTCAAAATGCTAATTTAAGGTACAGATTCAAACAGACCAATAAATTATTTTTAGTTTTAACAAATAGATTACTTGTCAATGCTTGGTCACGCCCTAGTCACTTGGTTTCTATGTTAACAAATCAAATGCCGGTGAGGGATACATGCGCACCTATGATATATTTCTAACCTGGAGAAGTGGCTCTAACATATGGGGTAGGGAACTAGTAGTAACATATCGAGTGGAGAATTGGCTTTAACATATCTTCTTTTTGTTTATGCTGTGTCTCTTTAGGGCGTAGGCGATCATGACCTTATACATCTACCT
Source organism: Ascarosepion bandense (assembly GCA_037127315.1). Classification (NCBI taxonomy): domain Eukaryota; kingdom Metazoa; phylum Mollusca; class Cephalopoda; order Sepiida; family Sepiidae; genus Ascarosepion; species Ascarosepion bandense. Next base: position 5,622,694 of record JBBBDQ010001337.1, read on the forward strand.
ATTCCCAGTAGCTCTAAACAGGCTTTATCAAAGCCTGTTCTGCCATCCATTTGCTAAAGACCATCAATTATGTAACGCATTGCTTTCCTCATGCCTGTCTTTCCTTCTATCTGACCTCTGAGTATCAGATTCTCTAAGCCCTTCCCTCTCGTTACATAACCCAGGAAATTAAGTCTTTTACTGATTTTAAGTGTTAGTTTCTTTTTCTTTTCCGTACTCTCCAAAACCTCATCGTTGCTCATATGTTCGATTCATAGTATTCTCAGCATATAGGTGGGGAATTGGCTATTTACTCTCAATGCCTTGAAAACCATACTTGTTACATTCCATCACTGCCGATTGAAGCCTGAATATCACCAATCATATGTGATAACCAGCCGTTTCCTTATAAAGAAACATTAGTTATTCATTGACTAAACAACCAGTGCTACCGTGCTTTTAAATTTATAATATCTTTCCATTAAAACAATTTTTTCAGAAAAATAGGTTATTCCAAGTCCACTATTATTGCTTTTCCAGTATTCATGAGAAAGTGTGGAATATTTACATCTTCATTCTATCAGTATTTTTTCTCTTCAAGTTAAATGTGCTATACATTTTAGTTGTTTTTGCTTTTGAAAGTTCTCAACTGCTGTCATTTTTTATTTTAGTACAGTACACTGTGATTCTGTCCCGAAAACCCACGGGGTTCTAAGAATGACGTTTTTCGTCGACCTTCCTCTTCTTCATGTGCCGTGTCCTTTCAGGACGTAGGTGATCATGAACCACCACTTACCCCTATCTCTTGTCGCTTTTAACACTTTTCTTCTTGGTATATCTCACAACCCTTTCTCCGCCACCTATTTGCTCAAGCCCATCAAGTATATCTCGCGTTGCTTTCCCTTGTCTCTTTCCCCCCTCTCCGTTTCGTGAGTATTAGATTCTCCAAGCCATCCGTCCTTATTATGTGTTTCCGTATTGCTTGTATCCTCTCCAAAACCTTTTCATTGCTAATATGTTCGTTCCATGGTATCCTCAGCATCTTTCTGTAGAACCACATTTCTGTTCCTTCGAGTCTTTCCTTCAATTTTGAGGCGATTGTCCGGCATTCTCTGCCATATAAGAGGACAGATATCAAATAACATTCCAGTACTCTCTTCTTTGTTTCTAACGAAATCATTAAGTCTCTCAATACTCTGCTTAGCATCCTTGGCCATTCCAGTTTGCCTTCGAATCTCAAGGTCGCACTTTACGTCCTCTGTTAGAACACTTACCAGATATTTAAGTTCCTTGCTTGACCTTAGTATCCCCTCCCACTGTATTTGACATTTCGGGTTTCTCTTTTTGCTGATGACCATGCATTCGGTTTTACTCATTGATCTTAGAATGCAGTTACATGCAATAGTCAGTTTAGACATTTGTGAACAGTTTGGGTACCAGACATTAAATCCATATTTTTAGATTAGACGAGGCTATTTAAGAACATACCCCAAGCTCGAAAGTCTTTTTATAAGTGTTTTGTAGCATTTTGGACGTAACTACCCCTAACCAAGCCGATTCAATTTTCAATGTCGTTGGTTCCGTATACTAATACATATCATTATAAAATATTAATTAATGAATTAAGGTAAGACTAATTCGTTTTAAATGGTCGTGCACACTCCTATATTTCGTAGGTATTTTGTGACGGGATAAAATAATATTATACTCTCTTCAAACACTTTCACTTTTTCAAATAGTTTGAAAATTCTTTTTTTTTTCGGGATCATTATCAGCGGCATCGATGTCTTTTCTTAATCTCACTCAATGCATTTTTAACCTGGAGTTTAATTTTGGAAACTGTCAGAAGATAAGGGGAGACAAACCTAGATTGTAGTGGTAGGGAGGAATGACAGACGTTGGCGATCAAATATCTGGACTGGTGACGATTAGCTATTTCGGTCAATTTGATTTTCCTATATTTTCCTGTAAGCATAACCGTGATATTCTTACACTGATGACACTTATTCTTTTATACCGATAGCACTAGTCAGAAAAAAATTGAAATTTTGTCGAGACAGCAAACATCATTTTTAGCTCATTTGAGGGCACTGAATCTAAAAATGACCTTCCATTTTCCTGGTTAACTCCCGTTTTTGCTGTACAGAAATGCCTCATTTCCAAAAAAAAGAAATTATTTGTTTTCTGTATATATACTATTGACCGATGGCAATATTTCTCAAATTGGTCTGCTTATTAAGAAATACTATTTTGCCAATAATAATCAAACCCTAAATCTTTAAGAATAAGTCGATTGAATGTACAAAGAACAACAAGTAATTTCATCAAACCATTTAATAAACTAACAGCAGAAATATAACCTTCGTGAACATAAGAACTATCGTAAAATTTCCTCTTTCTTGATTTTTTTCTGTACAGAATTGATCCGGGTCATTGTGTCCATATTGTCAAGGATCTTTTGAGCAAATAGAAAATACATCGAACAATTAAGTAAGTTTGAAATAACTCTTGTTTATTTCTTCTAACCTATTCTCCTTCCAAGTCTGTAAAAGTTCTTTGTTTGACGTAGGCCTACTCCAGACCCACGTCCATTGTACAGGTGTAGAGGCTCATCCCTTGTTCCCAGTTTAGTATGTGGTTTCCGGCTTTCTCTTTTCCAATCTTCTCACTTTTCTTTTTTTTCTTTTTCTTTTCCTTTTCTTTCTTTTTCTTTTCCTTTTGTTTTTTTCAATAGTAGATAGACTAAACTATTGCCCGGTTCACACTCCACCCACGTCTATTGTACAGGTGTAGAGGCTCATCCCTTGTTCCCTGTTTAGGGTGTGGTTTCCGGTTTTCTCTTTTCAGATCTTTTCACTTTTCTTTTTTTTCTTCTTTTTCTTTTTCTTTTTTTTTTCAATTGGAGTAGATAGACTAAACTATTGCCCGGTTCACACTCCACCCACGTCTATTGTACAGGTGTAGAGGCTCATCCCTTGTTCCCTGTTTAGGATGTGGTTTCCGGTTTTCTCTTTTCCAAATCTTTTCACTCCTACTTAGCCCCCTGCACATCAGTGGCGTTACCGCCTTGCTCGGGGTGATATGATTTAAAAAAATAAAGAGGAATGGGCCATTACCATACCACACTAGTTCAATGTGTGTTGGTAGACTGGAATTTAAAATCGGTTCAATGATTTCTCATACCGAGCCTTTATCCATTCCACCAACCGGTCAGCTAGTATCTCCAAGTAGTCACCCATTTAGTTATAGACCATATTTCGACGTTGCTTAACTTCAGCGGTTTCAACATTTTATGGCTGTAAGCCTGTTCACTGATTCTAAAAGTTGTTATAATTAAATATCAATATTAATGTCTGTCACAATTTTGTATTCTGGCCGGAAGCCAGTCATGTATACATTGCAAGAATTAATTCTCGATAATATAATTCTATTCCCAGGACATAAATTTGTCATTTTTTTTCTCAGTGAGATTTCGCACCAATATTTATTTGCTTTGAATAGCTTAGTTTTGACACAAGGCTACAAGTATAGAGTTCCTAGTGAGGATTCAACTCACCAATCAAGAATTAAAATCTGCAAAACTATTTAATTAACCCTTACCCCATACTGTATATAAGCGTGAGGCCGGGTGGTTAGGACGTTATGAGATTCAAATGCGAATTGAAGCGATTTGTAAAGAAGTGATTTCTAGCTAATTCACTCAACGCGTGTTACTGTTAGGATGTGGGTTGTAGTCCAGTGGATATCAGGTGGGATTGAGAAACTGAAATGCCGAGTTCGAATTCCAATTGAATTCGGTGCATTCACTTACGCGCAAATACCATTGCGAAACGAAGTAATCCATCTCTTCTCCCTCCAGGTATGGGTTAAGTAGCAAGAAAGTTTAGGTTCTATAGCTTTGATTGAAAACGAATCTACATCGACCACAGGATAAAAGAGTTTACATGGAGCCAACACCACTACCTGTAAAAAAGAGAAGTTACAGAAGCATCTACGACTCCCTCGTCGATGGCGAAAAGCACGTCGATGGCTAAGGGGTTGTCGATGGCCTATGCTCGACTGGGGTGTTAGGAACTGCCTGAAAACTATAGTGAGAGATGATCAAAGACTTATGAATGAGATCGGTTAGAGGGGACTGTCCGGTAGTTATGACAGGCGTTTCGAAGATTGTTCAAAACTTTTCATCATGTCAGAAACTGTGTAAAGGCGCGCCAAAATAATTACAGTATAAACCACAAGTTGCTTCGAGATTTATGAAACAAAAATGTTCCTGAGCAGGCACATGCAATAGGGATTAATCAGTCATTTTAACAGACCAGTATACACGAATAGTCAGTCATTCATTCAGTTGAGTGCAATACGTGATACACGTTGGGAGATCATGTCTCGTAAGAGACATGACTAATTGGGCAGAAGATTTTCCCGCAGTAGGTTGTCATTACTTTCTGTGGTAGACTGATTACAAACTAAGGGTATAAAACTCAATATGTCCTGCTATTTAACCCATACTTGGAGGGTGAAGAGACCTTTCCCAAAGTAACTGACTGATTGTATAGATTACATTTATCCAAATGTGTGCTAAATGCACCATTCTGCGAAAATAGCGTTGCTCAAATTTGCCATTTAAAAGAGGTTAACGTCACTCAGCTGGAGTATAATGTCAACAAGTGCTTTGCTGCTGGGATTTTATTTGACAATTTAAAGATCGGGATTATCTCTTCAGTTTTGTCACTGGGATGCATTCATCTTCCCTTATCAGTCTATCTATCTGTCTTGTGTTTCCCTGGTCAATTTTTCTGCAGCAAAAGTTAAGCGAGATCAACCATAGCCATTGTTAGCTGCCCGTGTCTACGTTAACCTTTCTACTCAAATAAAGATGACTCACTTGTACAATCGGTGCGACAGAAATCAATATTTGGTTTCGTACGAACGGTCAGCGGTATTTACATGTTGTTGATCCATTTTGGAGTCACTCAAAATAACAGCTCTGTCTGACAACAGACGAAGTAGCGTGACGCCAGAAAACTCGTCGCAAATTATCACATTATCATGATAACTATTGTATCTCGGCGTGATAAGCACGCAGCAACGACATCAGTATTGTAAGGCGAATCAAGACCAATATAAAAAAAAATAGATTACATTTATCCAAATACCGCTCACGTTTGAGTGTGGATGAGTGTGTGTGTGCGATTGTTTGTGCATATATATATATATATATATATATATATATATATATATATACATGCTATATATATATATATATACATGCATATATATATATGTATATACATGCATATATATATATATATATACATGCATATATATATATATATATATGTGTGTGTGTGTGTGTGTCTGTGTGTGTGTGCTTGCCACGAAGACGAAACATTGTTTCGGAAGGACATTATTTTATCAATATATATATATATATATATATATATAGTCATCAGCAGACAGATCTGTTTCGCTGTATCACAGCTCATCAATACGGCTAGACTCCGATTGCTTTTTACCCAGGATTGAAACCCGACCGAATTGGCGTCAGTCGGCGATTCTATCTCTGAGCTATGGGCGCTCGGTAGAATGAGGCAGACTTTTTAGCGTGTATATTATCATTATACACGCCCAGTAGCTGAGAGTGTTCTAATTCATTGCTGAATGAACGATGCGTAGATGCCAGAGTAGCTACTGTTTTTCAAACTCTACCATTCTTCCAGAGTGCTCAATCAGGGCGTGAGAGCGTAAATAGTATATTGATATGATATTATATCAAATATACGGAGAGTTTCATCCAAATAGATCTATTTAATATAAAATATTAAGGATACAGGTCCGCACAGAGAGCTCAATGTGTACTATCCAGAGCAATATTATATACATTAAGGGAAAAAACTCAACGCATAATCGAAAACGGTTATAAGCTATAATTTATTTATACAGGTAAGTTTTTGGTAATCGTCTCATCAGTTCGCTAATTACAAAAAAAAAAAAAAAAAAGAAAAAGAAAAAAAAGACTTACCCGTCGAAATAAATTAGTTTATAACCGTTTTTGATGATACGTTTGACGCTTAACTGACTAGATTTATGCTGACTTCGAAGTTTCGTGATGGCACCATTGTGATGACCTCACTCCTTAAGGATTTTTTCTTCATCTGCTGTTGCTTCCATGTTTTTTTTTCCTTATTTATATGGTGTTATTTAATATCTTTGCATGTGAGTGATTCTACAGAAAGTTAATTGCTTTTTACTGTTTTGTTTTTTTGTTTTTGTTTTGACCTCTTATTAGTGAGATGTATTGTTTGCACGTGATTTGTTTGCTTTTATTGCTTTTGATTATGTTAACTTCCTTTTAGCGCTCTCTAAGTGAATGTCTTCTTAATTGCTTGTCATTTTGTTTTGGTCCCTTTTAACTGAAGAACTTGAAAAGATTCAAAGGTCATAATTAAGTGTTTGTGTTCTGGTGTGTTTGCGGGCTTTGTGAGCGATTTTTTCCGTTTGGTAATTGTTATATTATTTTCTGTTTCTTGTTATGATTAAGTGTTTATATACTTATATTTGCGTGTTTAAGTAAGGTCCAAATAACATAGTGATGATCCACGTATACTGTCTTAATATGTATAGGAAAGAATATTAATAAAAAGTTTTGAATTTAAAAATGTACTTTTTTTGGACAGTATTTGTTTATTTTTATTATTGTATTTTATATTTCAGACCGCCCTCGGTCCTTCATCAGAAACGAGTGATTTTTAAATTTGAATTAGAAACGTATTTCACGATAGCGTCAGAATATTTTTTTTTGTTTACATCACGTGGTGTGTTTAAAAATCACTCGTTTCTGATGAAGGACCGAGGGCGGTCTGAAATATAAAATACAATAATAAAAATAAACAAATACTGTCCAAAAAAAGTACATTTTTAAATTCAAAACTTCTTATTAATATTTTTTCCTATATATTTGCGTGTGATAGTTTTGGGTTTGCATTTTGTTTATTTGTTTTTGTTGGCATTTGTTTAGTAAATTAGATATTTATTCGAATGTCTACTTTTTCCCATTATTTTGTTTTTCTTGTTTAATATTTTACTTTGGTTTCTAAAACTAATTATTACTAACTTTTCCTCCAAACATAGTCTGCAGTTTCTGCTATTGCTGTTGTACAGATTTGCTCTTTTTACAATTTCTCGTTTAATTTTGTGTGTAATGTTATTTTCTTTTAATCATGTTAATGCATAGTTATAGTTAGCCCGACTAATGTATATGTAGATATATGAAAGTGGACATTGAAGTCAACAACCCGAGGAGACAGTCCATTGCATGCCAAACGCGAGGAGCTCTAAATATTTGTTTAGTAGTTTGTTTTGTTTTGGAAAAGCAATTATAACCACTTATTCCAGGCAGGGTTTACAGTTTTTAGATTGAATGTTGTAAGCTGATGTTCTTTTCCTTATTTTCCATGATATTCTGGTGAGGTTATTATTTTTCTTTTGAAATTTCCCAGATATATTTAGAAAGCATAGTGGGGTTCGCATATATGTTATTTGTTCAAGAGGTTTTGTGTGTACAGTTTCTTTGTTTCCAGGGTTCTTCAGTTCTTCTTTTATGTGCCTTGTCTCTTCAGGACGTAGGCGAGCATGGCCCTCCACATCCCCATATCCCTTGTAGCTCTTAACATCTTTTCCTATTTTATGTCTCTCAAATCCTGCTCTGCCATCCAATTGCTTAAGCCTATCAAGTATATCACTCGTTGTTTTTTCTGTCTCTCTTTCTCCCTATCCGTGCTGTGAGTATCAGATTATCCAAGAATTCCTTCCACATTACGTATCCCAAAAACTTTAGCTGTCTCTTTCTAGTGTCAAGTATAAGTTTTTTTTTTCGTTTCCATCCACGTCGTTCTCCACATGTTCAGTCTACGATATCCTTTTGTCCTGAGAGTTCTCTTATTTATTTCTGCATATCTCTTTGCTATACACAAAATCTCCTTTTCAGTACATTTTTCGTTGAGCCATTCCTCTTTAGGCCGTCTACATTTGTTCCTTATTTCATTGTATAATTTCCTCTATCCCGTTCATTGTCTTAGAATTGTCTTCTATCTCCTTTTCATCATGACGTGAATCTCATCTGAGATCCACACATTTTCCTTCTACGTGTTTCTTTCGCGATGATGTCACTAAAGCTTCTTTTAGCGTGCTCCATTTTGAATTTCTGTTTCTAATTTGTCCCTGGTATTTTTTTCACTCTGTCCTTATATTTTTTCTGCAGGTTTCGATCGTTCAAGAGTCTGTTGTACTGCAGTTTGTGTGCTGTGCTAGGCTTCTTCATTCTCCGTTGTTGGTCATAAATTGGTCATTCTCTGAACACCATTAGACACATTTCTCTCCGTGTTCATTGCGGTTTGCTATTCAGAAAATACCAAGCGTTTCACCTTCCCCCTCCTTGTCGACTTTAGCATTCAAGTTTCCTATGATTTTAATTTCTTCTGATTTGCACTGAGACTTGGTTGTCGAGCTGGAGTAGAACGATTCGATTTCCTCTTCAGTACTTTGTGTTGTCGGTTCATGCACGTCTATAACAGTTATGTTGAAGGGCTTTTCTTTTAGGTTGGCCATAAAATTTATTTCGGATAACTGGCAGTTGCTATTATGGATATTTATTTTCCTTATCCAATAATTTTACAACGACTTCGTATATTACATTTTCTGCAAGCAATTGCCGTTTAAGAGACATTCGTTCTTTATTATGCAGTTACACGTAGGTTTCGCTTGTTCAGATGATTTAATGATTGTTTTCCTGATGTGTTTATTTAGGATTCATCTCATGTTCTTGGTGTAACTGTAGCTGATTTTTACTGTGTTTTTGTTGAAAATCTTGAGAAGAGTGCTTGATGCGAAAAAGTGTTTGTATATAAGTTTAATGACTATTTTTCCTACGATTGTTTTTAAGTTTTTTAGTGTTGAGAATACAATGATTTGGGTAGTGGAGAACTTTGAAAGTTTTCTCTTCTTCATTTAGATAATCTGGACTACTTATCCTAAGAACTCTGAGGTAAAATGCTATGATTAATTCAGATTTTGTTGCTTTCGTTGGGGTAGGAATAGAAGTTGACATCATTTGATCCTCAACGCGACAAAACGAGCTTACAAAAGTCACAAAGCCAAAAAAAAAAGTAACTAACATGGGGATAATATTTCTATTATTAACATCTTCCTTCAGATACGAAAATATGACTATTAAGTCTCTTTCTCCTCCTAACAACATGTCTGGTTCTCTCTGTGTGGTTGTTTTATTTTGTTTGTTTTTCTTTCAAATTGGTCTGCCCTTAAAAAGCTAAATAAAAAAGAAAACTCAAATATAGTCGATATTCCACTGCATGCGCATGCCTCTTGGTATTTCTCCCAAATCCGGCTCTGTCATCGATTTGCTCAGGCCTATCAAGTTGGTCTCATGCTGCTTTCCCATTTCTCTCTTCCCCTCTATCTGTCCTGTGAGTATTAAATTCTCCACTTCCTCATTTTCTCATTATGTATCCCAGGAACCTCAGCTGTCTTTTCTTGGTGTTAAAATATGCTACTTTGATTAAAAGAGATACAAATTCACAAGGACAAAAAGTGCTTTACTAACTAATTCAGCCACAGTAAATTTGCATCCGGGTTTTTACGGGGTTTCACCATTTTGACCAAATTTTCTGTTATCACAATGCGAGATATTTAAAAACTAACATGATGGAAAATAAAAGAAAAAGAATGTAGATGAATCTAGTTCGATTGCAAATATATATATATATATATATATATATATATATATATATATATATATATATTAAAAAAGGATTAATTCAAAGATGTTGAATAGCCATATTCAACATCTTTGAATTAATCCTTTTTTAATATATATTTGCTCTTTAATATTTTATTACATGGAGCTCTCTTCCTGTATCATTTTTTAATATTAAAATAAAATTTTTAATATTAATTAGGATCGGGTTTTTTGGAATTTACCTTCCTGCTTTTTTCCCTTGGATTGAGGTATCTGAATTAATATATATATATATATATATATATATATATATATATATATATATATATATCTTAAAATATTGTTAAAATGTAACCCTTTTTTTCTTTCTTTTAACTTTTGCTTAAATTTAAAAGTGTTCATGCTTAATTGAAGGATTGATTTTGTTTTTCTAGCCAAAATTTCACCGCCTGGTGGAATTTGTCTTTAATTTTTCTCCATACGACGTCAGTCCCTTTCTTTCTTTCTTTCTTTCTTTCTTTCTTTCTTAAGCTGGCTAGCTGTATTCTAATGGACTGGTCACACTGTCTATTTCACTCTCCCTCCCCTAGGCCAAAAGTTAAAATATTTTCTTCAACTACTGAGAGAAACAATATGGAATGATGTCTTAAAATATTGTTAAAATGTTAGCCATTTTTTCTTTTAACTTTTGCTTAAATTTAAAAGTTTTCATGCTTAATTGAAGGATTGATTTTGTTTTTCTAGCCAAAATTTTACCGCCTGGTCTTTAACTAAGTTAAAACTTAGCAAGTCACCATCATTTTCTTTCTATTGGAGTGGATGAACTGGGCTATCGCCCGGTCCACACTCCACCCACGTCTATTGAACAGGTGAAGAGGCTCATCCCTTGTTTCCTGCTTAGGATGCGGTTTCCGGTTTTCTCTTTACCAATTTTTTCACTCTTTTCTTTATATTTTTTTTTCAATTGGAGTAGATAGACTAAACTATCGCCCGGTTCACACTCCACCCACGTCTATTGAACAGGTGAAGAGACTCATCCCTTGTTTAGGATGTTGTTTCCGGCTTTCTCTTTTCCAATCTTTTTACTCTTACGTAGCCCCCTGCGCATCAGTGGCGTTATCGCCTTGCTCGGGGTGATATGATTAAAAAAATATATATATATTTCTAAAAATTATGAATGTTGAAAATACCAGCGTTTGTCATTCATGCGCATGCGTCGTGAAACAACACTTACAAACCCACTCTGATGAAGTTCTAACGGATGAAACGCGTCGAAAGTAAACAGTTTCAATTTTGTCATACAATTTCCTGAATAATGTTCTTGATATATAAATATATATATCATTAGCTCATATATATATATATATATATATATATATATATATATATATATACAAAAATTATTATTATCATTATCACCCATGATGATAATAATTAAGAACTAAAACTGAAAACGGGCTAGCTAACTGGTTTCGCACCTTGCTCAGCAGAGCTAAGTAGAGGTGAATAAATAATTATGTAGTCGTAAGAATAGTTCGAATTGCGGGTTTTTGTAGGTGCGTGTTGTTTAATTTTGGTATCTAATCTTTGGCTAGTTTTCCCTATGTAGTGCAATCCACAACTACATTTAAACATATAAATTAAAAAATTATGATGATGTAGGTTCAGAATATCCTTTCTAACAGCAGAAAAGGCAGATTGAGCAGAAAACAACAACAACACGAGTATTAGCCGCAAAATAACAATGTCGTCCTGCAATGGATATATGCTTTGCACAGCAGGTTGACCAATACATCCAGGTTTGCTATTGCAGAACACCTTATATATAACCATAATTGTGCCGCTAACATTAGTGGGGACGCGTTTTCCATTCTAAGTCCCTCACACTCAAGTTACCACCTAAATGTGTTTGAGGCCATCTATATTCAATCAATAAAACCTCCTCTGTGTAAACAGAAGAAACATATATTCGCCTCCAACTCATTTTCATTTAGAAAAAAAATCTGTCTTCCTCTAACATACTGTTCTATTTCTAAATAATTATTTATTCACCTCGATTTAGCTCTGTTGAGCGAGGTGCGAAACCGGTTAGCTAGCCCATTTTTCAGTTCTATTTTGTAATTATTATCATCATGGATGATAATAATAATAATTTTTGTCTATTTATAGCGGTAATGAAGTTTTGTACTACAAATCATATTTTCAAATATATATATATATATATATATATATATATATATATATATATTGTGTATTTGGGCAGCAATCACTCTTTTTATGCAGGCTTCATAAAAATCAATCCAAATCCGTAAATAATTCTAACCGTAAGGTTTCCTCAGGTAAGTAGCTTACACTTACCTGCGGAAACATTACGGTTGAAACTCGGGTAGCGCGGTTGGTTGACTTTTTAGCCTTTTGTTAAATATCTTTGCTCTACATATTCAATGTTGACTTTTGCATTGAACAGATTTTTGTTGTTCATACCATAGCAGCGACTGCTTTCTGTCTTCCTTTTGTGCTGATATATATATATATATATAGTTTATGTTTATCTATCACAGTGAAACCGATGAAATGTAACCGCAATTTCTACTCCAACAGTTTCTCTTCTCGCACTTCCCGCCTGTGGAATTCCCTACCGTATGCTTGCTTCCCCGACGGCTACAACCTCCAGGAGTTTAAATGTAAGGTCAATAGACACCTCTTAACACATTAACTCACACCCACTCTCTCCAACTCTCTCCCTAAGTACATCCTAAGTCGTCTATCACCCTCTTTCTGACATTTCCTATACCCCATCCCTCTATGTAACCCCCTGCGCTATAGTGGCAGTGGAATGCCTTGCTTAGGGTGACACGATTTAAAAAGAAAATCTATATTTGATCGTCCTCTAACATCTCTTTCTACTCCTTTTAAACATTTTTGTCATCCATAATTGTAGCCATTTCTTTTTCTGGTGTCCTCTATGATTTGATTAATGAATCTTACCGTTCGTCTCCCTATTGATCCTCTCCTAATAAATTGCACCTAACAGCATCATTTGAGGCACAAATCTTTGATTACTCCACTAAACCGTATTCGTCTTTCCCAGACTGCGACTGTATAATTTACTGGGCGCTTTATTGCTTTTATATTCTTTATTGCTTTTATATTCTTCCCAACTAACTTGGTTCACCAAATGTGACTTGACAGAAAAAGCATGTCTACAAATTTCACAAGAAAATGTCTTTTCTCTTGTGGTGTGTTCGCATATGCGCCACCAAAAATTTTCCGTAAAAATGCAAATCCACAAAAATTTACATGAATATGGCTTCTCTCCAGGGTGAGTCTGCAGATGGCATATCAGATCTAATTTCAGTGAAAATGTAGCTCCACAAATTTAACAGCAATGTGGTTTCTTTCCATTAGGTGTCTCCATATGGCATACTATATTCGACTTCACTGAATATATTTGCAAACTTCACAAGAATATGTCTTCTCTTGAATGTTTGTTGCTCATATGAAAATGTGTTTTTGTGCAAAAAAAAAAACAAAAAAAAAACGGTACACATTTCAAAAGTACATGATTTATAGTCAGTCAATCTGATGCTTTCAGATATTTAGCGCTCCCTCCATAATTGAGCATATGTTCTCTTCGGCTTTTCTTTGCCCCTTTTGTTAATGTACATCCACCTAAAAGACTGTTTCGTCTGCGCTTTTAAACTAATCATCATTGTCAATATCATGGTCTTCATTGGCATCATTATGACCATCGTCGTCTCTACGCATTCAAAATGTCATCACAATAAACTACACTTCCTCTACACATATTATCAATATTTATTATACTTTACCAGCATGCTCATATTTGTAGTTATACTTACAACGTTACGGCAGTTGTACTCTGCTGTCTTCTTCAGGTGGATTCTTAGTGGATTCGATGACTTTCTTAAAATTATCAAGGATTAGATTAAAACGTTGGTTAAAATATATTGTGTTCCTTGGCAGCTGCGTTTTCAATCCCCGAATCTGGTAGTGGTTCAAAGTAGTATACTCTGGCTTAGCAAGTGACACAATGATAAATATGACTGCGGGTTATTAACTGATATGAAATAGCACTTAAACGTAGAAATATGTGTAATTTTTTCATGAAATAGATTGGGTCACTATGTCGATCCAGGATGTTTTTTCCACCTGAATCCATCCTGCATATATACAAGTCAACCATCCGTCCGTGCATGGAGTACTGCTGCCATTTATGGTCAGGTGCCCCTGCCGTTCTCCTCAGTGTTCTTGACAAGCTCCAAAGGAGAGTCTGTAATGTGATAGGTACTGATCTGGCGACTCGACTGCAGCCACTTTCCCATCGTCGAAATGTGGCCTCCCTCTGTCTCTTCTATAAATACTTTCATGGCTTCTGCTCGGATGAGCTTAAGTCACTGATGCTTCCTCAACAGGTGTTTACCCGTGCAACCAGACTAGCAACTGGGTCCCACCCATTCACAGTCAGGTTAGTCAAATGCAGACGACAATTCTACTCCTGCAGCTTCCTCTCTCGCACTTCCCGCCTGTGGAACTCGCTCCCGTATTCTTGCTTTCCTGACGGCTACAACCTCCAGAAATTTAAATGCAAAGTCAATACTCATCTACTAACCACTGGACTCTAGCTCTCTCCCCTCCCCTGTATAACCTTCACTTTCTCTCCACCTATGTATCTGTCATTGCACCTGCTTTCTCAGCTTTCTATTGTTCCTTTCTAACTAGCTTGTACTCCTCACTCTTTTCTAATTAATCTTTTTACATTTATGTAACCCCCTGCACATCAGTGGCGTTTCTGCCTTGCTCGGGGTGAAATGATTAAAAAAAAAAATACATATAAATTTCCAGGTTGTCAACTGGCTTATTCTCAGTAGTCACTGTAAATCCAGACCAAATGTTCTTGAAATACATTTACAAAATGTAAGGGTACAGGTCATCAGTGATGTTACCCTGGCTTCATTATGAATTTCGGGTATTGCAATATCAGATCCGTTCTGCCAGGCACCTCGACTTGATACTAGGCCGCCTCTCCGCTTAATTTGCTTTACGATGCAAGATTTTGATTGTATCAGGAGGATATAACGGCATCGAGATTTGCATGAGCCAATCAAATTTTGTTAGGTCTATCGTCTACAGGTGTAAAAATACTCTAGCCCTGTAGATTGAATAAAGTGTTTGGTCTCGAAATTCCAAAATGATTATCAGGACTGACGACAAGTAAATCAGAGGGTATAACGAAACACTGAGTAGAAATTAGATTAAGTTGGTTGATTTTACGATATGTTAATTCATTTCTGGGCTGACGATTTATCATTACTTACACTGTTTACATGCGGACTGTTGTCTTTATATAATTATTGTAAAAATTGTCAACCTTGTTTGGTCATTTAATGTCGAATTTTCGTATGGGGTGAGTAGCTAACTCACTACTCAGTCGTAATTTTCAAGAAGTGGAAATTCTGTGTACGTATTAACGAAATTGATATATTTATATTCATGTTTTAATCTATCAAGAACAGCTCATGCCAAGTCAAATGAAAAACGTAAAAAAAAAAAAAGAACTAATTTTACCAAAGGCATTTTCGTAGGTGGTTATATACGCTAAATATTGGCAGTCTATTATCACAGTGTGGAATATTTAATAACAAATGAATAAAACATAAACAAAAAGAAAAAGGAACTAAATAAAACTAACTGGCCTAGAAAATCAGAAAGTCGAGTTCGAATTCCAGTTGAATTCATTGCATTCACTTACGCGCAAACACCCTTTGGAAAAATATGAATCCGTCGCTTTTTCTTCCAGCTATGGGTTAAAGACAGATTGGGTTCTATAGCCTTGATTGGCAACCAATCTACCGCAGATAGTAATCGCAACCTGATGTGGCAAAATTTTCTGCCCAGCCAGTCATGTATCTTTCGAGACCTGAACGCCAAATCGTGTATTACATATGGCACTCAACTTACTGATATACCCAAAACACATATTTAAAAAATAAATAAAATTTAGAGTCTCCACTTCTTCGTGTGCATGCGTCGTCGCGTCAACGTAAACATCACTTTAACCCGATAAAGTTCAACAGGGCCAAACGCGCCAAAAAAAAAACTTTTTTACCATTTTGTCATATTTAAATTTTCTCATATTTATACGTTGAAAAACAAACACGATCGTGCAATATATGGTTAAATTCTAGGAGGAAAAACAGTTAAGCAATAAAACGGATGTATTTACCTATAAATTTCGATCAAGAGAATCGGTTTCAACTACAGAAATCCTAGAAGATTTTTTTCAACCTCAATTTCTTGTAATCAATTCGCACTAATTGCCTTAAGAAATCATATTAAGTCATTTCCCTTTGTAGCATTAAATGATTTTATTTCTTTTTTTAAGAATTTTAATCATGTCTTTTTTCCGGTGCATCCTCAGCTACTGGGGGATGGCATTTTTTTCTTGAAACACCAGTTGTATGTATATTGTACCTCAGGGTTAAAGATCTTCAGCCTGTCCATTAGATGAGAACTTATGACTAGATACATCGACCGCTTCCAAACAGTTTCGTCCGCCCAATTTCATCCACAAGGCTTGGGTCAACCTTTGTTATGGTTTTCAGTGCCACACTGAAATTTTCTCCTCAGGATATCATTATTAAAAAAAGGTGACCTTATTGACTAATCGACCAAAGTGCGATTCGAAACTCCGTCTTATGGTCGGAATACTAATCATTTGATGACGCGTCTATGTCTCCTAAACTTTGCTGGACTTTGTCATGTCAACTATTTATTGAAAATATCTCGTTAGTGATATATATCACGTTGGTTGATAAAACATGCGTGCACAAGCCTCTACAAAATCAGTTAATATATTCAGACGAGATTAAAATGCAGGCTCCATTTCAAATGACTCATTAAACGTTATTCTAACCAGTTTTACATCTTTTATGAATCTTCTTTAAAACGCTAATCTTTTGTTTTAAGAGGCGTCCCTTGATCTTTTTTAGAATATAAATATTCTTCACAAAAGTACTTCAACTTCGCATAAGCGTTCCTATTTGTTAATATGCCTCATTTTTTATGGAATGATGATACTAACTTTCTCTTTTAACTAAGTTGTCTGATTAAGCTGCTACAAAAATATTATAGCCAACCCTGACAGAGGTCATTAATAATTTTAATAATTATGATACTAACAATCTGAATAAAAGTTGCTATAAATTTATTATTATTATTATTATTATTATTATTATTATTATTATTATTTATACGCATGGATTTTTCATGCTGGTAGTTTTTTTTTACTCTATCTTTCATCCAATACAAGACCTAAGAAACACTCAAGGTAGTGGTTAACTGAACTGAGTGTTAGAAATGTTGATTATGGAGAAATGTAAGATTGTATAACGGTTAAACTTGGATGCTGGAAATGAAGAGATGAAGATTGCAGCGGTCGAGGGAAAGCATCCACTCGGGAGCATCGGTTCTCGTGAGCATCAGTTCCACATAGAACATCTTTCATACTAATGAAATACGAAGGGAATGGGGGTCGTTCACACTTGTGTGAATGACATTGCGGGTTTTAGCCGTAAATGTGCCCGAACTCATGGAGCTAGACATTGTAGATCGTCAGAACATTTTCCATCGAAAGAACAAATAAAGTAGCGATAGGTTTGTGACGTTTTATCAATGTTCAGTGTCGCTTATTAGATCACAACGCTCTTAGTATTGAGCACCGAGTGAGGGTGGCGTTGACTACTCAGAATCAGCAAGGCTGATGGCTTTTTCTTCCCAGAAATGATAAATGGTGTGACGGAAGTATTTTAAAATCAACATCCGGGAAATACACAAATCTCTCATCGACTAAAAAGATTAAAAAATAAAGAGATATGATTCTTGAAAATAAGTCGCTCTTTTCTTTTGTCATGGTGACATGAGTAAGTGTAGTAGAAAGCGTTGAAATAAGCTTTTGGCAATTCTTTTACGCGCCACGATCAATGCTGTCTTATCATTTTACAATCAGGAAATTTGCGAACTAGTGTAATTATGACGATACAATTTTGTTAGATACATTCGATATCTATAATATATATTCAAGCCGGATTATTTGCCGTTGTCCAATTTTAAATATTAGTTTGGCATCATCTAAAGACTGGCGTATTCTGACTACAAAGTAACTACTGCTACTACTACAAATAGTAATGAGAAAAAAAGAAGTTTTTGCTCATAATAAGGTGCACTTGAAGCTGTGCCAAAAATACTGGACTCAAAATTGTATTAATTGAGAATTCATGGTGTAATTGACAATCTACAGCGTGTAGAGATACAGGAATTGACGAGAAATGTGTTGGCTATTTGAGGGGACTTAGTGTCGCTCGTTCCTTAGCAATAAGCACTAGACATCTGGTATGAACACACAATGGCAATAATAATAATAATAATGCGAAGAAGAAGAAGAAGAAGAAGAAGATGATGATGATGATGCAATGCTTTGATGCTACATGAGGCTTACCAATTATGGTTTCGAAACTTAATCGATTGGAAGTGTTACTGTATACATTTTTGTCTTGGTAAATCAAGAATAAATATCCCGCTCGCTAACCCAGATTTACTTCTCAGTTGCTTGACCTTAACCAGTTGGCCATGTTTCCTCGGGGCTGATACACCTGTTCATCTCTGTTCAAGATTGAAAGTAGTGGAATGAAAGCATGACCGGATGTTGAGAGGGTTGGTTATTTTAATTTTAAATGTTGAGGCTGTATAGGCATTTTGGGAGCTACATATCGATGGTCGAGAGTCACACACTATCGGAACTTCTTTGATCAGACTGTGTTAGCCAATATGAATATATTTATAACTTGACCAATACAGCTGCAACGTTATACGCTGCTTATATCAAATCCAGTCATCATATCGCTGGCATTTCTCAATCATTCATATCTTACAGAATATTATGTCATGCGAATGTTAAATGTTCTTATGACAAGCAAATGTTAAAAAATCTTATCCACACACACACACACACATATATATATATATATATATATATATATATATATATCAGCAGAATGCAGAGGGAAAGATCGAAAGAGAAAGAGAGAGAGACAGACAGACAGACAGACAGAGAGGCAAGCTTTACTTGCTTCCCTGATAGTTAACATAACATTTTATTGTTATTAGCCAAAATGAACTAGAACCATTTTAATAAAAAATTTCTAGACTGTTGATAGATTTGTCATAATTGTTATTGTAATTGTATAGTGACTTTATTGCCAACCATTGTATATATATATATATATATATATATATATGTGTGTGTGTGTGTGTGTGTGTGTGTGTGTGTGTGTGTGTGTGCATCTTTTTGTATATACACTACCGGCCATAATTTTTTGGACACCCCAGTGTTTTTAAAAAATGATGTATTTCATACTATTATAGCCTACCACAGAAATGGGTGAAAAATCTTCTGTCTAGTCAGTCATGGATCGAAAGAGACATGATCGCCCAAGCTTGTAACAACTGACTCTTTACATCATAAAAATTGACCTCCACTATAAAAAAAATATCCTATTATAATTGTGCCTGTCATTTCCTTCGTTAGTTTGCGTGACCATTACGTCCTGCCAATAGCTCATAAATAAAGATCTATTCAATTACTGTGTTCATAACGGTACCCACCGATGAAGTGTTGCTATAAAGGATTCCTCAGGAATTTTTCAAAAACGTTTTCCCTATTTAAAAGTACACAAAGTCTATGGCATTAAATATCTTCGTAAAAATATCACAGTGATATAATTGGCAGATTAAATTATATATATATATTCAAATGATCCTGTGAAAACAGAGGAAAGTAAAATTTTGCATATATATATATATATATATATATATATATATATGTGTGTGTGTGTGTGTGTGTGTGTGTGTGTGTGTGTGTGTGTGCATCTTTTGTATATACACTACCGGCCATAATTTTTTGGACACCCCAGTGTTTTTAAAAAATGATGTATTTCATACTATTCTTTAGTATTTATTGCCAAGCAAGCGAATAATTGTAAATGAAAATAGAATGGTTATTTTGTTAATATTGCACAATAACATGTGCATCAAATGAATTTGTAAATATTTAATAGTTACAATATTGCAGTTTCATTAATGACAGAATGAAGAAAATTTAGGCTGATTCAGACGAGTTCATCTTTGCTTCCTTGCTTGTAAAATGTTGCAAAGTAATAATAACAAAATAACCATTGTATTTTCATTTAGAATTATCCACCTGGAAATAAAAACTAAAAATAGTATGAAATACATAATTTTTTTTAAAAACTGGAGTGGCCTAATAATAATGGCCGGTAGTGTGCATATATATACATAATTGAGTTGTGATAAGTTTTGTCACGAAGAGTGTTATTTTTTCGATAATTTTACTGATAAAAGTTATTTTGGCAAGCAGGTTTTTTTTTATCGTAAAGTGCTCAATATCGGGATGAAGATCGAGCGTTGATAGTTTTAGCGCAAAGAATTTGTCACTTTTTTCCTTATTATTCATTGTTTAACAACTTAACCTCCTATTTTTTACTCCAGGATAATATTACGAAAATGTGGTTATGAAAACCTTCGTTCGCGTTGAGCTTTCGGCAGATGAGTCATAGAGTGCTCTTTTGTGATTCAATCGCCATACATTTTACGCTCCAGGGCCGAGTTTGAATTCCTGTTGAATTCGTTGCATTCACTTACGCGCAAATATCCCTGGGAAAAATATTAATCCGTCGTTTCACTCTCCAGCTATGGGTTAAAAAGCAAAGTAAATTGGGTTCTATAGCCTTGGTTGGCAATCAGGCTACTGCAGAAAATAATGGCAACCTACTACGGGAAAAACGTTCTTCCCAGTGAGTTATGTCTCGTTCGAGACATGATCGCCCAAGAGTGTATCACGTATAGCAGTTAATTGACTGACTGACTCTCTACGCAGATACACTTGCAATATGAGATTAATAATTGTTGTTTAATAAAAGTTTTACCAAATTTGCTTATAACTTTTTATCCTTAAAACTACAGCATGAAAATGATACAACTTCATTAGGAGATTTCATTTTAATCAATAAAGAAGATGCTAGAACTGTGACACTTTTAAATATATCAAATGTTCTTCCAGTTATTCGAGACATTTACTCCACATCTATCTATCTATCTATCTATCTATCTATCTATCTATCTATCTATCTATCTATCTATCTATCTATCTCAGTCTGTTCATATCTATATAATTCAGTCTGTTCATATCTATATAATTCAGTCTGTCCATATCTATCTATCTATCTATCTATCTATCTATCTATCTATCTATCTATCTATCTATCTATCTATCTATCTATCCCAGTATGTTCTATCTATCTATCTATCTATCTATCTATCTATCTATCTATCTATCTATCTATTATTATTATTATTATTATTTATATTTCTTTTGATTTCTATATCTGTCTATCTGCGATTGTGTGTGCGCGCATGCGGGCATACGTTAATATTTTATCAAATATGGAGGGATTTATATTTGCTTCTCTATACAAGTGTATTTGTATGCATAAACATCTTATCGGTTCTGGTTTGTGTGCAAATGGCCCCATGTGCAAATCTATATTGAGAATATATAAATAGGCGCTATTCTTTGAATACAAAACTCTAATCTGTTCGCCTACAGCAAAGATTTCTCTCGGGTGGCATTTATTATTATTATTATTAGGGATGCATGAGAAAAGCGAAATGCAATGAGATAAATAGATGGGAGCGAATTATAAGTAATTTCCCTTTCTTTCTTTCTTTCTTTCTTTCTTTCTCTATTATTTCACACAATTGTTTACTCTCACTCTTTCTCTTTCTCTCATTATATATATATATATATATATATATATATATATATATATATATAAAGTCTGTTTCACTGTATTAAACAAATATAACAAACAAATGAATCGCTTCAAATACAATATATTTATTATTATTATTATTATTACTATTATTAAGCCCTTTTTTATTATAAATTGATTGCTGCTATGGTCGCACTACCTACCAAATCCGCAGAAAGAACTAAGGCAGGTATAACAACATAGTAATTTATATACAAGTCTGCTTGACTGCATCAAACAAATATAACAAACAAATGAATCGCTTAAAATACAAGCTTCACAACATTTTCAAATATATTTATTATTATTATTATTATTATGTCATTTTTCATCATATTTCGATTTCTGCATTGGTCTCACTACCAACCAAGTCTGCGGGGAGACCTAAGGCAGGTAGTGGCGTGTTGTTATGACTCCATTTCATGTTTTTCTATCCTCACTATCATCCCCAGCATTACATAGATAACGTTTTCCTTAGTGTGTGGGCTGTACTTAATAAGACAATTTTTTGTATATCTCTTAAGCTGGGGTTTCCAGGGATTCTTTCAATGTGTTGTTTTGTTCCATTTTTTATCATTCCAAGTGCACCTACTATCACTGGCACAACTCTTGTTTTCAATTTCCACATTTTTTCTATTTCAATTTCCAGGTCTTTATATTTTGACAGTTTTTCAAATTCCTTAATTGCTATGTTACAATCCGCTGGACAAGCCATATCAATTAATAGACAAGTTTTCTCCTTCTGGTTTTTAACAATAACGTCTGGCCTGTTTGCTTCAATTTTTCTGTCTGTGTAGATGGGGTAATCCCATAGAATTGTGACGTCTTCTATTTCTTTAATCGGTGCTGGGTGATGTTCATACCAGTGTTTGTTTACAGATTTTTCATAGCGTTTGCACATTGTCCAGTGTAAATATTGCCCCACTCTATCGTGACGATTTTTTTATTCATTTGGGGCAAGTTCAGAACATCCTGAGATTAGATGGTCTATTGTTTTTTGGTATTTATCACAGAACTTGCATTTTGGATCCACATTATTATGTATAATATTTGCCTGAATGGTCCAAGTAAAAATACTTTGGTTTTGCACAGTAAGAATAAAGCCTTCAGTTTCAGACTTTAATCCAGATGCAAGTAACCATCGATAAGCACGTTCTGGATATTGGCCATGCAGAGATTTGTCTTGTCAGCGTTGTTTCATCTGTTCAAGAGCTTTATCCTTGGCTTTCTTTTTCATATTTTTGCCGCAATTGTTGGTTCTTGGTTTCTGTTTTGCTTTTCTATAGAATCTACTAAATGTAAATCTTGTTTATATTTACTGCCTTCTTTCATAATTGAATATTTTTTCTTTCTGTTTTCATGTTCTTTGACTAATTGTATCATCCAGTCTTTTGTTGTTTCTATGTATGTTAATAAGCCAATAGTTGTTGTCTTGTATGACAATTCTAGCTGAATAATATCTTTTCCTCCTTCTTTACGAGGTATGTATAGGCGGTCTACATCAGCTTTTGGATGATGCATCTTATGTTTAGAAAGGAACTTTCTTGTCTTAGAATCCATTCGTCTGATGTCGTTTAGAGTCCAGTTCAAGATGTTGAAGGTATATTAGACCACTGGAATGGCAAGGTTATTAATGGCCATAATTCTGTTCTGAGAATTCAGTTCAGTTTTTAAAATCAGTCGTAGCCTTCTATAGTACTCTTTACGCGCTATTTCGTTCATTTTTATGGTGAATTCTTTCACTCTTATTTACACCTAGATATTTATAAGCTTCTTCTTGCTCTAAATCTTTTATTATTACAGCAGGGGATAATTGAGGATGTTTGTTGTAGTGATTCTCGTAAAACTTGAGCTTCAGCACATTTATTCAAATTGAATTTCATTCTAATATCTTCACTGAAGCATTTTAGTTTGCAGAAAAACCTTCAATCTCGTTATCATTCTTAGCATACAACTTTAAGTCATCCAATGTAAAATAGATGGCTTATTTTCTTTTGGCCTATTTTATAACTGCATTTGTGTCTTGTTAAGTTGACTGGTTAATGCTATTACTGATATGCAAAATAGTAAGGAAGACAAAGAGTCACCTTGAAATATACCACTTTTGATGTTTATTTCACCAGACTTATACGTTCCATATATATGATTGGGGTAAGGAGTTGTTTTCCATATCGACATATTTTGTTTGATGAAATTGATGATGACGGGTGATACCTTGTATATATTGAAAGACTTTAGGATCCGTAAATGTGGTACACTATCGAATGCTTTATGATCTATCTAGGCTGTACTAAGATTTTTCTTTCTTCTTATTATTATTAATCATAGTATTTTTATTAATATTATTTAAGATCATTTTGAAGATTGTTTTTTAATATTTTATTTATCGTTTTCTTATATATTTTTCATCTATATTTTTATTATTATAACTATATTTATAATATAATACTACTAGTAGTTATATTTTAATTTGTAGTAAAAAGTATGATTTACCATTTTTTATACCGTAGATACGTCTCATTATCTTTAAAACTAAATTTAATGTTAAATTTTCATGTCATGTTTTTCTATGAAATCAGATGAATTGAAATAGACGCTGGTGTTGATCTAAGGCGTTAACTTTAACTTCCTTTCTCCTTAGACTGTTCGTTCTCCTTTTCTTTTCTTTTTCTTTCTCTTTTTTCCGTTTATAGTTTTTCTATATTTTTATTTATATTTTTAATTGGCAAGGAAAATGTTTTTGTAAATTAGCGTTACAATTATCTATTCTCGATATGGGCAATATTAACTGTTGTATCATTTGGGTCTAAAGAGCAGCAGGTTTGGGTTGCGAAATATGTATTACCCATGAAATTATAAAATATCTAAAAACTTTTCTAGAGTACATATATATATAGGTTTCTATTTAGGTTTCTACCATGTGGTGTGTTCAGGTCTTTTCCATATTTTAAATTTTAAATTGAAATTAAAATATACAAAAGACTTAGACATAACGTAGAGTATAGTGAAACAACTAAGCCTTACAACAGTGACAAAATATGTTTCAGGAATAAAAGTTAGTCATTATGCTATTCGAAAACTAAAACGAACTACTGAATGAAAGAAGAGAAATTATGACTAAGTGAAACCATACCATAAAATACTTATTAGAATCATACAACCATTGACGTAAATGTTATAATTTCTAATTTTGAAAATTGCGCGTTCAAAAAAAATTCCCGTTACGTGAGTGTTCTTAAAAAAAACAAACAAACAAAAAAAAAAACGTACAAGTTATTGCAAATCGTCTTAAGACACCACCTGGTAAAAACCTAGAAAAACCCGTTTGCAAATAAAAAATATTCAAAAGTTCTATAAATATAATTGTGTTGAACACTTTTTAATACAATTGTGTACTGGTTTAATTTTATTATGACTAAAAACTAATTAGTAATTAAATAATTATTATATATATATATATATATATATATATATATATATATATATATATATATATAAAAGAAACTAAGCTAAAGAGCCAACGAACCTACCAAGGTTTCACCTAACCGGATCTTCAGGGAAGGTTGTCTCGTCTTTCACCTAACCTTCCACGAAGATTCGGTTAGGTGAAACCTTGGTAGGTTCGTTGGCTCTTTAGCTTAGTTTCTTTGTTTGCTCTACTTGTGTATTGACCGCTTTTTGTTTTAGGTTACTCGTCTCGGTTTTTTTTCTTTGGGCTACGTACTTTGATTGATTTTTTTTATTACCATTTTTTCCTTCCGCGTATATACTTGGAGGGTTTTTCGAAACGAGTATAGCGATAAGTTTACATACATACATATACATATATATATATATATATATATATACATCTGCATTAACTATTTTGATAATTTTATAGAAAATATTTATTTATTAAGTTATTTCCAGAAACAAAATCTTTTCTCACAATATTTCTGTTTAGAAATATGCTGCTTTTTGATTCTGCTGTCATCAGCTGTGTTATGGTCTTTTAGCCACATTGGAACTGAAAGAACTACCAAGTTTATGACTAGAAGATTTGCCACATTTTTAATTTCAATGCCAATTTTCTTTTGTCAGAATAAATTGAGTTCATCAGAAAACACACTTTCAACCTCTGCAGTACTCACATAAATAGTATTAATTATGTTTTTGAGTATTATATATAGGCTATTGATATATAAGATTAATGTCGGATATTATAACAACTGGTTTGCTACGCTTTTATAATTTTAAGAATCGGTTCCCGCGAACCGGTATGAACCGGTAAGATGCCACTATTAGGTAGATAGATAGATAGATAGATAGATAGATAGATAGATAGATAGATAGATAGATAGATAGATATTAAGTCATAGATAGATAGATAGATAGATAGATAGATAGATAGATAGATAGATAGATAGATAGATAGATAGATTAAATGATGTTGAAAGAGAATGCAATATCACTATCCGATATCTATTTTTATGCCCACATTATCTAGATCTGTAACCGCTCTATCCACAATACTGAGCACTCTTTCTCGATTAATATAGCAAATTTTAAGTAAAACACTCACACACATATAAATATAGAGTGAGATAGATAGATAGATAGATAGATAGATAGATAGATAGATAGATATTAAGTCATAGATAGATAGATAGATAGATAGATAGGCGGAGGGAGGGAGAGAGAGTGGCAGAGAGAGAGATAGAGAGAGAGAGAGAGAGAGGGAGGGTAATTCTACGAAAAGAAATAACAATACACGGATATTTCCTGTTATTCTTGTCTTCAACACAATTTCGCTAACATACAAACATAAAAAAATAAGCGTTCAAGTGATTTTCACTTTGCATGGACACTGCCTTGCGCATGCGTGAATGTAGCTGTACGCGTATTGCATCTGAATAACATTCTTATGCATATTTCAGTAATTCACCTGTTCGGCTTTTTATATTATTTCTATCCGAGTTCCCGTTTTCAACGCATTCCACACGAGAATAACACATAAGACGTTCTTTTTTTATCTTCTGTGCATAAGCAATCGCGTATGCACACATTTCTATATTTCAACCAGACTTAAAATAAGAAACGATATATAAATTCTTATCTTAGACTGGCGCGATCCTGAGTCATCTAATGAAATCAATTGCACTACACTAGTTTTTGAAAGTAAATGATTAGTCTTTAAGTGCACAGAGAATATACATTGGAATTATATTTGCCATATATAAGCAGAAGTAAAAGATAAAATATATTTAGGATATATGGAAGGCAGTTTCAAAACACGATGGAACAATCACATTCCGTCCACATTCAAACTAGAAAAACATAAAAATAGCAAGAAACTAGCGAATGATGTGTGGAAATTAAAAGAAATGAATGCCAAAAATTCTCGTGTACACGTGGAAAATATTTAAAAATAGTCAAAATCTACAACGGCGGTGATATCTGCACGTTTTGTCAAGAAAAAAAGTTAGCTAGAGTATTATTTCTAAAACGACAAAAGCTACTAAATGAAAGGTCTGAAATAATGTCCGGATGTAGACACATTCGAAAATATTTTCGAGGCTTGTACAAACCCGTATGAAAGAATTCCCAATAGCAAACCACTCTCTTACTTTGAACTGGACCCCGAACTAATGTGAAATGCTTTGAGAATTCTGGATAAATCTCATGCAAGTCTCATAAGGGCAAACTAATAATGTTAGTTTCAAGAAGCCTAATAGTGACCTCAAGTGACCTAATAATAGCCTCAAGAAGCCTAACGATAGCCTCGAGTAGCCAAATGGTAGCATCAAGTAACCGAATGGCAGCATCAAGTAATAGGTGGTGGCGTCAAGTAGCCGAATGGTGGCATCAAGTGACCGAATGGTGACGTCAAGTAGCCGAATGGTGGCATCAAGTAACCAGATGGTAGCATCAAGTGACCGAATGGTAGCGTCAAACCAATGGTGGTGGCATCAAGTAACCGAATGGTAGCATCAAGTAGCCAAATAGTGGCATCAAGTAACCGAATGGTGGCATCAAGTAACCGAATGGTAGCATCAAGTAGCCAAATGGTAGCATCAAGTAACCGAATGGTAGCATCAAGTAGCCAAATGGTAGCATCAAGTAACCGAATAGTAGCATCAAGTAGCCAAATGGTAGCATCAAGTAACCGAATGGTAGCATCAAGTAACCGAATGGTAGCATCAAGTAGCCAAATGGGCGTTAAGTAACCGAATGGTAGCATCAAGTAGCCGAATGGTAGCATCAAGTAAACGAATGGTAGCATCAAGTAGCCAAATGGTAGCATCAAGTAACCGAATGGTAGCATCAAGTAGCCGAATGGTAGCATCAAGTAACCGAATGGTAGCATCAAGTAGCCGAATGGTAGCATCAAGTAGCCAAATGGCGTAAGTAACCGAATGGTAGCATCAAGTAACCGAATGGTAGCATCAAGTGACCGAATGGTAGCATCAAGCCGTGAAATGGTAGCATCAAGTAACCGAATGGTAGCATCAAGTAGCCGAATGGTAGCATCAAGTAACCGAATGGTAGCATCCAGTAGCCAAATGTTGGCATCAGGTAACCGAATGGTAGCATCAAGTAACCGAATGGTAGCATCAAGTGACGAATGGTAGCATCAAGTAAACGAATGGTAGCATCAAGTAGCGAATGGTAGCATCAAGTAACCGAATGGTAGCATCAAATGACGAATGGTAGCATCAAGTAGCCGAATGGTAGCATCAAGTAACCGAATGGTAGCATCAAGTAGCCAAATGGTAGCATCAAGTAACCGAATGGTGGCATCAAGTAACCGAATGGTGACGTCAAGTAGCCGAATGGTGGCATCAAGTAACGGACTGGTAGCATCCAGTAGCCAAATGGTAGCATCAAGTAACCGAATGGTAGCATCAAGTAACCGAATGGTAGCATCAAGTAGCCGAATGGTAGCATCAAGTAGCCAAATGGTAGCATTAAGTAACCGAATGGTAGCATCAAGTAACCGAATGGTAGCATCAAGTGACTGAATGGTAGCATCAAGTAGCCAAATGGTAGCATCAAGTAACCGAATGGTAGCATCAAGTAGCCGAATGGTAGCATCAAGTAACCGAATGGTAGCATCAAGTAGCTAAATGGTAGCATCAAGTAACCGAATGGTAGCATCAAGTAGCCAAATGGTAGCATCAAGTAGCCGAATGGTAGCATCAAGTAGCCGAATGGTAGCATCAAGTAACCGAATGGTAGCATCAAGTAGCCGAATGGTAGCATCAAGTAGCCGAATGGTAGCATCAAGTAGCCAAATGGTAGCATCAAGTAACCGAATGGTAGCACAATAACCGAATGGTAGCATCAAGTGCCCGAATGGTAGCATCAAGTAGCCAAATGGTAGCATCAAGTAACCGAATGGTAGCATCAAGTAGCCGAATGGTAGCATCAAGTAACCGAATGGTAGCATCAAGTAGCTAAATGGTAGCATCAAGTAACCGAATGGTAGCATCAAGTAGCCAAATGGTAGCATCAAGTAGCCGAATGGTAGCATCAAGTAGCCGAATGGTAGCATCAAGTAACCGAATGGTAGCATCAAGTAGCCGAATGGTAGCATCAAGTAGCCGAATGGTAGCATCAAGTAGCCAAATGGTAGCATCAAGTAACCGAATGGTAGCATCAAGTAACCGAATGGTAGCATCAAGTGCCCGAATGGTAGCATCAAGTAGCCAAATGGTAGCATCAAGTAACCGAATGGTAGCATCAAGTAGCCGAATGGTAGCATCAAGTAACCGAATGGTAGCATCAAGTAGCTAAATGGTAGCATCAAGTAACCGAATGGTAGCATCAAGTAGCCAAATGGTAGCATCAAATAGCCGAATGGTAGCATCAAGTAGCCGAATGGTAGCATCAAGTAACCGAATGGTAACCGCAAGTAGAGTAATGGTTTAAAAAATTTGATTTAATACACGACAGAAATTAGGTCATTCGTAAAAAAATGTCGAAGAAAACGATTGTATATTTTGAATACGAAGGCAGAATTAGCCGACATCAAGCAGTTCAGTTATTCTTTAGAATGCTGCACTTGTTTGATGTGCAATCTGGTTCATATAGAGAAATAATTAAACAATTTTTAAATGTAGTTTAAGAAAATGGCACATGAAGTTGACATTAACATTCTAATTGACGCTGTTTTCAATTGTTTGTTCAAAACTTTCGTCTTTATAAACCTTGTATTCGCTTTGTAATTACAATTATTTTGCTACAACAAAATGTTTTCTGGAAATTCCGTAACATGGATAATAATATCAAATTTTGATAATCCGCTAAACTTTGAAAAATGTCAGTCACATATTTTACCACATAAAATATGGTAAAATATGTGGTAAATGTCTTTTATAAAAACATTTTTTTTTATATAAAATATTTATTTTCCTCCATTGGGGTTTTCGCAGATCCTAAAATCCACTTATCAGCAGAGAAATTTGTTTCTGATTCATTTTATGTTTTGATATTTTCATATGATAAATGAAAATAAATAAAAAAAAATTGTTTTCTGATGAAAAGATTTGAGATAAGCAAGCGCATACAATAAAAATGTGTTAGAATCACTGCCCACCCACCACCTTTATAAGGGGAAATCACCCGACTTGATTTAGCCCTGGTCAGCCACGAAATGCGTCAATGATCAAGCAAAGTTTAACAGTGCTTTATAAATGCAGATTTTTTTTCAGACTCTCGTAACATATCTGCTCATATTTTGTCTTCAATGAGATTTCTCATCCATTCAAGAAAGTAGCAGAAATGAAATAAATCTACCGTTCAATAGATAAACAATGCATCTACTCAAATACGGGTAACCATTAAAAATATGGTTTAATAAGATATGTCGGATTAATAAATAAACATCTTTTCTCTAGAAAATGATTTGTTTACGTTAGATTACGAAACCAAGTAGATATGTATGTTTTGAGAACTAAAGAAAGATTTGCGTTTATAAGACATATATATATATATATATATATATATATATATATATATATATATATATATAGGGTGTTCATAAAGTTCGTGTGCACTTTTAAAAAATTATAATTTTATTTGTGTTTGTGATAGAAATGATATGGAAAAATGCTATAAAGTTTAATGCATCTAGTTTTAAGTATAGTTATAGAATATTTCTTCACCACAAAATTGGCAACAATTTCGAGAAAAGTAAACTGATGGATCGGAAAGGATGGTCCATTTTATTGGCCTCCACGTTCGCCAGATTTGACTCCATTAGATTTTTTTATGGGGACATGTGAAAACAATTGTGTATGCAACCAAACCTAGTTCATTAGAAGATTTGAAAGCTAAAACAACTAATGTGATTTCAGGCATTACTGTAAATGAGTTGGCAAATGTTTTCCGTGAACTGCACAATCGTATTACCCTTTGTATTGCTAATGATGGCGGACATGTGGAAACTTAAATATAATTTCAATAAAAACTTAAAAAAATATAAGCAAGAGGAGTGAAGGCAGTTGTGAAGATAGAGAGAAAGGAAAAGAACAAGATACACGGGGTGATGTAAAAAGGGCTGGAGTTAAGTGGATAAAAGATGGGAATTGACTTTGCATTCAGGTTAATCTTCACTTAGAATTTTGGTGCAACACAAACTACCTTTATTTCGCTTAATGCCAGTCTATGCTAAATTTGTCAAAAATCTATGAATACGAATAATAATGAATGTTCATAACAGTTCATAAACACACACACAAAAAAAAAGACAGACAAAAAGGAGTACGATATAAAAAATCAATATGACATAATTTCGTCGATATTCTTAGTTTTTTTTAGTTGTCGATAACATTATTTTTTACGAGTTTAATGAATAAATGACTGAATATACAGACGGCGAATAAATGATTGAACGACTCAATATATATATATATATATATATATATATATATATATGTGTGTGTGTGTGTGTGTGTGTGTGTGCACGTGTGTGCACGTGTGTGTGTGTGTGTGTGTGTTATAATTTTATGCAAACAAATGAGTTATCAATAATTCTGTATTTTTTAAAAAACATACTTCGACAAACAGTATCACTATATTCCTCAAATTAATCAATTAAAATGTTTTATTTTTCAAAATTGTTTTTTTCAAAATTGTTTGTTTCACTACATCTTGTTAAAAAATAGTAAAAACATTATCATTATCATTATTTTTAAATTTCATACCAGTGACAAACTTTATTAAGCGAATGTTAACTTTTTCCTTTTTCATTACTTTCTTTTTTTTTTACAGTTTCGTTCGTTACAAGGACTAGTGATGGTAGCAACAACATTTTTTTAAATTAGGAACTCACCTGACTAAGAGTGAAAAAGAAAAAGAAAAGAGGAAAATTACCATCTCTATCTTCCTCTCTAACTCCTTTTTATTTGTTTATTTTTTAAGCATAATACTCTAAGTAAAGTAATTCCACTTTTTTTGGCGTCTTTCTCTTTGAATTTCAATCACGTCTCTGTCTCCTGTCGTATGGCAACCTGTTTAGGAGAAGAAAAACTCTGAACAACCCGCAACTCAAGGTGTTTATCATGCCGAGGAGTAAATGGCTACTGCGTTATGAGGTCACAAACGATCCTCTACAGGCTTCGGAACCCTGCTTGTAAAAGACCGTTACCCAACATGCTAGGCAACTTTGGATAGACTTTTGGGCCCGTGCGTCACTCGTGTGGGAATAATATTAGAATTAAAAATAGAAACAAAAAGTCCAGTATGGCCCTTCCAGTGAATAAATAGGAAGCCCGTTTCCCAGGATGGAAACTATTTGAGGTCGAACAATATACTATAGGAACAAATTCCTACACAAAGAATGAATCTTTAGGTCCCCACCACCAGAATAATTTCAATGATGGTCCTGCAAATTCTCTAGCTAGATCTATAACCGTACCTTTAAAGAAAGTAAAAACGGTCTCGCGAGGAGTACAAAGTCGTTATGACTGCATTCCATGAAGCGTTATTAAAACTTCAGAAAAGCATCACTCGCCAAACAGATGATATTTGGCAAGAAAAGGTTGGACAAACCATTATGTAGTACATTGACAAAAAAAATTAGCCAATGTAAGAAGATACATCATGCGAGATAACCGATTGACAGAGGCTGAAATTAAAGAAATAAAAAGAATTGCAACCAGAATAGACGAATTAACAAAAGCTGAAAGGGAACCGGAATCAGATATAAAAAGTTGTGACATCAGTCAAGCCACATATCATAACGAAGAAACTGATATGCACACAAATCACTGTGAAGATAAGGCTGAAAGTTTAGAAGTGTTGGAAAGATGTGATTGTAGTCAGTCACAAGACGGCAATAAAATGAGTTCAAAACAGATTGAACAGAATTATTTTACAGAAAACAAAAACAGTATACAAGAGGCCATCATGGGCCGTATAAGTCAGACACAAAATATTGAAATGGAGGAACGAGAACACCTCCAAAAATTACAATTAATAAAGCGTAAATTCAAAACTATTAAACTCTACAATGCGGCACTCAAATTAACTCCAGATGAAGAAGACACTCATATAAATCTAAACGAAGCAATATATGCATCAGCAATAGCAGGAACAAAAAATTGAACATCAAAGTAAAAACAAAAAGGCAGTCTCACAGACATGAAGATCCACCTTGGAAAAGAAAAATAGAAAAAGAAATTGAACAACTTAGAAGTGAAATATTAGTACATGACAAACTGGTAAGAGAAATAAATCTAAGAACTGGAAGAGGGCAGAAAAGTCGAAAGAAAATACAGTATTAAGAATGAAAAAGTACTAAAGAAAAAATACAACTAAAGACTCAGCGAATAAGACGCTATGAAAAAAGATCAAGATTCTACATACAGAACAAGATCTTTCAAACCGAAGAAAATTTACAGAGAAATAGGTAAACAAAGAGTTGAAGTAACAGTCCATCTCAAAATAGAGGAAGTCATACAGTTCTGAAAAAAAATTGGACTTACCCTAGAGAACAGAACAAAGAAGCAGATTGGATCGCGCAAGAGATAGAATGAACGAAAGACAAACCAGAACAAACATGAACTGGAATCACAAAAGGGGATGTTAAATGTGCACTGCAAAAAAGCACAAAACTGATAAATCTCCAGAAATAGATAAAATGTCTAAATTTTGGTTAGTTTGTTTAAATAGAGCACACAAAACTATCCAAAGAACTTCAAGAAATGGTTAAGGATCCTACTAATATTCCGGCATGAATAATCAAAGGAATTACCTTTCTTCTACCCAAGAATGATGACACAAATATTCTGAGAAAATACAGACCAATTACATGTTTTCCCACACCTTACAAATTATTAACAACTATGTTGACAAAACATATTTCTTTTTTAAAAGAAATGATATACTAGCCTTTGAACAAAAAAGGTTCAAAAGTGGCTCTTAAGGATCTAAAGACCAATTATTTATTAATATGATCACCTTGGAAAACTGTATCAATGCAATAAAAAAATCTGGTTAGATTATCGTAGGGCATTCGATAGTGTACCACATTTATGGATCCTAAAGTCTTTAAATATATACAAGGTATCACCCATTGTTATTAATTTCATCAAACAAAATATGTCGATATGGAAAACGATATTTTACCTCGATAATACAAATGGAACCTATAAGTCTGGTGAAATAAACATCAGGTATATTTCAAGGTGACTCTTTGTCTCTCTCACTATTTTGTATATCAATATTATATCAATTTAACAAGACGGAATGTGGTTATAAAATAGCTCAAAAGAAAATAAGTCATCTATTTTATATGGATGACTTAAAGTTGTATGCTAAGAATGATAATGAGCTGAAAGGTCTTCTGCAAACTGTGAAATGCTTCAGCAAAGACATTGGAATAAAATTCAAATTGGGTAAATGTGCTAACGCCACAATTTTACGAGAACCGTTACAACAAACAAACTCCATTAACTTAGACCCTACTATATAAATAATAGATTTAGGGCAGGAAAAAGGTAATAAGTACCTCAGTGCCAATGAAAGTGAAAGAATTTACCATAAGAAAATGAAATAAATAGTGAGTAAAAAGTACTATAGAGTAATTAAAAAAATGAACTTAATTCTCGCAACAGAATTATGACCTTGCTATCTCAGTGGTCCAATATAGTTTCAATATCTTGAACTTGGCTCTAAATGACATCAGACAAATGGATTCTACGGCTAGAAAGCTTTATTCTAAGCATAAGATGCATTATCCAAAGGCTGATGAAAAAGGTTGACCGTCTATACATACTTCGTAAAGAAAGTGGAATAGGAATTATTAAATTATTAGCTTACTAACATACATGAAAAAAAAACTAAAAAAAACAAAGGACTAGATGATACAATTAGTCAAACAACATGAAAATCAAAAAAAAAAAAATGAAAAGAAATAATATTCCATAATGAAAGAAGGCAGTAAATGAAAACAACATTTACAATTAGTAACTTATGTAGAAAATCAAAACAGAACCCAAACACCAACTTTTGCAGCACAAATGATCAAAAGAAGGCCAAGGATAAAACTCTTGAACGGAAGAAAAAACGCTGGCAAGACAAACCTCTGAAGAACGTTGCCATTGCTTACTGCGGTAGACTGGTTGCCAGCCAAAGCTATAGAACCAAATCTGTCCTCTTATTTAACCCATAACTGGAGGAAAGAGACGGATTAATACCTTTCCCAAGGGTATTTGTGCATGAGTGAATGCAAGGAATTCAACTGAAATTCGAACTCGGCTCCCCGATTTGTCGTTCCGAGGCGATATCCACTGTACCACAACGCACATCCTGCGTATTACAATGCTTTACAATAACTAGTCACCATGAGAAACTTGAAGTACACTAACATGCGTTTTCTTTTTAGAACGGCAATGTTAGCGTACACAGTGGATTAAAGAAAATATGTTGTTCACCTCTATGATAACGCAAGGCCGAAGGACAACGGGAACATCTCGCTTCAAGCTTCTCATCGCGAAAACACTAACCTTGGTGTGTTTTTAGTTTGTTATATACGTAATGTAAACACACGCTTGTTAAGTTATGATAGTTTCACGAGGACAATTATTTGCTTTAATACCATACATACATACATACACTCACACACGCACGCACACACACACACACACACACACATATATATATATACATACATACATACATACATATATATATATATATATATATATATATATATATATTTGATTCAGATACTTTAATCTAATACTTTAATCTAAGCTGAAAAAGTAGGAAGGTAAATTCCAAAAACCCGATCCTAATTAATATTAAAATTTTATTTTAATATTAAAAAATGATACAGGAAGAGAGCTCCATGTAATAAAATATTACAGAACAAATATAAATTAACTTGAATTAATCCTAGTTAATTTTTACATACATATATATATATATATATATATATATATATATATATCCCTACTATCTCTCATTTTTCCCTCTGTTTATGTCTTCCCAATCTATCTATCTATCATCTCAATTTCTTTTTCTTTTTATCTCTTTACTATTCTATCTCTCTATCTAACTGCTTTCTCAATCTATCTATCTATCTATCTATCTATCTATCTATCTATCTATCTATCTATCTATGACTGTTAATATCTATCTATCTATCTATCTATCTATCTATCTATATATATATATATATATATATATATATCAGCTTTCTTGTATGTTTCATTTAGTTTGTCTTGTTGCCATTTTATTTAACCTTTCATTCTTATACATCACGAAGCGTTTCTCTTTCTAGAGTTTTTTAGAAATCTTTTATTCGCCTCGCTTTGATCTCTCTCTTTCACTTACCTCCTTCTTTCCTATCGTTACCTTGTTTCGCCATCGCATTCCATTCTTCCATTACCCTTCTTTCTACCTTCCCACTCTCGGTCTATCGCCAATACCTGACTTCTGTTCCTTTTCCCGCTCTTTTATTGATTCATACCAACGAAGAAGAATCTAACAACTCTCGTTATTGGAGCGTTCGTGCCGTCGCAAGATCAAAAATATCCATTTCCCATAAATACAGATACACATCCTCAGCCTCAGATCAAGCACCAGACACACACGACAAACGCACATCAATTCTGTAACACTAACAATTATATGTGGCTCAACATTTACGCAAGTGCTCATCTGGATGCATGAATTTATATTTAACACATCCGCTGCGGCAGACGTACTTATACGTTTTTACGAAATTGACATTACCTGCTGTTGATATATATATATATATATATATATATATATATTCAAGACAGCGTGAAATATTGATGATGAGCGTTTCATTGATGGACTGTTTAGCGCTTAGTGCTGTTTATTTGGTGAATTATTTCGCGACATCCGGAAAACCGACAGTGGACCGATTGACCTGTTTATTCAAATTACCTACTCTTCGCCACGCAACATGTATAAATATGTACGTGCGTGCACACACACACACACACACACACACACACACACACACACACACACACACACACATACATACATATATTTATATAGATGTATATATACTACCAGCCTTAATTATTAGGTCACTACAGTGCTTAAAAAAATGATGTATTCACTACTATTTTTTAGTATTTATTGCCAAGTGAGTAATTGAAAATGAAAATCGAATGGTCCTTTTGTTAATACTTCACTATAACATGTGCATCAAAGGAATTTATAAATAATTACCTATATTGCACTTTCATTAATGAAAGAATTAAGAAAATTTAGGGTGATTCGGACGAGTTCATCTTTGCTTTCTTGCCTTGTAAAATTTTGCAAAGTAATAATAACAAAAGAATCATTCTATTTTCATTTAGAATTACCCACTTGGCAATAAATACATCATTTCTTTTAAAAAAACTGGGGTGGCCAAATAATTATAAATATTTAATAATTACCTATATTGCAGTCTCATCAATGAAAGAATGAAAACATTTAAGGTGAGTCGGTAGAGTTCATCTTTACTTCCTTGCCTTATAAAATTTTGCAAAGTAATCATAACAAAAGAACCATATATTTATATATATATATATATATATATATATATATATATATATATACGGTAAATCATGTTATATATATATATATATATGTGTGTGTGTGTGTAAAAGGAAACTCAACACGTCATTTAGAATACTTATAAATTATAATTGATTTCTATGCGCTAAACTAGCTCATTGTATCATGCCACACAATATTATTTTCATTTGGTACTAAACATTTTTCCGGAATCTTTTTTGTACCGAACAGAACGAACATTATGTGGTCTGATGAAATGCGCAAATTTACCTCATAGAAATTAATTATAATTTATAACCATTTCAAATGACCTATTGAGTTTTCCTTTATAAATATCATATTGCTCTGTATAACATCCATTGAGCTCTCTATACAGATATAACACTTGATATTTTATATTAAGTTGATCTTGTTGGATTATCATCGCCGTTTACGAACTCGACATCTATCTATCTATCTATCTATCTATCTATCTATGTGTGTGTGTATGTGTGTCTGTGTGTGTTTGCGTATGTGTATGTACGAGCATGTGTGTGTGTACGAGTGCGTGTGTGTATATACATGCATGTACGCGCGTTCACGTGTATCTTTGCGTGTGTGAAAGAGAAAGTGTGTGTGTGTGTGTATAAATTTAATTATCTTAGTATGTTTGTGCGTGCGTGCTTGCATGCGTGCACGTGTGTCTGCGCTCACGTTACATATTCGTCGAACCATTCCGTATCACCTTATATATATATGTGTGTGTGTGTGTGTTAAAAAGTACTTATCTGCTCATCATCAAAGATGAAGGAAAAACTTGAAGCAACTGAAATGTGGTTCTACAGAAGGATGCTGCGAATATCATAGATCGAGCATGTGAGCAATGATGAGGTCTTAGAAATGATGGAAACAAAAAGAAACATCTGAAATTCCTGGGAGATGCAATGAGGAAGGAGGTCTTGGAGAATCTGATACTAACAGACCAGATAGAAGGAAAAAGAGACAGGGCAAAGCAGTGGATAACATATTTGAAGGACCTAATCAGGTGGTTGACGGAATGAGGGCTGTATGGTGTAACAGAAAGCGTGCTCAGAGCCAACAGGGATAGGGAAACGTGGAAAGCCATGATCGCCTACGTCCTGAAGGGACAGGACACATAGAAGAATTTTTTGACGTGGACATTTGCTTATTTAGGACGCTCCTCAGGTTTATTGTTTTTTTTAAAACATTTTTCAAAGGAATTATTCGAAATAATCAGTCTATATTTGGAAATTACTGAGACTGAAACAGATTGTATATAGATCGTTAATAAAAAAAAAGAATATATTTTGTGTCTTGAAAACTCTTATGAAATTATTTAAATCGAGCTGTTTATATACTTAAGAAAAAGAGTGTATTAATAAATGTATATCGTGTTGAGAGAGAAATTAGCACAACATGATGACTGTCAGTTTCACGCCTCAAGCGATTTTCAAAGCAAATTACTATCGAGAGTTGGCAGGGTTGATTTGCTCTTTCGATACACAGTATATCTACAAACGCACTCTCTCCGACATTGAGAATTATTTCGCCATCGGTATATATATTTCTGTCTGCCTGTCAGTCTTTCTGTCTGTCTGTGTATTTTATGATTAACATGAAGGGTTACATAAAAATACGTACATGAAAGATGAGTAAAAATCTAGCTAAATTCACACGATCGGCATGAATTGCTTCAGGATATCCACAGAGACCCCGACTTTTGCATTTATAGAATCTTCACATGACAATTTTTGCGATAATCACACTTACTCATGGACATTAAATTACTTTCTGATTTAGTTATGTGCGCTTTTATCATAAAACTCATGCGCCAAGATTTATTTTTACTCATACATACATATATATATATATATATATATATATATATATATATATATATATATATCAGCATGCAGTGTGAGTATAGAAGAATCCAAACATACAGTGGTAGGATAACTCTCTAAAAGAGCTCTAAATGTATATGTATATAAATACATGTAGAGCAAATATAAGAAATTAAGGCAGACACGTTATTTCATGGTAAATCGGAAGTATGGGCCTGTTTCAGGCGAACCATCATCAGCTTCCGTCTTTATTGTCCGAAGGATTCCTGTAAAATCCTTTGTACAATAAAGACGGAAGCTGATGGTGGTTCGCCTGTAATAGGCCCATACTTCTGATTTAACATGAATTAACGTGTCTACCTTAATTTTTCTTATATATATATATATATATATATATATATATATATATATATATATATTAGGTCGATTTAACACGGCTGTCTGTTAATTTTTAGTTACATTCTCCCTTTTTTTTTGCGAACCCAGACGATGTCAATTTTTTTTTTCTTTTCTTATTTATTTGATTTTATTCTATCTTTTTCTTTTTCTTTTTCGTTTTCTTTTTCTTTTTCTTTTTCTTTTTCTTTCCCTTTATTTTTATTTTTATTTTATTTTATTTTATTATTTATTTTTTAATTTCTTTGCAATCTATTTAAAAAGGAAAAGTAGACTAATTTTTCTCCAGTTTCTGAAAGGTTTTTTCTGTTGCTGAGGTGATGTGTCGTCCCCCGTGGGGATCTTCATATCGAAATGGCCATTCAACATCTTTGAATTAATCCTTTTTTAATATATATTTGCTCTGTAATATTTTATTACATGGAGCTCTCTTCCTGTATCATTTTATATTATTAAAATAAATTTTTAATATTAATTAGGATCCGGTTTTTTGGAATTTACCTTCCTGCTTTTTTCCCTTGGATTGAAGTATCTGAATTAAAAAAAAAAAATATATATATATATATATATATATATATATATAGGTAAGTAGGTTCGGCTATTGGTAGGTTTGTTGGCTCTTGCATAGATTTTATGTCCTTGTTACTCTACTTTCGTATTGAGCGCTTTAGTGTTAGGGTTTTCGTCTTGGGGTTTTTTCTTTCCTACGGGTACTTGACTTTTTGTTCATGTACTTCGTTTGTTTCTTTTCCCTCCGAATTCGTCTTCGGTGGGTTGTCCAAGACGATTTAAATTATAGTTTAACTATTACTAGTATTAGCAGAATTATTTCTGTTACTATTAATATTGTTGTAATTACTGTATATATATATATATATATATATATATATATATATATATGAGTGTGTGTGTGTGTGTTTATTTGTGTGTGTGTGCGCGACTCTGTTTCTTTTGCGAATGCAAACAGTCCATCAATGAAGTCCTGAACACACACGAATACGGGGAATTTATATATTCACATGTACAGACGCCCCAAAATACTTTCTTTTTCCGACTTGCTATATGATGTCACGTACTAAATTAATAGCCGTAACGAAACACACAACACTGCCTCGTGCAGGCACGGAAGCACACAAAGATTTCCAACTAAATGAAGTCGAGAGAACAGCAAAAAGAAGGCGAGGAAAAAGCAGGGCCAAATAGAAAATGGAGAGGAAGGCGGGGTGAAAAATCTCTGACGACTTATTAATTCAGACACGCACTTTTCGGCTTGCAACATTGTTCATAAACGCATTTCATGGATGCTTGAATAGACTCGTGTATATATGTCTCTCGTGCGAGAAAACAATCTCACGCGAGATATGAGCGCTTCTTAAAATCTTCTCACGTGACTCCCCCACACTTGCATACATATAGACTGTTCTCTCTCTCTCTCTCTCTCTCTCTCTCTCTCTCTCTCTCTCTCTCTCTCTCGTTTCCTTTTACCCCTTAATCTCTCTTTCTCTCTAACTTTCATCTCCACTCTCACATTCATGCGCGCTTATTTTCTAATAAACTCGTACGAATAATCAATGATGTATGAACCTAAATTCACTTCATCAAAAGATGTTTTCATTGCGAGCGCTTACAAGAACAGAAAATGGAGGACCGCTGCCATATTTGCGTGGGAGCCGCCCAGTCCTCGCCTTCTCTAATCTCGATAGAGTTCAAAAGCATCTCCAAGTTCTTTTGGGTGACTAATTATTTTCCACTCTCCAACCTCTCCCTCTCACGGGCGGAATGTGGCAAGACTCTCGCTGCTCTATCGCTACTTCCATGGAAAGTGCTCGAACGAACTGCATTTTTCGGTTCCGCTAGTTCCAAGGCTTGAACCCAACATGCACTTACATGAGAGCAAACAACGCACATTCCCTCCATATTTCATCGGTAAGAGGTTAGTTCCACTCAAAGAGCTTTTTTTCACTGCTCTAAGGAACCGACTCCCAAGAAGATGTTTCCCCAATCAGTACAATTTTAAACTGTTCAAGCCTAAGGTTAATCGTTTCTTCCCTTTCTATCGGTATAAACAGCACACACACACACACACACACATCGCTCATTCAGCAATGAATTAGAGCACTCTGGTTACTGGCCTATGATACATCATACGCTAAAAGTCTGCCTTCTTCTACCGAGCGCCCATAGCTCAGTGGTAGGATCGCCGACTGACGCCAATTCGGTCGGGTTTCAATCCTGGGTTAAAAGCAATCGGATGTCTAACCATACTGATGAACTGTGATACAGCGAAACAGATCTGTCTGCGGATGACTATTTACGCTCTCACACCCTGATTGAGCACTCTAGAAGAATGGTAGACTTTGAAAAACAGTAGCTACTCTGGCATGTACACATAGCTCATTCAATAATTAATTAGAGCACTCTGGCTATTGGGCGTGTATAAAAATAATATACGCGCTAAAAAGTCTGCCTTCTTCTACCGAGCGCCCATAGCCCAGAGGTAGAATCGCCGACTGACGCCAATTCGGTCGGGTTTCAATCCTGAGTTAAAAAGCAATCGGAGTCTAACCGTACTGATGAGCTGTGATACAGCGAAAAAGATCTGTCTGCGGATGACTATATATATATATATATATATATATATATATATATATGTGTGTGTGTGTGTGTGTGTGTGTGTGTGTGTGTGTGTGTGTGTGTGTGTTTAGGCAGCAGATTCTTCTTTAGGCAGGGCTGATTAAATAGATTAGAAATATTATGTCTGCTTATTTTTGATAAATTCCGTTCATACTCACAAATTATTTTCTGTATTTTGTAATTAAAAGATGTGAGAAATTGTTTTTATTTTTCCATTTCCGATCATTTTCAGGGGTGCAAGTAGTAGCAACAAAATGACCAGAAAACTGTGTTGCTGTACATACTTTGTGCCTCATCTAGTCTGCTCTTAGAAAATCACCATTATTGTAATTTTTTTTCTTTTTGCTTAAAATAATACGATTGACAATTATTCACTATGAAATTTTTTATGTTGTAATGCCGTGGTCATGCGCATATTTTAAACTGTTTTTTGTCACGCGCGTATAAAAACTGTTTTTTATAAGCATTTCAGAACATTACTAAAGTATTCGTAGCTGATTCTATTGAGTGATGGCTTAAGTTTTTTAATATATATTGCTTCGATGATCTGTAGTTTAAATTTGTTGTTTTCTTGGTGTAGGATTGTTGTGTTGTCTATCACTATTTTTTTATATTGTGAATGTAGACAGAATGTAGTAGATGTCTCGAAATTAACGAATGGTTAGACATGTAAGACGTCTAGTTAATGTAGTTGTAAATCCAACATATATATTTTATTTATTTTGTCAGAGATACATTCTCCCAAAATGACGCTAGAATTGATATACAATGTTGATTTTACGAAGTACATCAATTTTTGTTTAGGAGTTATTACAAATTAAATTGCATTTTTTTTATAATGCATTATTTTTTATTATTATTAGGATTCATTAATTTAAACCAGAAAGAAAAAAATTACAGTAATGTATATCAACACAGTTTTGTGGTTATTTCGTTGCTACTATTTGCACCTCTGAAGATGATTTTGGAAGAAGAATGAAAATACTTGGGAAATGGAAAATAAAAACAATTTTTAAAGTTACACAGCAATTCTCACATCTTTATCAAAAACAAGAAGACATAATTTTTTAATTTATTTAATCACACACACACACACACACACACACACACACACACACACACACACACACACATATATATATATATATATATATATATAAATATGCAAAATTTT
The DNA here is from genome assembly GCA_037127315.1 of Ascarosepion bandense. NCBI lineage: Eukaryota > Metazoa > Mollusca > Cephalopoda > Sepiida > Sepiidae > Ascarosepion > Ascarosepion bandense. The sequence goes on from JBBBDQ010001337.1 coordinate 5,666,413, forward strand.
ACTTTCCTCTGTTTCCACAAGATCATTTGAATATATATATATATATATATTTTAATCTTCGAATTATATCACTGTGATATTTTTACGAAGATATTTAATGCCATAGACTTTGTATACTTATAAATAGGGAAAACGTTTTTGAAAAAATCCTGAGGAATCCTTTAGAGCAACACGTTTTTTTTTCTTTTTTTTTTTTTTAATCATCTCACCCCAAGCAATGCATTCCACTGCCACTATTGCGCATGGGGCTACATAGGGGAAGGTAAAGAGAAGGAGTGGTTAGACATAGGGAATGTCAGGAGGAATGAATGTTAGACATAGGGAACGTCAGGAGGAATGGGAGCAGGTTAGTGTGTTAGGAGGTGTCTATTGACCTTACATTTAAACTCCTGGAGATTGTAGCCGTCGGGGAAGCAATCATGTGGAAGGGAATTCAACAGTCGGGAAGTGCGAGGAAAGAAACTGTTGGAGTAGAAGCTGCGGTTGCATTTTATCGGTTTCACTGTAAAAGGGTGGGATCTAGTTGCTAATCTAGTATCTCGTGCAAATTCGTATTTAGGGGCACTATTGATCTAAGTTCATCGGAGCAGAAGCCGTGAAAGTATTTATAGAAGAGACACAGGGAAGCCACGTCACGCCGGTGTGAGAGAGACTTCATCGGTGGGTACCGTTATGAACACAGTAATTGAATAGATCTTTATTTATGAGCTATTGGCAGGACGTAATGGTCACGCAAACTAACGAAGAGAATGACAGGCACAATTATAATAGGATATTTCTTTTATAGTGGAGGTCAATTTTTATGATGTAAAGAGTCAGTTATTACACGCTTGGGCGATCATGTCTATTTCGATCCATGACTGACTAGACAGAAGATTTTTCACCCATTTCTGTGGTAGGCTAGTTGTTAACAAGGGCTATAAGAGCCAACCTTTCTTGCTGTTCAACGCATAGCTGGAGGAAGACGAGATGCATTCCTACCGTTATCCTAATTGTATTTGCGTGTAAATTAATGCAAAGAATTCCACTGGAATTCGAACTCGGCTCGCCGATTTTTTATTTTGAGCCGATATAAATTAAAATGTAACACATTGTATGATTTAAATAAAGTACAATATAAATAATAAAAAATAATCTAGAAGGTAAAGCAGTAGAAAATCAATGCATTTGAGACGGATGACGTTTATAGAACTTCAAGGAGTTTATATGAATGCGGTAAAGGATTAAATATTCATTCACTTATATAAGACATTGTGTTCATCAAACATGTATTTCTATGCTTTGAATTTAAAAATAAGTATTAATCTTGATGTTAATTTACATAAAAATTACAATTTCAAAACAAATTAATGCATCAAACGTCAAAAAGGTAAAGCATGTTGTTATCGTGTTCGTAGTTGAGGTTATTGAGTGTGTTTTTTTTTTAATTAAAATGGGCTCCATCATGATGCTATGATATTTGTGTTGTCAACAAGTATGTTCCAGATAGGTTTTGATAGGTCTCTGTGTGTGTTTAAATGAGATCAAATTGAGCTCCATTCAGAGAGATATAGCGTGAGTCTTCGAGTCAATTTCGCAGTAGTATGGCCGATATAATTATTTACGAAATTTGGATCAAGAATCAGTCAGTTAAGTGCCATACGTGATACACGCTTGGGCGATCATGTCTCGAAAGAGACATGATTGACTGGGCAGAAGATTATCCCGCAGTAGGTTGCCATTGCTTTCTACGGTAGACCAAGGCTATAGAACCCAAACTGTCCTGTTATTTAATCCATAAATGGAGGGAAGAGACGGATTAATACCTTTCCCAAGGGTATTTGCGCGTAAATGAATGCAATGAATTTGGCTGGTATTCGAACTCGGCTCCCCGATTTCTCGTTCCGAGTCGATATCCAATGCACCACAACGCACATCAAGAATACAGTTCTTCCATGGACAATAAATTTGTAAAAATGTTGGTTCGTTGTAGTTTGTATCTCGCGGGGAAATTGTTGTTTTTGATGATCAAGTTATCCGTTTTAAATTTAGTATAGTAGATAATTAATGTAATTAATCTATTTTTTGTTTAAATCGACGGAGTTGCGTATATATATATATATATATGTGTGTGTGTGTGTGTGTGTGTGTGTGTGTGTGTGTGTGTGTATATATATATATATATATGTGTGTATGCATGTATGTATAGTGTATCGAAGCAGCAGATAATTTTCTAAACATATATTGTTAAATATAACAGACAATAAATGTCTATTATGTTTAATCATGAGCCGTTCTAAACATAGTATTCTGGCTTTAATTTCAGGTGAAAATAGAAACAAAAATTGTCCAATATTTGGATATTTTTTATTACGCTGGTTCTAAGCTTTCGGCTCACATGAGCCATCTTCAGAGAGGTTAAAGGGATGTTAACTAACATAAAGACATACACCATCAAAGAGGAATTAATTTGGGTTGACCTAAAACATTGATATGCGACGATAACAGTCACTGAATCGTAGACGTAGGTCGTAAATTTGAATCTCTGGTACAAATAATAAACCCACTACATATATCGGTTTTACTACAACCACACTCTCCGGTCGACTTACCTGTCACCTTTCTGATCATAGTTCAATTAAACAACACTTTTTAAGAAAAACATAGCCATGTATGTAATATTAGACAGATTTTAGCAGATAATAAAAAGAAACTTCAGATACTGGAGCCCATCTACGTTAAATCAAAGCAGCACACTCAATAAAACCACATTTCAATCTAGTCACAATACATTACATTGCATTTAGACATATGGTTCTATTGTTAACATCTCGAACTCTAACGTAGTGTGACGTCATAGAACCGCATTACAAATTTACGACTTGCGTCTGCTATTCGGTGACTGTTAGCGTCGCATAGCAATGTTTTATGCTAACACAAGTTGATTAATCTTTGATGGTGTATGTTTTTATGTTACTGTCCCTGTAATCTCTCTGAAGATGGCTCATGTGACCCGAATGCTTAGAACCAGCAAAAATAAAAATATCCAAATGTTGGATGATTTTTGTTTTTATTTTCACCGGAAATTAAAGCCAAAATATGATGTTTAGAACGGTTCATGATGAAACATAACAGCCATTCATTGTCAGTTATATTTAACAATATATATATATATATATATATATATATATATATAGATAGATAGATAGATAGATATTATCATTTAAACATTTTTAGCGGATACTCTTATTTGAGCAGAAGCTCAGTTTATTGTAAACAGTATATTTATTTTCGTTTACAGTTATGAATATTTAAGTTTAAAAGTGAAGAACTACACAATATAAATGAAGTTGGCGGCAAAGTAGAGACTAGAGAAAAAAACGATATGTCTTTTTTTGGTTTTATTCTGTATATGAATGACATAAATATCCTCCATGACACATTTATAATCCTAATCCTACAGAAATGGATCACTTCACGGTTTCGTCCGACATCATTTTAATTCTTTATTGTCTAGAAGACAAAACAATCACTCTTCTGTATACCTTTGTCTTGTGAACGCTATTCTTAATTTATGAATTTTATGAAGTACATTTATTTACTTTTTTTTTCTTTGACTTTCACATATATTATTTGTTTAATATTATTTTCTTCTATTTTTCCTTCATTTTCGTATTGTTTATTGGAAAATTTGTTGATTATGTTGAACATTTTTGCCCATTACACTTAGCCACGGGCAATTACTTCACATAGATATATAGCAAAATATGAAAGCCGTGTGTTCGTTAGATTATATACTCTCATCGGCATGAGGCTGTCATTAAAACGAGAGGCACCCAAGAATTAGTACACGAGTTCAAATGACATCAGAAGTTGCTTTGTTTTATATTGGTTCTGCAGCTCTTTTAGCAATCATGAATCTTTGATCAAAGCAATACTTGTCAAATATGAATAATTATCAACACCCTTCCTTTCGCCTAACGTCTATTTTTCGTATATAGAGCTGACATTTAAACATGGAGTGCTTTCATTTACACACATTTTTCCTTTCTGTAATTTCCCTCAGCACTAGTCAAACTCACATATAATTCGTAAAGCCCCATGATGTGTTTTTTTTTTATCATTTCACCCCAAGCAAGGCATTCCACTGCCACTATTGCGCAGGGGGTTACATAGAGAAAAGTGATAAGAAAGAGTGGTTAGAGAGACGGGTAAGTATGTAGATGGGAAGAGGAGGTGTCTATTGACCTTACATTTAAACTCCTGGAGATTGTAGCTGTCGGGGAAGCAAATATGTGGAAGGGAATTCCACAGGCGGAAAGTGCGAGAAAAGAAGCTGTTGGAGTAGATTTTGCGGTTACATTTTATCGGTTTATCTGTAAAAGGGTGGGACCTAGTTGCTAATCTAGTATCTCGTGCAAATTCGTACATAGGGGACACCAGTGATCTAAGTTCATCGGAGCAGAAGCCGTGAAAGTATTTATAGAAGAGGCACAGGGAAGCTACGTCAAACCTTGCAATTCGAATAGGCCAAAGCAAAACTTTAAAATGAATTATAGGACAACTATCCCTAAAGAGTTGCCCTCATAGAACAAGTGCCCTTGGACCATGGAAAGAACAATTTTTAAAAAAATGCTTTTACTTCTAGAAAAAAGATAAATGTTTAAAAGCCATCTTCAAGTGTATGGTATGAGTAGGCACGTACTGTCAAAAATAACCACAAAATATTTATATCGATATGCCATATAAGAATATTTCATAAAAAAATTTATGGACTTTTTTTTTAATCATTTCACCCCAAGCAAGGCATTTCACTGCCACTATTGCGCAGGGGTTTACATAGGGGAAGGGGGTGAGAAAGAGTGGTTAGATACAAGAAATGTCAGAGGGAGGGTGATAGACGGTTAAGGATGTAGATGGGAAGAGTGTTTGAGAGGAGGTGTCTATTGACCTTACATTTCAACTCCTGGAGATTGTAGCTGTCGGGGAAGCAAGTATGTGGAAGGGAATTCCACAGGCGGAAAGTGCGAGAAAAGAAGCTGTTGGAGTAGATTTTGCGGTCACATTTTATCGGTTTATCTGTAAAAGGGTGGGACCTAGTTGCTAATCTAGTATCTCGTGCAAATTCGTACATAGGGGACACCAGTGATCTAAGTTCATCGGAGCAGAAGCTGTGAAAATGAATATATGATGTGGAGAAAGTAGAATTCAGAATTACATAATCATCTAAACTTATTTATAAATGGAACTTTGTCTCTGTGTGTGTGTGTGTGTGTGTGTGTGTGTGTGTGTGTGTGTGTGTGTGTGTCCGTTACCTATAGACTCCGATTTTCTTGAAAATTTACACAGTTGTATTATAAGCGTCTGCGAGTGTTCTTAGCTAGGTTTTGTCTCGAGGTGCTCCCGATAAATATCGAAAATCGATAATCGAAAAAATCGGGTTATAGAAGGAGTGGTCCAATCAAATTTGATACACTCATAGACAAAGACATAAGAAACGATATTCAGAAGTTTCAAGGTTGCAGTTCTTACAATAGTGCAGAAAATTGATTATATATATATATATATATATATATATATATATATATATATATATAAGAGGCACAGGGAAGCAACGTCACGCCGGTGAGAGAGTGACTGCAGGCGGTCTGCCAAATCGGTATCGATCACATTACAGATTCTCCGTTGTATTTTGTAAAGAACCCCGAGGATCTACCTCGCATATCATTAATACTCTATAGTGAGGTGGATACTCATTAGAAGCTCTAAAGTTTTGAACTTTTACTAAATTATTAGACTGAGTAAATAATGATAATTTATTATCTAAGAGTCAGAGTCAAATTTCTGAGACACATATTGAGAAAAGTGGGTTTTGACAATTATATGACATATTGAAGGCAAGAGAAACAAAAGGAAAATAGCAAATAACTTAACAATAACCTTGTGTAAATGGATAAGTGTGAGGCATGGTGAAAAAGCGGGCATTTCTAAGAGCTACAAAGGATAGGAAGTCGTGGAAGCCCATAATCGCCCGCGGCATATAGAAGATTTCACCGAGGGAAACTGACTATCATTAGTGTGTCTTGAGTTAGATTCTCATTGGGTTCATATTTTATATTTATGACCTCGTTCCTTATTATGCTAAACATAGTTCTTCACATTTCATATACCATATACCTTCACGGGAGTGGGCCATCTTGTAACACGTGTTTCTTGATCACCCACATTGACTTTATGATCCATGCTCTGCCATCCATTCACTCAAATAAATCACTTCTCTTCCCCGACTGTTTTCTTTTGCTTTCCAGCATAGTTTCTTTTTAATACCATCCTCTTTCACGACGTTGGCGATCATGGCTCTCCATAACTTCCCTTTCTTTGTTATATGTGAATTACCCAGGATTATTAGGAAAGATATTAGACTGGTTTCAGGTTGCCTTTTCCGCTGTTGTTCTTTTCCAAGACAAGTTGTCACGCTCAAGAGTAAAGACCCAGTCTATCCTGTTGTTTAATCCATACTTAGTGAATACAAGATAGAATTGTGCATTTCCAATGGTGATTAGTGCGAAAGTGAACGTAACAGACTGGTTTTTGAATTTTTCCACTTTCTACGCCGACACCCGATACCCTACCCGAACATCGTAGCATAATTAATAACACTCAAAATGGCTTCATAACTGTTCTTATCTTTATAAGTCTGGTAAATTACTCTCAATTATATAAGACCGGTGAATCTTCCTTTTCATTAACAGTAACGTTGGCAGAATTACATCTACTACAAATAAAACTGCTGTGTTATATTTCAAATACATTTTCTTATACATTGTTAGAACACGGAATAAAGACTTCTGCATTTTTATCAGGATATGTCTTCAGGTGTACATATGGATGAATATATTAAGAGAAAGTTATTTGCAGATAAAGGAATTCTAATAAAGAAAAGGTGGCCTCCAGCAGAGAAAAATGCTGGGGGAAAATGAATATATGATGTGGAGAAAGTAGAATTCAGAATTACATAATCATCTAAACTTATTTATAAATGGAACTTTGTGTGTGTGTGTGTGTGTGTGTGTGTGTGTGTGGGTGTGTGTGTGTGTGTGTGTGTGTGTGTGTATCGGTTACCTATAGACTCCGATAAATATCGAAAATCGATAATCGAAAAAATCGGGTTATAGAAGGAGTGGTCCGATTTTAATCAAACTTGATACACTCATAGACAAAGACATAAGAAACGATATTCAGAAGTTTCAAGGTTGCAGTTCTTACAATAGTGCAGAAAATTGATTATATATATATATATATATATATATATATATATATATATATATATATATGTAAGGCAAGATGTTTGTGTGTGTGTCTGTTTATCTGTCTGTATGTCCTTTATACAAAGCCACAATTTTTATCCGATTCTCACCAAACTTCACACAAATATTCTTTAGGCTGAATCTAAGCTCAGGGCCATGGATTAGTTTTAAAGCTTTCATTACGCCCGAGCAACGCCGGGCGTAATGAAAGCTAGTCTTTAATACAGTTGTGTCGCAAAGTTGAAGTTCCAATACCCGCGAACGATGTCGATATATTTGTTTTGACAATAACACTTTAAAAGCGGAATATTTTGAAAATTCTCTTAGTAATTCAGTCAGTTAAGTGCCATACGTAATACACGCTTGGGCGATCATGTCTCGAAAGAGACTTGACTGACTGGGCAGAAGATTATCCCGCAGTAGGTTGCCATTGCTTTCTGCGGTAGACTGTTTGCCAACCAAGGCTAGAGAACCCAATCTGTCGTGTTATTTGACTCATAACTGGAAGGAAGAGACGGATTAATACCTTTCCCAAGGGTATTTGCGCGTATATGATTGCAACGAATTCAACTGGAATTCGAACTCGGCTCTCCGATTTCTCGTTCCGAGTCGATATCCAATGGACCACAACGCACATCCGTCTTAGTAATTACTGCTGTTGAAATTACATTCACTACTATTTCATCGCGCAAATACACCCGTGAATGGTATGGATTCCTCTCTTCTCTAACTCCCAGATATGGTTTGCATAGCAAGAAAAACCGGGACCTATAGCCTTAGCAACCAGTCTAGTGCAAAAAGAAACGGCAGTCTATTGTGGGAAAATCTCCTACCTAGTCAGTCATGAATCGAAACAGACATGATCGCCCAAGCGTGTATCACGTGTGGCACCTAACCCTGGAACACTAACCATCAATTAATGTTACACCACTACTAACCATGGGTATATCATACCCGATCTTGAAAATATTAAAAAAATATTATCGCCCGGTTCACACTCCACCCACATCTATTGAACAGGTTAAGAGGCTCATCCCTTGTTTCCTGTTTAGGATGCGGTTTCCGGTTTTCTCTTTTCCAATCTTTTCACTTCTATGTAGCCCCCTGCACATCAGTGGCGTTACTGCCTTGCTCGGGGTGATATGATTAAAAAAAATATATATAAATCTCTATATGGAATATTTTATATGCAGGCACTTCAAAATTTGTACTTTGAGTTAACATTAATAGAAACTGAAAAATATTAGGTAAGAAAATCAGGTACTGAAAATTTAATTAATTTGTAATTAAAATGGCGTCATTTGCGCTGCGTACTATAGGATGTGCGTTGTGGTGCAGTGGCTATCGATTTGGAAAGATTAATCAAGGAGCCGAGTTCGAATTCCAGTTGAATCCCTTGCATTCACTTGCGCACAATTATCCTTGGGAAAGGTAATAATCCGTCTCTTCCCTCCAGTTATGGATTAAATAATAGGAGAGACTGGCTTATATAGCCGTGTCTACCGCAGAAAGCAATGGCAACCTACTGCGGGATAATTATCTGCCCAGTCAGTCATGTCTCTTTCGAGCGTATGACACTCAACTGGCTATATACCCATGGTTAGTGTTCTCAGGTTAAGAGGCCCATCGTTACACGTACGTCATTTAGGAGTTCGCTTCAATCAAGAGTAATTGAAAATGATATTAAGCTCAACATTTAAGGGGCCATCTCTCCCAGTAGTGCCTCTTCTTCAGGGTGGGGGGGCAACTAAGATAACTAAGGCGTCACCAAAAAGGGTAAGTGCCGAGGTGGCTTAAGCAATTTTCCCATGGTATTGCCCGTATAACCCATTTTAAACAAATCTGGTATCACATTCAGTAGCAACGTGGGCGCGCTGAAAATCGACTTGACTGACTAACCATCTCAGCCATTCATTAATCTTCCGTAGATAGACAAATGAAGTACGGTTGATTAGAAATTTTATCTTCACACCTTTTGCTTTTAAATAAGTATTCTGCTCTTTTGTGCGTAACTTGATCTGTTTCTGCTCTTCTTGGCGCACTTTTCTTATTAGATTTCGTCTCGAAACCCTAACCCTAACCCTAACCCGTCGCGAAATATTTTCTTTCCTTCTATTTTCTCTTACCTTCCTTATCGTTTTGTTCCTTTCTCTCTCTTTCTTTCTCTCCGTTTATTTTTTTAATTATTATATTTCGCTTGTTCCTTTCTTTTTTTTTTATTAATTAATACTTTTCTTTATTCCCCCTTTACCGTATTTTAGCTCCCATGTTGGGCACCTCAAAGTGGTGCAATGTTTAAGGAGGCTTGTCTCACTAGAATCATTACAATTGAGTAGTGAGTTCGATCCTCACTAGGTGACCCTTACTTTCGACCTTGAGCCACATCTAAGTTACGCTTAGAAAATCACCATTTGTATCTTTCTATATATGTTTTGGCCATTGTTTTTTTTTCTCTCTTTCTCTTGTCCTCTTTAATCTCCCCTTTTCTTTATATTATTTTATTTATTTATTTATTTATTTTTTGAATCCCTCATCATCATCTTTACTTTCAAGAACTGTACAGCACTGGACAGATAACCGGAATTAAGTGAAGATAGTTTGAACCCCGTGAATAATGATGATATGTATCATCAGTTTTATCTCTCCCTTTCACTTATCTACCCTCCTTTTCTTTTACCTTTTTTATCTCTCTTGTTTTCTCTCCCTTTCTTCTACTCACTTTTACTTTTCTCTCTTTCTCTTCTTTTTCTCTCTTTCTCTTACACTCTTTTGTCTTTCTCTTCTTTTCTCTCTTTCTAGTCCATTTTTATCTTTCGTTACGCTTAAACCTTTTTTCTCTCTTTTCTTTTTAGTTTTATCCGCCATTTTAAATCGACTTTTCACGGTCTTTCCGGCATTTTCTCTTCTCTTCTTTTCTCTTTCACTTTCTTACTTTTTTTTAAAAACCTGTCACTACTTATTTGGTCAGTGGGACTAGATTGTTTATAAACTGACGCTTAAATAGAAAATTGAAAAAGTCTTAAAAAAAAAAAAAAGACCGAAAAGAAGAGAACGCGATCTGAAAACTTACAAATGAGAAATATTCAATCATAATGGAAGATTCCAGACAAAAACTGAAGTTGCATGTAATTAAAGAAACGTGGCTGCTTTGTCATCACTTCTTTCAGTGACAAGAAAGTGCTTTGTGTGGCTGATCTGGTTATACTGAGGACGATACCACTGATGGATATGCTCTTGATAATTCTAACCATGATTCTAAACATTGTGAGGATAATAACAATTAGGATGAAAATTTTTTAATATTGTTTTGATTATAAATCTAATAATGAAAATGATCGTGGTAATTATGATGATATCAAAAAAAATCTTCATCAACATTAATAGTAGCACTCACCAAGTTTCTCTTACCTGTAGAAATAAGTGGTCTTACCTGGAGATAAATTGGCAAAGGGTCTTCTCAATACTTCACTACTCTTGCTGCTGTTCATGGAGTCTCGATATCTTGTCATTCTGGGTCAGCCTACGCATTTTCTCTTCAGGAATAAGCAGCGCTAAATGTCAGCTGGTAACAACAAATATGTAATTAAAAGCAATATAGAAATCTACCAAAGATTACAGACACAATCTGTTGTTTCAAAATATGCCAGTCAGTTAAGTACCATACGTGATACACGCTTGGGCGATCATGTCTCAAAAGAGACTTGACTGACTGGGCAGAAGATTATCCTGCAGTAGGTTTACACTCCACCCACGTCTATCGAACAGGTGAAGAGGCTCATCCCTTGTTTCCTGCTTAGGATGTGGTTTCCGGCCTTCTCTTTTCCAATCTTTTCACTCTGACGTAGCCCCCTGCGCTTCAGTGGCGTTACCGCCTTGCTCGGGGTGATATGATTAAAAAAAAAAAAGGTTGCCATTGCTTTCTGCAGTAGACTGGTTGCCAGCCAACGCTATAGAACCCAGTCTGTCCTGCTATTTAACCCATAACTGGAAGGAAGAGACGGATTAGTACCTTTCCCAAAGGTATTTGCGAGTAAGTGAATACAAGGAATATCAACTGGAATTCGAACTCTGCTCCCCGATTTCTCGTTCCGAGCCGATATCCAATGGACCACAACGCACATCCTTCAAAATATGTAGGCTAGACAAAAATAGCAAACTGTACAGAACTGGTTAGATAACTGGAACTGAATAAAGATAGATTGAACCCCGTCGATAATGATGATTTTTCTTTGTTTTTATATAAAACAGTAAAACGCCCGAAATCCAACAGTACGGCTGTGACAGTCGAGAAGTCAGGCGTTCTACCGCTCGTCCGAGCTTCACCTACCAGATATCTTTGCGTGCCGTGATAACACCAGAAATTAAAAAGTACTTCCCCGCTTCTAAAAACCACCAATCTCCCGATCAGAGGCCATGCTGCCGGATGTAGTTTATCTTCATACCAAGGACAACATTTACTCCAAGTCATATCTAATAATTCATCTAAAAAAGCAGTTGTGTACAGCTGACAGTTTAAAGATTTGTGAGGAGGTTAGCATTCATAAGAGGTATGACATTCATGTGAAGATATGACGTCTATATGAAAGTCTCGCTCTTACTAAACTACCCCTATGTACACCCCCGGCTATAATTATTAGGCCTAGTATTTTTAAAAGAAATGATGCATTTCATACTATTTTTAGCAGTAGGATGCAATTACTTTCTGTGGTAGACTGGTTCCCGACCAAGGCTATAGAATCCAATCTGTCCTGTTATTTGACTCATAGGTAGAGCGGAAAGAAATGTATTATATTATTAAGTAGTAATTAGTGGGGGATCAGTTTATTACTTCATAGCTACAGAAAACCGATCCCACATTTTATGCTCAGTAAAAGCCTTAATCATGTTTTCAACTATTATATTCAGTCAGTCAGTTAAGTGCCATACGTGATACTCGCTTTGGGCGATGTTATCTCGAAAGAGACATGCCTGAGTGGGCAGAAGATTATCTCGCAGTAGGTTGCTATTGCTTTCTGCGGTAGACTGTTTGCCGAATAAGGCAATAGAACCCAATCTGTTCTATTATTTAACCCATAACTGGAGGGAATAGACGGATTAATACCTTTATCAAGGGTATTTGTGCGTAAGTAAATGCAAGGAATTCAACTGGAATTCGAACTCGGCAGCCCGATTTGTCGTCCCGAGCCGATATCCACAACGCACATCCTAGACTTAGCTAATTTAAGCGCAATTAATTAATTAATTTACAATGGAGGTAGACGTAAATCCTATGCTAACAGTTTTTTTTCCTCACATTTCTCGCTTGTGAAATTTGCTTCGAGCAATAAGAAAAAAAAACGGTTGAAATATCTGGGATGCCTAATGAGGAAAAAAGACTGGAGAAATTTAGCACACACAAGAAAGCAAGTGAAATAGACCAAAACAGTGAGTAACGTACTTGGCGAGTTGGTGTAAATGGAATGCAAGTGAAATAAAGCAAAATAGTGAGTACTGTACTTGTGGAGTTGGTAAAAATTGAAAGCCAGTTAAATAGGAAAAACGGTGAGTATCATACTTTTTATTTATAATCGTGTTGCCAAGCAAGGCATTTTACTGTCACTGTTGAGTCGGGGGTTACATAGGAGGTAAGTTATGAGAAAGAGTGACCGGTTAAGGGGGGCCAGGAAGAGGGTAGGAGAAGGATGGGAATACTGCTGAGAGTGGACGAAGAAAGAAACGTGAGAGAGAGAGAGAGAGAGAGAGAGAGAGAGAGAGAGAGAGAGAGAGGAAGCAAGTTAGTGACATAGTAGATGAGTATTGACTTTACATTTAAATTCTTGAAGATTGTAGCTGTCTGGAAAGCAGTAAACGGGAGGGAATTCCATAGGCGGGAAGTCCGAGAGAAGAATCTGCTAGTGTAGAATTTGCGTTTACAATTTATTGGTTTCACAGGGAAAGGGTGGGACCTAGTTGATAATCTTGTTGCTAGAGCAAATTCAGTGAGCTAAGTTTGTCTGAGTAGAAGCCATGAAAGTATTTGTAGAAGAGACAGAGGGAAGCCACGTTGCACCGGTGAGAAAGTGACTGTATCGGGATCGATCATATTACAGATTCTCCGTTGGAATTTGTCAAGAATCTCTAGGTGGATAGCAGGGGCACCTGACCAGATATGGCAGCAGTATTCAATGCACGGGCGGATGGTAGATTTGTATATGTGCAGGATTGTTTCAAACAGGAAAAACTTCTTGGTCCTGCACAGAGAACCGATCTTCTTTGCAGCGGATTTACCTATGGACTCTATATAGTCATTCCACTTGAGGTCTGTTGCGAGATTTAACCCGAGGAGGCGCAGTGTTTTACTTTCAGGTAGACTAAACTGATCCATGCTAATGGGAGATAGGAGCGATTGTCTGTGGTGATTAATAGATAGCAGCTTCATTTTAGAAACATTAAAATTCACGAGCCATTTCCTACCCCAGTCCACCACGGATTGGAGGTCTTTTTCGAGCTAAGCAGCGAAGTCTGCTTTGTCGGCCTCTGTAGACTATTGATCAAAGCGAGAGTAATTTGTCTAAATGAAATTTAATGGAATAAAGTAGAAAATTGTGTAACATACCTGTCGAGTTGGTGTAAATTTGGAAGTAAGATAGATAGGGCAAAACAGTGAATAACGTTCTTGTCGAGTTGGTTTCAATGAAATCTAATTTAAATAGAGTAAAACATTGAGTGACGTACTTGTCGAGTTAGTGTGAATGGAAAGCAAGTGAAATAGGGCAAATTAGTGGGTAACGTACTTATTGAGCAGGTGTAAATGGAAATCTAATAAACTAGGGTTAATCAGTAACGTACTTGTTTTGTTATAAATGGAAACGTAGGGCAAAACAGTGAGTAATGTACTTATCGTTTTCGTAAATGGATAGCGAGTTAAATAGGTCGAAAGAGTTAGTAACGTACTTGGTCGAACGAAAAACGGTGTTTTCTGCGTGGTATTGCTGTCATCATTTATGACAAATAATACAGAGATGAAGAGTATTTATAAAAGAACAATATTTACTTTTACAGCAACAACAGAGAACCGAAAATTGTCGAGAATCATATTCACCCAAGATAGATAGATAGATAGATAGATAGATAGATAGATAGATAGATAGATAGATAGGACTGAAAGAAGAAATAGATAAATATTGAAAGGAGTGAGAGATAGATAGATAGATAGATAGATAGATAGATAGATAGATAGATAGATAGGACTGAAAGAAGAAATAGATAAATATTGAAAGGAGTGAGAGATAGCTAGATAGATAGATAGATAGATAGATAGATAGATAGATAGATAGATAGATAGGATCTGAAAGAAGAAATAGATAAATATTGAAAGGAGTGAGAGATAGCTAGCTTGATAAATAGATAGATAGATAGATAGATAGATAGATAGATAGATAGATAGATAGATAGATAGGACTGAAAGAAGAAATAGATAAATATTGAAAGGAGTGAGAGATAGCTAGCTTGATAGATAGATAGATAGATAGATAGATAGATAGATAGATAGATAGATAGATAGATAGATAGGACTGAAAGAAGAAATAGATAAATATTGAAAGGAGTGAGAGATAGCTAGCTTGATAGATAGATAGATAGATAGATAGATAGATAGATAGATAGATAGATAGATAGGACTGAAAGAAGAAATAGATAAATATTGAAAGGAGTGATAGATAGATAGATAGATAGATAGATAGATAGATAGATAGATAGATAGATAGATAGCGAGAGAAACTGTAAGAGAAACAGTCATAACCATTTGTATGGGATTGGTTAAAGCTAACTCAATCCAGCACGCTATAATTGTTAGAAATACCTTCGAGTCATTTACAAGTGGGCAAAACAGATCACGTCATCAAGTCACCTATGGTTCATTTGCTTCTTATTCAAAGTGTATTCAAAGTTTAATTGGCTCACTTGGTTAAACCAGAAAAGAGTTTTGCCTTTCCGGATAAAATGGATATTAATAATTATCTGAAATTTTTCAAATTTTATTCAGTTTTAAATCTACCCGAAACTTTGAAAGTTTCTATCTCACTGTAAAAAGACCTGCGTTTGACTTTCCAGTTTTCATTCTTCTATAATAAAGGAGCGGATGTGCATTGTGGTGCAGTGGATATCGGCTCGGAACGAGAAATCGTGGAGCCGAATTCGAATTCCAGTTGAATTCCTTGCATTCACTTACATGCAAATATCATTGGGAAAGGCATTAATCCGTCTCTTCCCTCCAGTTATGGGTGAAATAACAGGACAGATTGGGTTCTACAGCCTTGGATCGTAACCAGTGTAACGCAGAAAGTAATGATAACCTGCTGCGGGATCATCTTCTGCCTAGTCAGTCATGTCTCTTTCGAGACATGATCACCAAGCGTGTTTCACGTATGGCACTTAACTAACTGACTGAAAGGATGTGCGTTGTGGTACAGTGAATATCGGCTCGGAACGAGAAATCGGAGAGCTGAGTTCGAATTCCAGTTTAATTCGTTGCATTCACTTACGCGCAAATACCCTTGGGAAAGGTGTTAATCAGTCTCTTCCCTAGAGTTATGGATTAAATAATAGGACAGATTGGGTTCTATAACCTTCGCTGTCAACCAGTTTACCGTAGAAAGCAATGGCAACCTACTACGGGATAATCTTCTGCCTAGTCAGTCATGTCCCTTTCGAATCATGATCGCCCAAAGCGTGTATCACGTATGGCACTTAACTGACTGAATTTATTTTCATTCGTTGTTTTCCTTCTTTTTCTTTTTCTTTTTTCCTTTTCATTCTTTCTTCTTTTAATTTATTCTTTCTTTCTTTCTTTCTTTCTATTCCATGATTTTCTACGTCTTGTTCTGTTCCCATAACTTGGATCCAAAGATATATGTTGTTGCACAACACCTTGTTTATTTTGTAGAGAATCATGATAGAATAAAATGAAATATTAAAATAAAAGATATAAAAAAATTAAAAAAGAATTAATATGAAAATAAAATAATTACGCTTTCCTTAAAACATTTATTTCCTTTTTTTTTCTATATATATCTCTTTTCTTCTTTTCTTCTTTTCTCCTCTTTATATACTTCTCTCTCAAATAACGAGAAGAAAACCTTCAAATAAAAGGAAGAAGAAAAACTGAACCCGGCTCAAGAATGCCGGTTTTCGAGGACAAAGTCTACTAAATCGCCTGTAGAAACTAATAAAAATCAGGGAGACCCCATGCATAACTTCTGTTATAAAAATAATTTAAAAAAAAAGGAATACCAGAAAATGCATTTTGACCAATCTAAAAAATTAACACAAAGAGATTTTGATGGTACCCGAAACCAAGTTTCACATCAGAGTCTTGGAGCCTGGTCAAAAGGATATACGCTCACAAATCTGAGCTAGGCGAGGAGAAGGGACGGCGAGGGTGACAACTAAAGAAACCGGTCATGAAGTAGCTGGTTGCCAGCCAATGCTATAGAACACAATTTATCTTATTATTTAACCCATAACTGGAGGGAAGAGACAATACGTTTCCCAAGGGTATTTGAGCGTAAGTGAATGCAAGGGATTCAACTGGAATTCGAACGCGGCACCCCGATTTGTAGTTCCGAGTCGATATCCACTGCACCACAAAAATAAATTACTCTGACAATATCTGTGTAACCGAAAAAAAGCGAAAAAATATTTTCGATAAATTTTTGTTTTTAATCAAATTTTAACTAAAGAGAAACCTAGATATTATGCCAGGATTTGTAATCGGAGGCCACAATTTGAACAACATAAGGTACGCAGACGATACAGTGCTGATTGCTCACACGGAAAGGAAACTACAAGACTTACTACAGAATGTAACTGAAGAGAGTGACAAGAAAGGACGACAAAGAAACTGCAAGAAAGCCGAATGCATTGTCATCAGCAAAAAGAGCAGTCCATAATGCCAAATACAGGTGGAAGGTACTAAAACCAGGTAGGTACAAAAATTTAAATAAATGGGAAGTGTTCTAATAGAGGACGGAAAGTGCGATACAGAGATCCGAAGGCGATTTGGCATGACGAAGGACGCGTTCCAGAAGCTGAGTAAAGTATTAAGACACAGGAAACTTTCACTAGAAAAAAAAGAGAGTACTGGATTGCAATGTGATGTCAATTCTTCAATATGGTAGTGAATACTGGACAATGTCATCGAAAATGAAGAAAAAACTTTAAGCAGCTGAAATGGGGTTCTACAGAAGGATGCTGCGGATATCGTAGACCAAGCATTTGAGCAATGATAAGGTTTTAGAAAGGATGGAAACAAAAAGGAAATTAATATTGAGCATCAGGAAGAGACAGCTAAAGATCCTTGGACATGCGATGAGGATGGAGAGCTTGGAGAACCTGATACTAACAGGCCAGATAGAGGGGAAAAGAGACAGAGAAAAGCAACGGATAACATATTTGAAGGGCCTGAACAGGTGGATGACAGAACGGGAGTTGCGTGGTGTTACAGGAGAAAGTGTGTTCAGAGCCACCAGGGATAGGGCGACGTGAAAGGTCATGATCACCCACGTTCTAAAAGGACAAGGCATATAGAAGAAGAAGAAGAAGAAGAAGAATATAAGGCCAAAGAGGCACTCACGGTAGAGTGTTAAAAATGAATGTTGTGATATGAATTTAAAAAGAGGAATTAAATTCATGAGGATATGAAGGATAGAATTGAATAATTGAGTAAGAGTGCAACGGTCGGAGAAGCATCAACATGAAAATATGCTGCGCAAAGTAACGGTTCTTGAGAAAAAGCTTTATGCAAGGAACACCTAATGAGGGTGATCCAATTCTGTGGGTGTCGCAAGGCAAATCTTGGCTACAAAGGTTTGAGCTGGTGCGACTAATAAATAAATCTCTTCTGAATATTTATTATGGAAGTCACGATAAAGTATCGATTAGCTTGCCAAGTTTTATTTTCGGGAGAGAAGCCGTAGCTTGTGAAATACGTCAAAATCTACGCGAAAATGTTTTTGAACTCTCTCAAGACCTGGAAAGTGGGGATTGGGCAATTTTCTGCTTAGTCATGCCAGCAATCCGAATTCGAATTCCAGTTGAATTTGTTTCATTCACTTATGGGCAAATACTCTTGGGAAAGGTATTAATCCGTCTTTTCTCCTTCCACCTAGGTTAAATCGGAAGGCAGATTGGGTTGGCAATCTGGTTGGCAACCTTGGTTGCCAACCGGTCTAGCGGTTGCCAACCGGTCTGGTTGGCAACCGGTCTAGCGCAAATAATGGCGACGTATTGTGAGAAAATTTTCTACCCAATCAGTTATCACTTTTTTTTTATTAGTCGTATCACCCAGAGTAAGGCAGTAATCCCACTGATGTGCAGGGGGCTACATAAGAGTAAAAAGATTAAGTAGAAAAGAGTGAAGAGGAAGACGAACCAGTTAGAAAGGAGCAAGAGAAGGATGGGAATACAGGTGTCATAACAATTGCAAAGGTGGAGAGAAAGGAAAGGATATACGGGGTGGTGAAAGAAATAGAGTCAAGTGGTTAATAGATGAGTATTGACATTGCATTTAAATTCCTGGAGGATGTAGCCGTCCGGAAAGCAAGAATATGGAAGCGAGTTCCACAGGCGGGATCTCTTTTTTGAGACATGATCGCTTAAGCATCTATTAAGTATGTCACATGAAACATGGTAGAAGGCGTCATAAAAAGATCCAACCCTTTTCGCATCATCTTCATAGATGGACTGAATTCCATTTGAGATCTGATGTGAATTTAATCCTTGTAAGCGTCCAGTGTAAGTGTCGTCATTACAACCGGATAAACTGCAGTGGTTTATCAGGTAATAATGAATCCATCCAAGTTTGTTTTATCGAACCATATTTAGTCAACTTAGGTTCCCAGGTGATCCTTCTAAAGAAAGAATTTTTATTTTACACCCTAGTACATACTACTTATGTTTTAAAGGAGTATATATGTAAATGAGCGAGTATATTTGAACGCTTCGTTAACATAACATGTTCAAAATAACTTCAGAAAAAATAATAAATCTCAGAGAATTTGGAATGACCGAACTGAACCCCGTGCCTAGCGTTTAATATTTATTCACCATAACTAAACAGAAAGATTTCATTGGTAACAAAGAAAAGAGTGCTGGATTGCTGTGATACCTGTCCTTCTGTATGGACGTAAATATTGGACGATCTCATCAAGGATGAAGAAGAGGCTTGAGGCAGCAGAAATGTGGTTTTACAGAAGAATGCTGAGGATACCATGGACTGAGCCCGTGAGCAATGATAACGTGTTGGAGAGGATGCAGACGAGAAGAAAATTCATACTTAATATCAGGAGGAGACAGATGAGGTTCCTGGGACACGTAATGAGGTAGGAGAGCTTTGAGAATTTAATACTTACAGGGCGGATAGAAAAAAAGAAAAACCGGGGAAAGCAACGTGAAAGATAATTGATAGGCCTGAGCAATGGATGGCAGAGCGGGGTTTGGGAGAGATAACAAGAGAATAATTATTGAGAACGACAAGAATCAGTGACAAGTGGTAGTCCATGATCGCCTACATCCTGAAAGGATACGGCACATGAAAAAGAAAAAAAAAAAGAAAACACTAGCTTTTAGTCATCTTTCGTTTTATTTTCCTTCTCGAAATCTGTTCTCTAAACAGCAGAACCGTCTGGAAATCTCTGATCGATCGGAAAATGGCGGAAAAACTTTATATCTAATCTTTTTGTCTCGCTTTCTGGGAAGTTAATTTTTTTTATTATTTTAAAATCAATAAAAATCCCATGGCGTTTCTAAATGTTTCAATGGACGTACAACTAAGATATTTATCTCGCCACATATAAAATCTCTTTAATAAAAATGACAAGACTTTTTCCCATTTATGCCGACACAATTCGTTCCCTGAGGAACTTCGTGAAAGGCAAATGTAGAAACTATTGAAAAAAAAATCTGCATTTATACATAGAAAAAATTTATCGTTGAAAGAAAGTAACATTCTGCGCTCAAATTTGAAACTGGAGAGGATTCTAAGATATTCAAAAATCTCTCGACGTTAAGGAAAGGAAATTGAATTACTGTTGTTTTTACTGCTAGTATTTATTTATTTGTCAAGGCAATGAGTTAACTTGTTCTCATTAGGTTTTTCAATGGTTATTTATCAAAGTATTTGTAATTTCTGCTTATTATACAATTAAGTAGAGCTTAATATTCCGGGAAGTACATAGAGTCGGGGGTTTTGTATTAAAAATACTTATCGAAAATAAGATTTCTATTTCTTAGAATTGAACAGATATCTGAGGACCATTCGAATCTTACCCGTGTTGTATAGAACATATTTCATTTTTTTTTAATCATTTCCCCACAAGCGAGGCGATAATTACAATAAGCCGCAACGGGTTGCTAGGAGTGAAAGAGAGTAAGAAGACTTTGGTAAGAAGGAAATACAGTAACAGAACAGAGTACAGGAAGACAGAAAATGGTGTTTGGTATAGCATTTAAATTTTTGAAGATTGACAGGTAAGCAAGAAACCGGAAGAATGTTCCACAGGCAAGAAATGCGAGAAAAGAAACTATTAAAAATAGCACATGAATTTGCCTCTAGTTAGATCAACGGTAAAATGGAGAGACCTAATTGCCAATCTAGTAGAATGTTATAAAAAAACTATGAAAATGTAATTTTCTAGATTAGACGAACAAGATTAAAAATTTTAAGATTAAGATTAACTTTAATCCTTTTAATTTAAGGTTTGATCGTTATTTATAAACGAGTGATACCAAAGACTTTAAAAATGTTACTCGACACCTTTCCACTTAGCACCCAGAAACAAAGAGAAGGATCGAGGGTAAGTAGGGAATTCCAGGAATAGGAGTCGCGCCCAGCAAAAGAAAAGGGAGCCTTCGGGTTACCCTTGACCTTGCGGTCGACCAAATTATTTACTTACTTATACTCCCTATCTCATTATTTTCACTTCCTGTCACACTCTTTTTCCACTCATATAACACCTCAGTTCGAATTCTAGTTGAATTCGTTGCATTTACTTTCACACAAATACCCTTGGGAAAATTATTAATCCATCTCTTCCTACATGCTGTCGGTTAAATAACAAGATAAATTGGGCTCTACAACCTTGGTTGGCAACCAGTATATGGTATAAGTAACGGTAACCTACCGAAGGAAAATCTGAACGGTCAGTCATGTTTCGAAAGAAACATGATCAGCCAAGTGTGTATCATGTATAAGAGTTAACTGACTGAACAATTCATTTAGGATATTTTAACAGTAGTCTCTATCTTGAGTGGCTTGCGAGACTATAGTAGTTTAAAAAACTAGCTATATTAAAGGTTTCAAATCAGTTGGCATAATCTGAACCTCTTACATTTTCTACACAAACCTGGATGTTGAGCGCTCTACGACCCAGACAGTAACAACAACAAGGTTCTGTCTTCCAGGTTACCTCTTTCCGCAACTTTTTTGATATTATTAGAAGTTTTTAATTTGTTATTGTTCTTCTTCCCTTTAGGACGTGGTTGGTCATTCTTGTTTACAACGTCCCATCTTTTGTATATCTTAGTAACTTTTTTTTTTTTTACTACTCAGCCCCCAGCCCTCGTTTCACCAACCTTTCATACATTCTCGGCAGGTAAGTAACCTGCTGCCTGTACTTGGTTGATTTATATATCTGTAATTTGTAGTCCAGTCCGCATTTCGAGGTTTTTATCCTGTTGACAATACATTCTGTCTTCTCACAATTGATGTGTAGTCCTTTCTTCCCGCTTTCCGCTGGGATTTTGTCTATGAGGTCCTGTAGTTTCCCTTGTGTCTGCACTTGACACAGTTTTATCTTTTTTTTTTAAATCATTTCACCCATGCATGGTGGGACCACTACGTATGCCCAGAAGATTACAGTAAAGGAAAAAAACATGGTACAAAGGATATTCAAGAAAATAGAAGATGGCAATTGATGTTCCATTTCAAAATTTTGAAAATATAGCTATCAGGGAAGCAAGTAAACGGGAGGGAGTTCCACGGGTGGAAAGTAGAAGGAAATAAACTATTAGAGTAGAAATGGCGGTTATATTTAACTATTTCAGCTGGAAAATGTTGGGACCTAACTGCCAATCTAGTATCGCGCTTAAATTCATGTGTTAAAAAATCTCATCAGAGTAGTTGTTTTGAAAATATTTGTAGAAAAGACAGAGGGAAGCCTCGTCACGTCGGTGAGAAAGTGACTGATGTCAAGATTAATTCCATAGCAGATCCTTGGATTTCGTCAAGAATCGTCGAGATGAATAGCAATATTGCTTCTACCGATAATGAAACCTGGCAAGATATGTAGCTCTCTTAATATAGTCTCACTGGAATGCTTGAATAAATCTGGCCAGAAGATACAACCTTGTCTTACACCTCTTTTTGGTAACAGGTTTGTTAGAACTATCT
This sequence comes from Ascarosepion bandense, assembly GCA_037127315.1. Lineage (NCBI taxonomy): Eukaryota > Metazoa > Mollusca > Cephalopoda > Sepiida > Sepiidae > Ascarosepion > Ascarosepion bandense. The sequence continues at coordinate 5,689,126 of JBBBDQ010001337.1, forward strand.
ATGATGACGATAGCGACTACAGCAATGATACTTTATTCGTTTCTCAGATGAAGATGATAATAAAGATTATAATGATGCTGTAAAAATATATATAAATGCCGCCGGCTGTTGTAAGCCCAGCAAACCAAGCAATGCTTAAACGCGTTGAAAAACACGTGTTTACAATTTACTTGTAATTGAATTTGTATGTTTAGCAGACTTGCGAATTTCCCTTTTTTATCTCTTGGTCACTTCCATCTTGAATTTATCAATCTCTCTTCTTCCTTTCAGCTTCACTCTTTCTCTCTACTATTATATCGTTCAGCCTTCTTTTCACTTCTTTTCGCTTTTTTCCTACCTTTATATCATTCACTCTTTTCATTTGTTTTTTTTATCCCTCCTCCCTCTCTCTTGCTCTTCCGTTCAGTTTCACGATTTCTTTCTGCTATTATACAGTTCATTCTTTTGACTTCTTTTCACAACCTCTCTTTTTTTCTCTTTCATTCCAATTTGTTTTTCTCTTTCTTTCTACTGTTATAGCAATCATATTTCCCTCTTATTTCTCTTCTTTTTAAACTCTCTTATACTTTCTTTCTTTTTTTTCTTTTTTTTTTTAATCATATCACCCCGAGCAAGGCGGTAAGGCCACTGGTGCGCAGGGGGCTATGTAAGAGTGAATAGATTGGAAAAGAGAAAGCCGGAAACCACATCCTAAACAGGGAACAAGGGATGAGCCTCGTCACCTGTTCAATAGACGTGGGTGGAGTGTGAACCGGGCGATAATTCAGTCTATCTACTCAAATTGAAAGAAAAAATAAACAAAAAAGAAAAGTGAAAAAATTGGAAAAGAGAAAGCCGGAAACCACATCCTAAACAGGGAACAAGGGATGAGCCTCGTCACCTGTTCAATAGACGTGGGTGGAGTGTGAACCAGGCGATAATTCAGTCTATCTACTCCAATTGAAAGAAAAAATAAACAAAAAAGAAAAGTGAAAAAATTGGAAAAGAGAAAGCCGGAAACTACATCCTAAACAGGGAACAAGGGATGAGCCTCTTCACCTGTTCAATAGACGTATTTCTGCTATTATACTGTTCATGCATTTCTATTATTTTATTCCTCCCTCTCACTCTTCTTCTTTTCAATTTCTCTTTATTTTTCTCTCTACTATTATATCGTTCATCTTTTTCTGTTTTCTCCACCTCCCACCCCCCCTCTCTCTCTCTCTCTCTCTCTCTCTCTCGGTCCTGGGTACGACGACAAACTTCATCCAGCAGCAGTGCTTCTGATTGGGAGGTTGTGAGGGGCATAGAACCACCTCTTAATTGATGTTGTTCTCAGGTACACCCTGCCCCGGAGTGGTAGCATCTGTTAGGGTCCCAGTTGTTGGCAAATAGTTAAACCCCCAAACTGGGGTTAAAATACTATGAAAGTAAAAAAATAGACTTTTATAGAAATATACCCATTTTCAGTTTTCTAAAATAAAAAGAATAAAAACAAAAGAAAATTCATTAAAATCTCACTAAATTAACCTTCTTACTACAACTGTACATTAAAAAATACTTTAAAACCTCACTTTTTTAGCATTAAATAACCCACAGAGCATTATATGCCATTAAAAAAACTCAAACTCAAACTCAATTTCACCTTCAAACCTCGCCAAACCACACATTTCATTATATTTCTAATTAGCCTTTCTTTATTTTGTCATTAACTAAAATGACAAATTACAATGACGCCGTTTCCTGAAAATTTTTCTTTATATATCTCTTCCTTAACCCATGTGTACCGTAAAATACAATCTTAATTATAAAAATTAAAATAAAAGTCTAGTACAATTCATTATCTATTTATCATATATATATATATATATATATATATATATATATATATATATATGATAAACCGATAATGAATATATATATATATATATATATATATATATATATATCATATAATATAATTATATGGTTATAAAATTGACATAACCATATAATTATATTATATTATATTATATTATATTATATTATATTATATTAAGCTCTATAATACTCATTCTATTGAGCACTGCTTATAATAAAATAAATGCCAGAGGACTCAAAATATAAAAAAAACCTTGAGTCCTCTTCACTTGGAAGTATATATATATATATTAAAGAAATGAAAGTGTGCAGCTTAATGTTACACATTGTAAATATATTAAAAGCGATGTGTAGCATTCAGCTGCACACCTTTAATTAAATTCTGTACTTAAAGAAATATTTCAAATATATATGTCATGGCGGCATCACCGACAGACTGAATGAACTCTTCCAAGCATTACTTATACCTCTGCTCATAAGAGGTGAGAGAGAGTAGCCTGAGGAAAGCGCCCTCAGAGCGGCCCAAAATCAGCCCAGAGTCTACGAACACTGCTACCTTAACGACCATTACGAGTCCCAGTTCTAAGGCGGTGGGTCGAATCGTAATATTCCACACTAACTCGTATTATCGTTTTTACTAACGAAGTTCCAAGTATTGTATTCTTTCCGTATTTAATATATATTCTTCTTTTCCTATTTGGTTGTTTTTGCGTTATTCTTACTGGACCTTTAACCAGGTCCCCGACAATATATATATATATATATATATATATATATATATTCTAAACATATACTGTTAAGTATAAGAGACAATGAATGTCTATTATGTTTAATCATGATTCGTTCTAGACATTGTATTTTGGCTTTAATTTCAGGTGAAAATAAAGACAAAAATTCTCCAACATTTTTTATTAAGTTGGTTCTAAGGTTTCGGCTCACATGAGTCATCTTCAGAGAGGTTATAAGGACGGTAACATAAAAAGATCACCCATCAGCCACAATTTTATTTTGTGTTGACATAAAACTCCGCTAAGCAACGGCAATAGTTACCAAAAATAACAAACGCAGTTCGCAAATTTGCAATGCGGTTCTATGACGTAACACCGCGTGATGGCGCGAAATGACAACAGAATCATATATTCAAATGTAATGTAATGCGCTATGACCAGATTTAAACGTGATTTTGTTTAGTGTGGGCTGTTTGGATTTAATGTAGATGTTTTCCAATATCTGAAGGTTCTTTTTACTGTGTATATGAGTGAAGATTATTGCGTTGTTGACTAAAATCTGTCTGATATTATCTACATGGTTATGTTTTTCTGAGAAATGTTGTTTAATTGTACTCTGATCAGAAAGGTGACAGGTAAGTCTACGGGAGAGCATGGTTGTAGTAAAACAAATATATGTAGTGGGTTTATTATTAGTACCAGAGATACAATCTCTGAACGGGCATATAAATTGATACAGTACATTGTTTTTTGTAGAGAATTTAGGTTTAGTGCTTGTAGGGTTATTAGAGACTATGAAGTCAATTGTTTTGAATTTTTTATAATATATGATGAGTTTAATTTGATTATTACTATCCACTGGTTTAACATATCTACGTATTATGTTTTTGAGAGTTTTTTCATCTTGTTTGTAATTATTATGTATTTGGTTAATAGTGTTATGTTTATTTTAATGTACACCATTATTGTTAATATTATCAATATTGTTAAAGCTATTGTTAACTTTGTTGAGATACATTTTAATTTGTTGATCATTAAAAGAGTTAGGAAATCCATTATTGACAAGTGTTTGCTTAACGTTGTGTAATTCTTTGTAAAATATGGATTTGGAAGAAGATATAATTTGTGTGCGTTGAAATGGGTTTTTTATAACAGCTAACTTATATCGTTAGGGGCATTCACTATTATAATTAAGAAGACACGAGTTTATGCTAGTTGGTTTCTTATATAGAGAAGTAGTAAATATATGTGTGCTTGAATCAATGAATACATCAAGGAATGGGATTTTTGTTATTAATATTAAGTTCTAATGTAAATTTGAGGACGGAGCGAATTTCAAGTTTGTTTTTAAGTTGTGTAATTTGATTGATATTCTTAGCTAAAATGAAGATGTTATCTATGTATCTTACATATATAGAGGGTTTATTGTTGTCATTAATTATTTTATTTTCTAAATTTGCCATATAATAATTAGAAAAGAGGGGACATAAAGGAGATCCCATCGCAATACCATCTATTTGAGTATAAATATTACCTAAAGGATCGTGAAAGGGTACTGATATGGTGCATGCTAATAATAGTTTTTTTTTAATATAGTGGGTTTAATATTCATTGATGGAAGAGTAGCATGATTGTATACATCACGGATAATGATGTCAATCGCTTCATGGACAGGAACATTAGTGAATAAGTTTTGAACATCCAAAGATGCAATTATTTGATTCTTAGGTTTTACAGACTGAAGAATCTGTAAAATTATGGAGTTAATACTATATTTACTAGGAAGGTAGGGAGTAATTAGTTTGTTAAGTGTTTTGGAAAGTTTATATATTGTTGTGGATATTTGAGAAATGATAGGTCGGACGGGATGATCTTTTTTATGGATTTTTACATTTCCATAAAGGTAGCCGGGCTGGTAGTCACCTATAATCTTTTGAAGTTTATAGGATCCCATTTCAGCATTGTTTGCAGTAATAAGTTTATAAATATATTTTTTAAGTTGGGTGGTGGTATTACTAGTTAATTTTTAAAATTTATTGTGCTCGTCCAGAATGGCCTATAATTTGGAGTGATATTCTTGTTTGTTTAAAATAAAAAATGTATTGGTTTTATCGGCATTATAAATATTGGAAATCAAAAAGTTGCTCTGTCAACAGTAATGATTGCTACAGGAATGCATGGAAGAAATCTTGAGGAACTTGAATAAATGATCCAGTCAGTTAAATGTCATACGTGATACACTCGAAAGAGTCATGATTGACTGGGCAGAAGACTTTCCCACAGTAAGCTGCCATTACTTTCGGCGGTAGACTGGTTGCTAACCAAGGCTACCGAAGCCAATCTGTTCAGTTATTTAACTCATAACGCGTGGTAAGAGACGGATTAATACTTTTTCTACGTGTATTTGCGAGTAAGTGAATGCAAGTAATTCAACTGGAATTCGAACTCGGCTCACCGATTTCTCGTTCCGAGCCGATATCTACTGCACCACAACCCACATCCTAAAAGACTGTATACCACAAAAGAGCTTTATTACAAAGCAACACATTCAGTGTATTAGTATTTCGCCATAATGTGTGACTATAATATTGATTTAAGAATGCTAAAATAAAAGAAGAATAAATAATTTAAAAATGCTAAAAGTGAAAAGCCATTTACAAAAAAAAAAGTGTGTAGAAAATCACAGACCATCCGAAATAAATTTGCGTCTAAGTTCGCATAACATTTCGCTTTTCTTGGTAGATTTACTAGATTGACGGCAAGGTCTCCTCATTTTATAATGGAAATGACTAGATGTAACCGTCAATCGTTATCTTTTGTCTTCTTAATTCTTGTTCTTTTAGTGTTCTTTCTCCTTAATAGTACAATTTACCCATATTCTCTAACACTCACTAGCCTTTTGCGTCTAGGTGGCTTTATTGCCTTCCTTGGGATAAAATGATTAAAATAATAAAACGTTTTCCACTTTGTCAGTGACTAGGGATGGAAACGCGTAAAATTGCAATGCATTAAAATTTATAGTTGGAAAAAGAAAGAAATTTTCATGAAATATTTAATCTCTTTCCACTTACAAATTCGATTGCGTGTTTTTTTTTAATTTCGTCTGAAATTAGATACAAAAAATAAATAAAGAAATAAAACAGAAAACACGTGTAGAAAGAAAGAAAGAAATGAAGTCAGAAAAAACAAATTTAACAGAAAACAAAGGTAGAAAGAAAGAAAAAAGAAAGAGTAAGAAATAAAATAAAGAACAAAAAATAAAACAGTTATGAGGGAAATAAAAAAGAAAGAAAGGAAAATGAAATGAAAAGAAGGAAGAAAAAGAAACGAAATAAAGAAACAAAGAAAAAAGGAAGAATGAAAAATGAATGAAAAAAGAAAGAAGAAGAAATGGAACAAACAGAAACCTGATTGAACTGAGTAAAGGAAAATAGAAAAATGAAAATGAACAAAGGAAGATAAACAACAAATGAAATAGAAAAGAGAGAAAGAAAGAAAACATGAAATGATAAAATCATTTTAAGTCGAGAGGAGATAATAGGAAGTAAATAAAAAAAAAATAAAAGACAATGAAAAAGAGAACAAACGTTTTAGAATTGAAAAGAAATGCGAGAAATAGGGAGAAAAGAGCGAAAATGTAAAGGGAAAGAGAACTGTGAGGAGAGAGGGAGATAGAGAGACAGAGAGGGACGGATAGACCGAGCAAAAGAGAGAAAGAGAAATAGAGAGGAGGCGAAGTATTAATGAAGAAAGACCAGATTTTGTTGTAGCTATTGATGTTTCATTTTGATTGCATATGATCTTGTGCATTCCATGCTGTTGTAAACTATGCACTTTTCATCTTCTGTTACAGTTTACTTAATAAAATAAAAAAAACGAATATTTTCTTCATCTTTAAATAAAGAAATCACACATGGATGATACAACTCGAGGCCAGATTGTGCAAATAGTTTTCAATGCTTTCCGCTTTCTCGCCAACGGGATGTGGCTTCCCTCTGTTTGTTCTATAGACATGTTCATGGCTTCTGCTCCGATGAATTTAAGTCACTGGTGCCCCTGCCACAGGAGTTTACTGGTGCAACTAGGCTGGCAACTGGGACCCATCCATTCACAGTTAGATCAACCAAATGCAGACGACATTTCTACTCCAACAGCTTTTTTTCTCGCACTTCCCGCTTGTAGAACTCCCTTCCATATTCTTGCTTTTCTGACGGCTACAACCTTCAGGAATGCAATGTCAATACCCATCTCTTAACCACTTGACTCCAGTCCTTTCTACATCATCTCGTATATCTTGTTCTTTTCCTTTCTCTCTACCTTTGCAACTGTCATGACACCTGTATTCCTATCCTTCTCTTGCTCCTTTCTCTGACACCTCCTTGTAACTGGTTCGTCTTTCTCTTTACTCTTCTCCTATCTAATATTTTACTCTTATGTGGCCTCCTGCGCATCAATTGCCTTACCGCCTTGCATGGGATGAAACGATTTAAAAAAATTGGTCATGTTTAATATCTGCCACATTTACGCCCTTAGTTATTTTCAAGTAAAGACTTCATTCCGCTGTAGTCAATTTCAACTGGTATCACCGACCGTTGAGCATCGGGAAACTGTTTTTGACGCGTTCCAACAGTCGCAAAACCTTCACCCTACACTGCACAAAATCCCAAAAGAGGATCTGCGATGAAATCGATCATGACTTGGCAATCCCGCTTTAGTCACTTTCTCAGCATTGATTCGAACCTCGAATACTTTGCCGAAAAACGGTAAGAAGCTAATAAGGTGATAGTTAGAGGGGTGAGAGGGTTCACCAGAGTTCTTAAAAACGGGCACAGTAGATGAGGACAGGAAAACAGAAAGTAGAGGCAGTAGCTGTATAGTTTGGAAAGGACTGGAGTCAATTCAGGGGTACATTTATTTAGAACTGTAGCAGAGATTTCATCACCGTTTTTTTCATGGGAGTCTAATTTAGAAATGATGCCTGAGTTTAGAGATAGAATTCTGCACATCACTCAGTAAAGCGTCAGTTCTATGTGAGAAATCAGACGAATCAAGTGTTGAGCTTGAAGAGTATTTGCGAGCAATGCATTCAACCTTGTCTAATATAAATGTGAAAACTTGAGTGAATAGAGGAGAGATTGAGGGTTTACTGCTGTTCAGCGCATAATTGCAGATCCATCAGTCACTTAAGTGCCATACGTGATACACGCTTTGGGCGATCGTGTCTCTTCCGAGACATGAGTGACTGGGCAGAAGCTTATCCCGCAGTAGGTTGACATTGCTTTCTGCAGTAGACTGTTTGACAGCCAAGGCTATAGAACCCAATCTGTTCTATTATTTAACTCATAACTGGATGGAAGAGACAGATTATTGCCTTTCCCAAGGATATTTGTGCATAAGTGAGCGCAAAGAATTCAACTGGAATTCGAACTCGGCACCACGATTTACCGTTCTGAGTCGATATCCACTGCACCACAAAGCGCATGTGCAGATCCATTAATAATTCCTAAAACCAAACTTGAGATATGCTTTATGTCGTTACATTCTATCAGCAAACAATGTTTATTTTAGAACACGTCTGCATTCATTACACACAGAAACAAAGAGACATTTTTTGTAATCAAACGTGTCACTCCGGTACAGCCGGAAGAAATGCAGGTGAGTACTAAGAAGATGAGATTTAACTTAGAATTTTTTTATTCGAGAAAGAAAGCAGCGATGCCGGCTTTCACCTAGAAGGAGACCTCATAGGCAGTTTTTTTAACAGGGAGACTAAAAACTTCGTTCCAAGCAACGTCATGAAGGATATCTCGGAACGAGTCTCAATCCTCACGTTGATAGCAGAAGGAATATCTTGTTGATAAGAGGTTCTTGGCTAGCTGGGGAGCGGAACGAGATGTTTACAGACACCACCGCATAATAAGTGTTGCCAAGAGAACAGTGATGCCTGGCATGACATGATCAGGAATAGAGGTAAAAAAGTGACCTAAAAGAGGTGTGTCTTTCAGGGTTACTGGGGAAACGCGTGGGGAAGTCCACCACTTGATTGCGAGAAAGAGTGGTTGAAAAGGTTCAGGTTGGGATGCCAATAATATCAGTGACTGACTGTTTAAGCTACTTGGTATGATGAGCAATAAAGTTACCAAACACAAATATATCTGCCAACAGATGTAGGAAAATGGCCTTGTCTATATTGTCGATTATCTAGTACGCAACAGTTATGAGAGAAAGGTGATAGTTGTAGAAAGAAGAGAGGGCTGAGAAACGGAGACACGTAGGTATAGTCTGGAGATTCAAAAGAGAGTTCCCTAACATGGGGGAGATATTTGCGGACATAAACTACCAGGCTATACATGCGGACATTAGAGTTCTTACTAAAGAGAGAATGATATCCATTACTGGACATCATCAGTCAGTTAAGTGCCATACGTGATACACGCTTGGGCGATCATGTCTCGAAAGAGACATAACTGACTGGGCAGAAGATTATCCCACAGTAGGTTGCCATTGATTTCTGCGGTAGACTGGTTGCCAGCCAAGGCTAAAGAACCCAATCTGTCCTATTATTTGACCCATAAATGGAAGGAATGAACAGATTAATACCTTTCCCAAGGGTATTTGCGCTTAAGTGAATGCAATGAATTCGGCTGGAATTCGAACTAGACTCCCTGATTTCTCGTTCCGAGCCGATAGCCAATGCACCACAACGCACATACGTAAACATTTTAATATGCAAGGATGCTCTATAACCCGCAAAAAAAAAAAAAGAAAAATGTTTGAAAACGAACAAGTTATGACATTTTCAAACACTTTTCAGTGACCTCCCTATATTTTCATGCGGTGTGAATTGCTGTTTTCTTGATCCATTAATATTTACCAACGTAAAGGATGTGTTGGTCGAATTAAGCAATTAATGAAACATTTTTTTCTGTAAACACTTTTATATTTAGTGGCTACTGAGTTCATATCCTTGTTTTTGTTTTGTTTTGTTTTTTACTTTATGATAAATGTGCAATACACTGTTCATAAAAACACAGGGCTTTTTCCTCAAACATGCGTACCCACTATACATAATATCTAGATAATCTTACGGCCATATAACGTTGAAAAAGCGGTTCGCGTGCGATCACCAAAGATAAGCAACGTCGAGCTTAGTCTGTACCTAGATGGGTTACGTCATGAGAATACCAGGTGTTGTAAGCTTGCATGGGCGAGTGATAACGGCTCCGAATTGTTAATCGGAGTACCGAGTTCAAATTCTTGATAAGTTCATTAGATTCACTTATCCGCAAGTACCTTTGGAAAGTTCTGAATGCACCTTTTCTCCCTAGCTATGGGTTAATTAGTACGACTTGTGTTTCAACTTGGTAAGGAAGTTCGTAATAAAAACGATAATACAGTTTAGTCTGGTTACTTCTCTGTGAGCAGAAGTAATAAAAATACATACCAGCTATACATCTGACTCTCCACAAAAACTACTTTACAAAAATACGGCAAAGAAAGCTGAACTACAAGCTTATTTCTTACAAAGAATATATATTGTATTCATACAAATCTATTGTAAAAATCTTGTCGGCATTAAGTAATCCATTCAGATTGAAATGTCGTAAGACCACCCAAACCACTATATATATATATATATATATATATATATATATATATATATATATATACTTTCGGATTAACCTTGATACTCCACAATTTTCATTCTTTCACTGGTTTCGGCAATATTTATTCTATATTTGTGGTATTTATAGTACTTACTCAAACTCAAACTCAAACTCAAACTCATCAAGTAGCTAACCATTTGCATTTCTTCGCTTCATTTGCATTTGAAGTGCCCGGTGAGTATTCAGTTTCCAAAACTTTTCTTTTTCATAATGCGTTTGTGAAAATGTCAACTCCCTCTTTCTGATTGTTAGAAAAAGTTTCAATAAAAGGCTATTTCAGTAGCTTCAAGTCTTTCTTTCACTTTTATCGAAATGCATGGAGTAGGTGCCATCTTATTGAAGATTTATCATTATATTCAGTCAGTCAGTTAAGTACCATACGTGAAACACGCTTGGGCGATCATGTCTCGAAAGAGACATGACTGACTGGGCAGAAGATTATCCCGCAGTAGGTTGCCATTGCTTTCTGCGGTAGACTGGTTGCCAGCCAAGGCTATAGAACCCAATCTGTCCTGTTATTTAACCCATAACTGGAAGGAAGAGACGGATTAATACCTTTCCCAAGGGTATTTGCGCGTAAGTGAATGCAAGGAATTCAACTGGAATTTGATTTCTCGTTCCGAGCTGATATCCACTGCACCACAACGCACATCCATCATTATATTGCTGTTCCTAAATATCTGCTCCAACACATGAATACATAATACCATACAACTTAGGAATAAAACTGATGATGGCTGATTTATCTTTTGAAATTACTGAAACTGTTTGACGACATTACAAATTTCACATTATTAACAACCTCGTTGAAAATAACATAGCGTGTGATCAAGTAGATTTTTCAAAGGTATAAGTCTTCTCAAGATCGTTGTCACAAATAAGTCTTAGGCTACGGATATATATTCTTCTTTTGTGTACCATGTCACTTCAGAACATGAGCAATCATGGCCCTCTACCACTTCCTGTCTCTTTTATCTCGACATTTGACTCTTTGATGTTAAAAAAAGCGAGAGAGAATAAAGTAGTTTTCGTTATTATGGATCAGTTAAACAACAACCTTCAATTGTGAACTAGAGTTTCATCCTACCACCAGAGTTAGAGTATTGCTAGGCAGTATTTCATGCAGTTTTAAAACGAAGCTGCTATCAATTAGCCATCATAGACAATCGCTCCTACCTCCCATTAGCATGGAACAGGCTTGCCTCCCAGAAAGTAAAACACTACGCCTTCTTGGTCTCACACTATCAGCCGGTCTCAAGTGGAATGGCTATATCGAATCCATCGCTAGATCCGCTGCTATGAAAGTCGGTTCTCTGTGCAGGCCCGGAATTTTTCCCGTCTGAATCTATCCTGCACATTTATAAGTCTACCATCCGCCCGTGTATTGAGTACTGCTGCCACATCTGGTCAGGTGACCCTGTTATTCTCCTCGTGGTTCTTGACAAAATACAACGGAGAATCTGTAATGTGATTGATACCGACTTGGCAGACCGCCTGCAGTCACTCGCTCACCGGCGTGACGTGGCTTACCTCTGCCTCTACTATAAATACTTTCATGGCTTCTGCTCCAAAGAACTTACATCACTGGTGCCCAATAGGGACGAATTTGCACGAGATACTAGATTAGCTACTAGGTCCACCCTTTTACTGTGAAACAAATAAGATGTAACCGCAATTTCTACTCTAACAGCTTCTTTTCTTGCACTTCCCGCCTGTGGAATTCCCTTCCACATCCCTGCTTCCCCGACAGATACAATCTCCAGGATTTTAAATGTAAGGCCAATAGACACCTCCTAACTCACTAACTCGCATCTATTCTCTCAAACACCCTTCCCATCTACCCAACCCCCATCCTCGCTATCCTTACACGTCTATAACCCTCCTTCTAACATTTCCTATATCTAACCACTCTTTCCAATCACTTTCCCCTATGTAACCCCCTGCGCAATAGTGGCAATGGAATGCCTTGCTTGGGGTGAAATGATTAAAAAAAAAGTTAGACACTACACTATTCTGGACGAGTAGAGAACAAGGTGAAAAAAAAAGCAGCTAACAAGCAAAGCCCGCCCGAAAGACCAAATATTCCCTGAGCAGCCACTACGCAAATTGCTGTCGGTGTCGAATCGTCCTCACCAGCCACCATCACATATTCAATAAGTCAAAACAAAACTGACCTGATCTTTAAACTCAAATATCGCAGAAACTTGTTTACTTTCAGATACAGCTGTTCCTCTTTTTTTTTTACAACACTGCTTGACGCGTATGTGTGGAAAACTATTTTTTCGAGGTATTCTGAAAGAGGAAAAATCCTGACAAAATTCTGCCAATCTTCCAAGAAAAGGAGAAAGAAACTAATAATCCTTTCGGGGCAACTTGTTGATATTCTGTATGTGTCATGATGCGATGGTGGCTGGTGACGGTATTTAAAAAAATGGTAACAAACAAAATTATTTGCAGTCTTGACTATATTTATTTTGTCAACTTCTCACTTTTGGGAAAATTCTTGGCAAATTCTTTGGTAAAATAAATGGTAAAAAGAGTCTAATCTCTCTCCTAAATCACCCTCTCTCTCTCTCTCTCTCTCTCTCTCTCTCTCACTATCTCTCTTTCTCCATTCTTTTCTCTCCTTCTATTATGTGTTCCCCTCTTTTAAGTATTTCTCTCGCTCTTTATTAACCTATAAAAACAGCCTGTTTTTAGTATGTTATTGTTTACGAAACTTAACTTAGTTTCGCACAAGGCCACAACTTCAGAGAACCCAGTGAGGATCTCACTGACAGCCTACATGTTCAGGTCTCTTATTATTACATCACGCTGAAGTGTTTTGTTTTCAGTGTTACCTGCAAAAATTTGCAGAAAATACAATTCTGAATCGAGATTAAGATAGATCTTTAAGGTAGACTTTTAGGGTAGATTACTCCAGGCGTTCTTTATTAAAGGCCATGTCATAGTGTATCCTTACCTAAAATCTCAAATCTGGTCTGTTCACTGGGAGTGAATTTTTTAGTTTTAGTTGGAGTTTGCGGTAATTCACTGCTGTCGTTAGCTTAATGATCAACTTGATTTATTTTTGAGCAACCTGTATTTCTATGTGTAACTCATGAAGAATCATGTAACATTTTAATTTTACTTGATTTGAAAAAAGTAATTTATTCATCTTACTTTTTCAGTCTTCCTTAATACAAATGTTGCAAAATCTCTACCAAGAAAGGTAATTTTAATAATGCGTTATTTTTAGTTTTTAACAAACTTTTATTTAAGACGATTTACATTGTTTTGCACGGATAAATAAATGTTAGTTTAGGTTTTTCCTTATGATATTTTTATTCATAAAAACAAGTATATTTATGATAAAATTTAATTTTTATGAATAAGTTGATTTTTTTCTAAATGGCATTTTTAAAAGTATGTTGAATTTTAAGTTTACCGTTAAATCACATAAAATAGGAGCGAATATGATGTTTTATACTAGAAAATTAATAATAGATCATTTATTAAGAACATTATATAAAATAATGTCAAAATTAAATTTAATAAATTTAACCCAATAATTTTAAGTTTTTTAAACGATTAACTAAACGATAACCCTAACCCTAATATTAAATCATTTATTTTAGCGCCTTTTTTCTAAGTACTTTTATAATTATGAAAAAAATATTTCTCATAAAATAAGTCAGCGTAACAACATTTCTAATTAATAAAATGAAAACTTAATGTTTCGCGTCATATCTTTGTTTAAGAATTCATAGATCCAATATGTATTTTGTTTAATTAAATCTGTTTTAATGTGGATGACTCATTTAAAGATTAAAAGGCTCATAACCTTTTGTACTCCCTTGTTAAGGGGTGGGAAGTGATGGCTCCGAAGATCCGCTAAATTTTATGTTAATTTTGATAAGACGAAAAGCAAAAATACATCAAGATGAAGAGGGTAACATTTCGAGCCAGATTAATTCTACTCTTATTCTCTTTTTCTTTAAATTAATTCTACTCTTATTCTCTTTTTCTTTAAATTAATTCTACTCTTATTCTCTTTTTCTTTAAATTAATTCTACTCTTATTCTCTTTTTCTTTAAATTAATTCTACTCTTATTCTCTTTTTCTTTAAATTAATTCTACTCTTATTCTCTTTTTCTTTAAATTAATTCTACTCTTATTCTCTTTTTCTTTAAATTAATTCTACTCTTATTCTCTTTTTCTTTAAATTAATTCTACTCTTATTCTCTTTTTCTTTAAATTAATTCTACTCTTATTCTCTTTTTCTTTAAATTAATTCTACTCTTATTCTCTTTTTCTTTAAATTAATTCTACTCTTATTCTCTTTTTCTTTAAATTAATTCTACTCTTATTCTCTTATTCTCTTATTCTCTTATTCTCTTTTTCTTTAAATTCCTTAACGCAGTTAATTACAGCAACACCAAAAAGAAGCTAAAAATCTGAGTGGAATGACGTGATTTGAAATATGCTAATAATTCTGAGCGGGAGATGCATCATAACATGGCCTTTAGTAAAGAACATCCCAGTTGAGTTATAAATAATTCCTTTCTTTTGTTTCTTTTGTTTATCAAAGCTATACTTTAAAAAAGAAAGGTACGGTTATATTTTATTCCTGATCCTGGGCATGACGGTAAACTGCATCCGTCAGCAAGGACTCTGATTGGAAGATTGTGAGAAGCATGTAACCACCTCTTAATTGCTGTTGTTCCCAAGTCCATCCTGACCCGGAGAGGTAGCACCTGTTAGGGTCCCAGCTATGGGTAAATAGCTAACCCCTAAATTTGTGTCAAAACACTATGAAAATATAAAAATACACTTTTATAGAAATATAAGAGCTATAATATATTAGGGAGATGTGGAAAGCCATGATTTACAACTGCCAAGGATGAAGAAAAGACTTGAATCAACAGAAATGTGGCTCTACAGAAAGATACTGAGGATACCATGCACTGAACATATGAGCAACTACGAAGTTTTAGAGAAAATGGAAACAAACGGACAAATATACTTAACATCGGGAAGAGGCAGTTGAAAATTCTGAGGCACATAATGAAGAAGAAGAGCTTGTAAAATCTTATTTTCTGAAAGAGGAACTGAGGAAAGCAGTGCTTGTCATAATTGATGAGCTTGATTAAATGAATGGTAAAAGAATGGTAAATGAATGTGAGAAATAATAAATTAAGATCTCCAAAGAACAGGAAAACGCGGATGGCCTTGATCGCCTACGACCTGAAGGGACACGGTACATAAAAGAAGATGAAGTCTCAGGAGACTAGAGTTGCTAGATTATCCCTGTTGCAGACACAAGAAGCTCAAAGCCAATATGTGGTTTATATTGTAACTGTGCTCAGCGGAAATTACTTACAGTTTCTAGGATATATATAGTCATCCGCAGACAGATCTGTTTCGCTGTATCACATCTCATTTATGCGGTTAGATATCCGATTGCTTTTTACCCAGGATTGAAACCCGACCGAATTGGTGTCAGTCGGCGATTCTACCTCTGAGCTATGGGCGCTCGGTAGAAGGAGACACTTTTAGCGTATGATGTATCATACGCCAGTAGCCAGAGTGCTCTAATTCATTACTGAATGAGCGATGCGTAGATGCTAGAGTAGCTACTGTTTTTTCAAAATATACCATTCTTCCAGAGTGCTCAATCAGGGTGTGAGTGCGTAGAGAGAGAGAGAGAGAGAGAGAGAGAGAGAGAGAGAGAGGGGGGAGAGGGAGATTAGTGATTGAACAAGGTCAACATCTTCAAATCCTCGGTCCCGATGGCTGGTTGCTTTGAGCTAACCATCAACGTTTTCTACACAATTTTATTCGCACCACTGTTTATACCGTGGCTTACTATTCGGGTATTTTTCATCAGTGTCACACGATCACCTTACCAGCCAATATTATCACGAAATTACCTCTTTAACAAATTCCAACCCAAGTTCATGATCGGAAAGGTTTTAACCGCCACAAGAAGGCTCTTTATGATAGATTTTTCGAGTTTCGCCCCTGAAAACTACAGATTAAATACAAAATATTAAAAAATACCAGCGTAGTAATATTTCTAGAAATTTTCTATGCTTAGCATAGTCTGGCACGTGATGATAAAATTAGAGTACACATTCCAATAAAGGTCGTACATCAAAAATGTGCTCAGTCGTTGTTCTACAGTATTTAATGGTAACGTTGAGCTCTGCGATGTTGAATTAATAATATTTTTTTCCAAAGGAAGAATTAAAGCATTTCCCCTCTTTCTGTCTGTCAGTCTGTCTGTCTCTCTCTCTGTCTCTTCCATTTATCAAAGATAATTTAAAGAATACAAGAATAACGATAAATTAACAGGAAATTAATACGACAAATTCTGTGGAAATTAGCAAAGAAAAAAAAAACGAAATAAAATTAAAAAAGAAAAGACAGACTGGCAGAACCTTAGACGGGAATTGATTGAAACCTGAAAAACGTCGACTGCAAACAAGGAATTGAATATTATGAAATAAATCTAGTTTTGGCGGAAAAGATGACGTTTTTTTAAAGAGAAAAGATGCAAAACTGAAAGAGGGAAAATAAAGGACACATGCATCAAGAAATAACTAAAAACAAAAAAGAAAATAAAGATTCGCTTATTTCATTTTCTTTTTTAATCTCAAATAAATAAATAAAAAAATAAATCTTTCCGTCAGAAAATGTACATGAAAATGAAAAGTAATGAAATTCAGGAAAGAAAAAAAGAAGAATCTCGTTTTTTTCTTTGCTGGTTAATTTTATTTCATTTTGTTTCATTTAATTTTAATTATTTTGATTAGCTAATTTTTATTTACGGCTTCACAGATGAGATTATGAAGCGAGTCGAAATTTTTAAAAAACAAACTGCGTTTGAAGTTTGCGCGCATGCGTGTCTTTCGACCCTGATCATTTACAAAAAATCTGTTTGCGTGTCACCGATGTGTTTATTGGGTTCTATTAAATCGCACATATTAAATGTTTTGCTAGACATCTAGTTGTATGTTTATATGTGCAGCCCTATACGTTATTTAAATGACTGTTTCCCTAAGAATATAATTTCTAGTTTGTTTACATAGACACGTATTTCTGTGCAATTTAAGACGCTTTCTTTTCCCCCGATATGTATATGTATATTTCTAAGTGCATATACGCGTCTTCATAACGGTTTATCGAGAGTAAATTTGTTAAAGAAAAATTTGCTACATGGGCAAGAAGGGGCAGCCTTAGAGAAGGCTTAGCTCTTTTACATAAAAGCTACCAGTTTAAACCATCATGACGATAAACTACATCCGGCAACAAGGCTTCTGATCTGGAAATTGGAGGTTTTTAAGAGTGTGGGAAACCTCTTAATTACTCTTGTTCCCAGGTCTTTTCTTATTCGGGGTGGTAGTACCTGTTAGGGTCCCAACTATGGTAAAATGGTAAACTCCGAATCAAAACACTACGAAAGTATAAAAATACATTTTTGTAGTAAAAATAACAACATTACACGTCGATATAAAAATGTCCAACAATAAATATTTATAACAGAATCAACAATATATTTCATCTTTAGATGAAGACATAAATTGCATTCAAAATATATTTGCCTGAGACCATAAAATTGTGTTTAAAATATTGAATTTTTGGCATTTAATTACCCATAGAGATTGATATGCCGCTAAACAAAATCATCAAATCAAACAATCAACATGAAAAAACACTTTCACGACATTAGTCCATATTAGCACATCACTCAATATGTCTCAGACCTGACATATAAATGGTGCTACTAATAAAAAATCCATATAATTTTCATGAAGTACTAACCTTCTAATGGCATGTGAAAAACTTTAAGCCCAATCGTATTATTAGTTTACAAATTACAGTTATTTAAGTGAAGATACTGTTGCAAATTTTCAAAACAACGAAAAAATCTGAATTTCCTGTGTTGATAAGGCATTGCTTTTTGATAGGGAAAAATATTTTTCAAGCAAAGCAATGGCTTGATAAGTGTTATTTGGACTCTGCTTTGTCTGAGACAATGGTTAAGTAGTGGTATGCTGACTTAAACGCGGTCGTATAGAAAACAAACGATGCTGAACGCTCAGATCGCTCTAAATCGGCAGTTGTCCCACAAAACACACAAAAAAAATCCACAAACTTTTTTTGGTCAATCGTAAGTTGAAGTTACGTGAGATAGCAGAGGGGTTGAACATATCAAAAGGCAGTGTTCACCATTGTGCATAAATATTTGTCAATGAGAAAGCTGTGTTCAAAATGGGTGCCGAGTTTGCTCACAGTCGATCAAAACAACGCGTTGACGATTCAGAGCGTTGTTTGCAAATGTTTCCATGCAACAAGAAGCGGTTTTTGCGTAAATATGTGACATTGGATGAAACATGGATCCGCCACTCTCCTCCGGAGTCAAATCGGCAGTTAGCTGAGTGAACAGCAGCAGGTAAAAGCCGTCCAAAGCGACCAAAGACGCAAACATCAGCAGGCAAGTTTTTGGCCCCCGTATTTTGGGATGCGCAAGGTATTTTATCTATCGATTACCTTTAGAAAAGAAGAACCATCAATAGCGAATATTATATAGCATTATTGCTGCATTTGAAAGAAGAAATCGCCAAAAAACGGCCACAAATGAAGACGAAAAACCTGATCTTTAACCAAGACAACGCAACGATGACAAAACTAGATGAATTGCACTTAGAATTGCTTCTGCATCCACCCTATTCTCCAGATCTGGCCCCCAACGACAACTGGCTGTTTGCAGACCTCAAAAGAATGCGCCATGGAAAGAGATTTGGCTCCACTGAAGAAGTGATATCGGAAACAGAGGCATATTTTCAGGCCAAAAACAAATCGTTCTACAAAATAGCCATCGAAGTGTGAGAGAAGCGTTAGAATTAGCGCATCAACCTAGAAAGAGACTATGTTGATGAATAAAGTCGAATTTTGCCTAAAAGTTGTTTTATTAGTTAGGCCCGGGATTTATTGAGTGATGTGTTATATTCTACAAGCTTTTATTAAAAAGAATCTGTATTCTTAAATATAACTTCAACAAAACTACAACATAAAACACACCTATCACTGCCTAGAATAATCATGTCCACGCAAAGATGTATATGCACAAAAGCTGAGTAGCATCGACCAATGTATTCAATTGTGAAAGCATACTATATTTTTATCACTTTAATTTAAGCTCGACTTGGTCACGGACCTGATGATTCCAGTAAGAAAATTTTCAACCTATACAGCGATCAAATTTTGAGCGAATCAGAAGTCCTAACAGGATTCATTATTATCTTAAAAACATAAGTGATGCAGATGACACAGTGGTGATAGCAGACACAGAAATTAAACTACAAGACAATCCTACAGAAGCTAGCGAAGGACAGCGATCAGAAAGGACTAAAAATAAAGCACAAGAAGACAGAATGCATAGTAAACAGCAAAAGACATGAACTAAAAATGCAAATTACAAATCGAGGATAATAAAATCAAAAATGTAAATATCTGAGAAGAGTTCTAACGGAAATGGACAAAAAATGTGACACTGTGATCCAAAGTTGCATTCAAAAAGCTAAGCAGAGTATTAAGAGACATAAAAACTTTGTCAGAAACAAAGAAAAGAGTATTGAACTGTTAGGGGATATGTGTTCTCCTGTATGGCAGCGAATGCTGGACAATCTTCTTAAGAATGAGGAGACTAGAAACAACAGAAAAATGGCTCTACAGAAAGATACTAAGGATGCCATGGACTGAACATATGAGCAACGACGAAATTTTAGAGAAAATGATGATTCCACTGAGATAATTTTCTACTACGATCTTAGATTTCAGTCTAAGAACCACCGCACTGGATATATCCATAACTATTGATCCCAGTATACCCCATTGTACTAGATGGCCGTTGATATAACAAGAAGGCTTATTTTTGACAAACTGCTTTTAATCCTGCTTAGTTTCTAGCCAGCCTCCTTGGCAGAAAAAGCCTGATAAGGAAACCGGCTTAGTCCCCGATTTCCTGACCATTTAGCAAGTAATACACGGTTACATAGGGCCAGTCAGCGCTCGTATCGTGACCTGACAAAATAAAATTAAGAATTCTTTTGCGGTGAATCACGACCAGAAACAATTAGTGAATTTCAATCATGCCCGCACATATAAATCTCTGAATGGAGGTATCATCAGTTAGAGTTTATAGACTTTTCTTTATTAATAGAAACATTACAGGGGGAAGATTCTTGGACATGATTTAATGCTTTTCCCACAATTCACCAGAATGTCTTTGCAAATAACAAACCTTCAGCAGGAGACTATATCTGCACATTACTCACATGTCATCAGAAAGTTTAGGGACAAAATATTTGCCCACTTGATAGCTCAGGAGAGTTGACAACCGATTTAAGCAGCAAAGTCCCCTAATAATACACTTTTTTTTGTTTGTTTAGAATCATGTCCACTATGTGATTTAGAAAAGAAAAGGTCAAACACTTCAAGATTTAAAAATGAGAAGAGCCAGGTTTAATCACACCTGAAATTTACTAAATTGCTACTCAAAATTTTCATGAAAAATTTTAAAAAAAACAAAAAACACAAGCATCCTGGGTCAAGGTACCATAGCACTGAATAGCCCTGAAGACTATATGGTTAGGACCAGAATACCTATAGTACATGACAGCTTCTCTACCTGGGTTAGTAGGAAGAACTTCCTTGTCTGCACACATTTGTTGAAGAAGCTGTCTAACATGCGGTGACAGACCGGATACAAAAGCACATGCCACCCAACATTTTAGCAACGATCTTACCAGACGAACCAGGCAATGTAACTTGCAGTCATAGCAGCAAGACACGTTCAAATTTGTTTATGGCACAGAGCTTGCAAACTAACTCAACATTTTTGATCCATTCTACGATCGGCAGGTCAGTTGCAGCACTGCTGTACTCCGGAATCAGCCAGATGTCAAAAGCCTTGTCCGACATCATGGAAGGAAAGGAAGAAGAATAATGACCAAAATAGCTTGACACAAAAACAATTAAAAAAATATT
This sequence comes from Ascarosepion bandense, assembly GCA_037127315.1. Lineage (NCBI taxonomy): Eukaryota > Metazoa > Mollusca > Cephalopoda > Sepiida > Sepiidae > Ascarosepion > Ascarosepion bandense. The sequence goes on from JBBBDQ010001337.1 coordinate 5,710,394, forward strand.
GGTTGGAAGCACACACAGAAAAAGAAAGTATTACTAGTCCAAACAGGTTCACCAGGCAAACCAAATTCTCACTTCTAGTCTTTATCTCACCAACACGAACGAACAACAGAATCCCCCTTAAATACGCATACTATGTTTTATACATACAACCTGGCTACCACTCAGCCAATGAGTGCCCAAAACCAGTCAATAAAATGGCTACAAGCGACACCAACACTTCTATGCGCACAAAGTGCTGTCTAATTCACTGTCTGTGAAACATTCATTTTCATTCTGACCCCTTTAACCCAAGCAGCCAGGATGCCAGTCAGTGTGTACATGTACATATACCCAAATAGACAGCTTGGACCTAGATCTGTACTCATCAGGATTCAAAGGATAAAGAATTTGCTGAATTGATAGCTCAGGAGAGTGGGACAACTGATTTGGGCAGCAAAAACCCGATATTACACTTCTAAAAATTTTTTTTTTGGGGGATCATGTCCAGTATGAGATTTACAAAAGAAAAGCCCAAACACTTCAAGATTGAAAAATGAGAAGAGCCAGGTTCAATCACACCTGAAATTTGCTGAATTGCTACTCAAAATTTTCTTAAAAGATTTCAAATTTTCATGACAATGGTGATTCATCTGTTAAGAAAGATTCATTTTACCTATTCGATTTGTTCATAATGCTAAATGGTAATATTAACCATTTGAAATTTCATAAAAGTTAATGCAATTTCCATCAGAAGTTATTTAAGCCTTGCATAAATATCAACAAATCAACTACCACATCTGAAATAAAAAAAAAACAGAAGCAAAATTAGATAATAAGAATATTTATCAAATCAATTAATTTCTAGATGGACCTATAATCAGCTGAAGTTTACAGTCTCTTCTTCATTGACAGAAGTACTATGTTTGACTATTGCTTTTTCCACATTTCTCCAGAATGTCTTTGCAAACAACAAACCTTCAACAGGACAGTATATCTGTGCATTACTTACATGTCATCAGAAAGTTTGGGATAAAAAATTTGCCGAATTGATAACTCAGGAGAGTTGGACAATTTGTTTGGGTAGCAATGTCCCCTAATATTGCACTTCTAATTTTAGTTTTTGTTTAGGAATCAGGTCCAGTATAAGATTTACAAAAGAAAACCCCAAACACTTCAAGATTTAAAACGAGAAGAGCCAGGTTTTATCACATCTGAAATGGGCTGAAATGCCACTCAAAATTTTCATAAAAGATTTCAAATTTTGCTGGCAATGGTGTTTCATCTGTTGAGAAAGAGTCGTTTTATTTATCATTTGAGAAAGAGTCATTTATCATTTGATTTCTTCATGATGCTAAATTGTCTCCTTATCAGGAAGCATTTGGCATTCATTTGGCGTGCAGCCAGAACTGTTTTCAGTTGAAATGTAAAATAAAATCTCTTAAATTATGTTTTTAGGAAAACAGCTTTATCCGATTAGGTAACTGTTAACGATCTTTCCAGAATTGATGAGGGGGTTTCTTTTTAACCTTTTATCTGAGGTAGTGTGAAATGTTAACAACCTGATTATGTTATTATTATTATCTCTTCACGTCAAATGTGCCATCCATTTTAGTTGCTACGGCTGTTGGAAGTCCTCAAATGATAAAATACTTTCCTTTCGAACTCATTTTGCTTTCCTTCTATTTAGTCGAATTTTGCCTAAAAGTTGTTTTATTAGTTAGGCCCGGGATTTATTGAGTGATGTGTTATATTCTACAAGCTTTTATTAAAAAGAATCTGTATTCTAAAATATAACTTCAACAGTGTAGTGTGAAATGTTAACAACCTGATTATGTTATTATTATTATCTCTTCACGTCAAATGTGCCATCCATTTTAGTTGCTACGGCTGTTGGAAGTCCTCAAATGATAAAATACTTTCCTTTCGAACTCATTTTGCTTTCCTTCTATTTAGTCGAATTTTGCCTAAAAGTTGTTTTATTAGTTAGGCCCGGGATTTATTGAGTGATGTGTTATATTCTACAAGCTTTTATTAAAAAGAATCTGTATTCTAAAATATAACTTCAACAGTGTAGTGTGAAATGTTAACAACCTGATTATGTTATTATTATTATCTCTTCACGTCAAATGTGCCATCCATTTTAGTTGCTACGGCTGTTGGAAGTCCTCAAATGATAAAATACTTTCCTTTCGAACTCATTTTGCTTTCCTTCTATTTAGTCGAATTTTGCCTAAAAGTTGTTTTATTAGTTAGGCCCGGGATTTATTGAGTGATGTGTTATATTCTACAAGCTTTTATTAAAAAGAATCTGTATTCTAAAATATAACTTCAACAGTGTAGTGTGAAATGTTAACAACCTGATTATGTTATTATTATTATCTCTTCACGTCAAATGTGCCATCCATTTTAGTTGCTACGGCTGTTGGAAGTCCTCAAATGATAAAATACTTTCCTTTCGAACTCATTTTGCTTTCCTTCTATTTAGATTTTTAAAAAACAAAAATATATTACCACCGACATCTCATTTTAGCAGTTATATTTACCAAAAGTATACAAAAATATCTTGAAATACTAAAAAGTACATTTATTCAATAAAATCACCATTGGCTTCAACCACATTAAAATGTGAAATCTATTTTTGTGAAACTTGTAATAATCTATTACACCGCATTTAAAATTGTTATTATAAAATCGAACATTACTTTCCGATGAGCCTAATACAAAATGCTGACAGTCATTATCTAAGAAATCACTCTGCTATTATAATGTTGCTTTTATTGTCGCCTAGGTCATGAATAGACACTGCACATGAAATAGCTCTTCGTTCTTTAAGAAAGTCTAACCAAGATGTTCCATTAATCTTGGAACGACGAAAAGAAGCTAGATTTCAAGCAGAGAATGTATAACATTATAAACTGGTGTGTGGTACTGATTTACGTGCAATTACGTAAATGAGTCGGCAGTGTTAGACACTTCATATAAAATTCCGATATCAGTTGCTAAATGTTCAAGTACAATGTTCCTTAGTCTTCCAGCGAGGCTCCCATTCCTCTGTATTTTACTGTACGCCCTTTTCTCGGTAACATTTTTATACACTACCCATCCCCACTGTAACTAACATTTATCTCCACTATTTCTCTTGCCATATTTTTCTCTTTTCTTTCTTTGTTTCTTTTCCTTTTTCTCGGTTTTTATATCCTTCTCCTTTCTTTCTTTCTTTCTTTCTTTCTTTCTTTCTTTACTACACTTTTCTCTTTTCTTTCTGTCATTGTTTGCTTGTTTCTTTGTTTCTATCTATCTATCTATCTATCTATCTTTTTTCTTTCTTTCTTCTCATTCCTTTTCTTTTGTCGCATCTTTCTCTTTTCTTTCTTTCGTTATTTCTTTCTTTCATTGTTTGTTTGTTTCTTTCTTTCTTCTCGTTCCTTTTCTTTTGCCGCATCTTTCTCTTTTCTTTCTTTCATTGTTTCTTTCTTTCTTCTTGTTTCTTTTCTGTTGCTATATCTTTCTCTTTTCTTTTTTGTTTGTTTGTTTGTTTGTTTGTTTGTTTCTTTCTTTCTTTGTTCTCGGTTCTTTTCTGTTGCTCTTTTTTTTCTTTCTTTTCTTTCTGTCTTTCTTTTTTCTCCGGCCCTTTTCTCTTACCATATCTTTCTTCTTTCTTTCATTGTTTCTTTCTTATTGGTTCTTTGTTTTGGCCCTTCTTCCTGCATTTACTTTCTCTTACCACTACTACTACTACTGCTACGATTAATAGTCTTTATTCAGATGTCTTTTATACAATTCCACGGATGCTGTTTTCACAGTCCTTTTTTTTTTTATCTATCCCTTTATTCCGGAGAAGACATTTTTCGATTTTTTTTAAATATCTGCCACAAGGCTACTTCTAATTCTTAGGGATTAACCAGTCGGAAACACTTTTATTCGCGGATCGATCAACGTAACCTACCCATACAAGAAAAATCCTTCACTTAGATCTGCGATAATAGAACTGATTTTGGGGGTTTCTTTTCTGGAGATTAATCAAATAATGACAGATTAATTATACACCTAAGGCAGGTTGTAAAATTACAAAAAAAAAAAAAGAAAAAAAAAAAGAAAAAAAGGCTAAGGAGCAAAAAATGAAAGATGACGATATTAATTCGAATTGTTTCTGGTGTAATAACAATCTTAAACAATCAAGCATAATTCTTTTGTTTGTTTAGTTGTTTGTTTGTTTTTCATTTCTTTCTACTAACAAAATATTATAATTCTCCGCTTTTTCATGTTTTCTTTCAAAGTTTTCTTCATGTTTTATTCATTTTCTTCGTTCTTTTAGATATTCTTTAACCTCTTTTCTTCTCTTTGCCTTCATTCAGACACATTGATCTTACTCTTGATGACGTCCGTTTCATTTTCTCTTCTTTGAAATTTCAAATTTCTATTCCGACTTTTTGTTAATTATCTTCTTTCTTTGACGTCATTCAGAAACCGTTCTCTCTAATTCATGATATTTTTCTCTTTCATCTTTTGTTATATTTATTTATATAGGTGGGTTTTTTTTTTAATTTTTAATTAAAACAAAATTTTTCTCTTTTTTTTCTCTCCTTGTGTTGTCGCCATTATTTTTTCTTATTCAGTTTAATTTTCTTTCTTTCTTCTTACTTTCTTTCTTTCTTCTTTCTTTCTTTCTTTTTTTTCCGAAAACGGATATGTATATCATTCGAGGTAGTTAATCGGTTTAGGCAAATGTAACCGGGTAGGAAAATCTAGCACGTAGACGTAATGAACGGTACTCGTCGTATGCAGTATCCTGAGACGTAGTCAATAGTCGTAGACCAATAGATCTCTAGTTGTAGATCTCTAGTAAAAGACTTGTAGACCTCGCCTTAGTCTATATTTATGGCTGAGACCAGCCACATTCCAGTGAGGGTGAACCAAGGTGTATACATATTAATTATCTATTCATTACATCACTTTCTTTCTTCGTTCCTTTCTTTCTTTACTTCGTTCTTTCTTCATTCATCCCTTTCTTTCTTTCTTTCTTTCTTTCTTTCGATTGGTGCGAAAAGTATAAAATTGTGCTGACTGTAATTGACTTGCTTAAAATATCAATTTTACTCTTCATCGAATTTTTTATTTCTTTTGTCGGTTCACAGTATCACTAGTAGTGAACAGATGGTAAAAGCAGGACTAAAAACTGATGCAAAAATCGTGCTGATATTATAATCTTATTATGCTGAGAATTTTAAATCTATCTGCTAATTATTTTCAGTTAGGTTTGATCAGTTTTCATAGCACTACCTAAGCAGTCAGGCGAAAAGGATTGAGAACTCGATCAAACAACCAGCAGAATGAGCCACAAAAGAAAACTCATCATCCGGATAGAATAGATGAATAGATAATGCACCAGAATCAGACCAGAGGACAATGACAATAACAGTGCGGTTTCGTTCAGGACACGGGAAGAAGGAACGCGATATTTATGCTCAGAATGTTATTAGAAATGGCAATACGAATGCGGAAGAACGTCTACCTTTGTTTTATAGACTACGCAAAGGCATTCGACAAAGTACAGCACAAAGACTTGATAAAGATGCTTGGCAAGCTTCACATATTCGGGAAAGACAGAATAATCCAGAATCTATAGAGGCATTAACATTGGATAGTAAATGATTTCAACAAATATATATGAATAGAAAGGGGTATAAAACAACGATGTGTCTTCCCACAGGATCTATTCAACCTTATGCAAAGAGGCAATTCTAAAAGAACTAGAAGTTCTGCAAGGATTAGTCATTGGCGGCCCCAGTCAGAAGGCAAAATATTATCCCGCAGTAGGTTGCCATTAGTTTCTGCGGTAGATTGGTTGCCGGCCAAGGTTATAGAACCCACTCTGTCCTGGTATTTAACCTATAACTGGAGGGAAGAAACGGATTAATAACTTTCCCAAGGGTATTTGCGCGAAAGTGAATGCAAAGAATTTAACTGGAATTCGAACTCGGCTCCCCGATTTCTCGTTCTAAGCCTATATCCACTGCACCACAGTCTTATCAATATAAGATAGGCAGATGACACAGTACTGACAGCCGACAAGGAAAGGAAACTACAAGACCTTCTACAGAAGGTAACAAAAGAAAACGAGGAGAAAGGGCTAAACATAAACTACAAGAAAACTGAATGCATGGTCATCAGCAAAAAGACGAGCCAAAAATGTCTAGTACCTTTCGGGGATACTGACATAAGAAATTACAGAAATTTAAATAGCTGGGAAGGTTTTTAATAGAAAAGGACGGAAACTGCAACACAGCGATCCAAAAATATTTTTGCATGGCCAAGGACGCATTCCAAAAGCTAAGCAGAGTATTGGGATTTCATTGGAGAAAAAGAAAAGACTACTGGACTGTTATGTGATATCTGTCCTTCAGTATGGCAGCGAATGCTGGACAATCTCATCAAAAATGGGATAAGACTTGAAGCAACGGAAATGTGGTTATACAGAAGCATGCTGAGTAAACCATGAACCAAAGATATGAGGAAGTACGAGGTTTTGGCGAGGATGCAAACGAAAATGAAACTCACACATAACATCAGGCAGTGATAACTAAAGTTTCTGGGACACCAAATGAGGAAGGGCATGGAGAATATGATACCTACAAGACCACTAGAGGGAAAGAGAGACAGGGGAAAGCAACGCGTGACATATTTCAAGTGAGTGGCAGAGAAGGTTTTGGGATAATTAACAGGAGAAAAAGTGTTAAGAGCTACAAAGGTTAGTGGGATGTTGAGGGCTATGATCGCCTACGTTTTGGGTCACAACACACATATATATATATATATATATATATATCCTCGTGAATAAGGAACGAAGAAAAATTTACAACGTCCAAAACATTAATTTAAAACAGTGCACGATATATAATATAGAGCTGTGAATATTTATAAATTATATTTTAGAACATGTACAATTTTTTTTTATTCACTACAATTTGTACATTTTGTTTCACATTGAAATTACAATGTCTCCGAGACATTGTAATTTCAATGTCGAAACAAAATGTACAATTTTTAGTGGATATGCAAAAATTTGTACATGTTCTAAAATATAATTTATAATATATATATATATATATATATATATATATATTATCATCTATGGCTAGTATTTTAGATAATATTTAAGATTGTATTTTAATAAATTATATTTTCTTATTGGGAGTTATTATTTCAACTATAGTTAGAATAAATTTTTTGTGTATTTCCCCCTTCTGTTAGATTTATCAAATTTTTCCTGTTTCTATATTAATTTTAGTATTTAAAATTTTTTTTAACAATATTTTTTTTAAATTAGCATTAGTTTTTAAAATAATAATAAGAGTAGTTATTTTTTCAAATTGTATTAAAATTATGATGCACAATTTTTTGTACCGTAAATATATCCCAGTATTAAATTTCATAGTTAAATTTTTCCATGTTTTTCTAAGAGAACAGTTAGGTGGTTTGAGACGCTATTACGGGAAATCGTGTCAACATTTATTTCACGAGAAATATTTCCTTTTATTGCACCTCTTTATCCTTTCTTTTTCTCGTCTGGCTTTCCATTCAGTTTTTTGTTTCCGCTTTTTTCTTTTTTCTCTTTTTTCTTTTTTTCCCCTTTTTGTCTCTTCTTTACATTAATCAATCGTCTATCTTTTCTTTATCCTTGCTTTCCTCTTTCTTTGGGGTTCTTTTTCGAATGAGGGAGAAATTTTCGCAAATAAGCATTATATATATATATGTGTGTGTGTGTGTGTGTGTGTGTGTGTGTGTGTGTGTGTGTGTGTGTGAGAGAGAGAGAGAGAGATTGTGTGTAGTTAGGCGATAATATTTCTTTAATGCATGACTAGAACTGAAGATTATATACAAGAAATTTTTAATTTTCAGCATTTCTGGTTTACTTAGTGGATAATACGTGTCTAGATCAAAGGAGCGTCAACAGCATGAAAGTGTTTGGCTTCCTGGGTATGACATCCGGTATCAGGGTCTGTGTTATCAGGAGGTTTTAAGAAGCGTGGAACCACCTCTTAACTATAGTTCCTAAATCTATCATGACCCAGAGTGGTAGCACCTGTCCCCAAAACTGGAGTCCAAAAACTATAAAAGTATAAAAATAGAAATTTATATTAAAAACACCGGCAATACATTTTTGAAAAAAAGAAAAATTACCATCAATACTTTTAATTATCGATAAAAACCCTTTTTACAAAAATACGTCAAAGAAACCTGATCTACAAACAGATTTCTTACAAAGAATACATATTCTATTCAAACGAATCATTTGGAAAAATATTGTCGTCATAAAAACCCATTGAGATTGATATGCCATAAACCAAAATAAACCAAAATAAGTGTTTGGACAATTACGACTTTCAACCATACATGGGGTCATTATCAAGATCAGGGACACATTGTAATTGTTATTCGCATTAAAAATTTGGTTTTGCTGTTTGTCCGCTATGATGATATTGCAAAGAGGTATCATACAAATTTTTAGACTGGATTAAATATATCTGCCATCTATCAATTTTATGATATATTTAAATCCCAATCCTTAAACTGAAGATTTTAAAAAATAATGTTATAGATTATACTCAATCAGTTTACGTCTATGCTTTGTATACGAGTAAAAATATAAAGAACAGAATCGGGGAAGTTGTATGAAAAAATGGAATAAGTTAACTTAAGTCCTCCAGGAATTCATCGTACTAAATTTGCTATGTTTGTTACAGTGGGTAACCAAAGTTTTTGACGCATTATTTTGTATAATGTTATTTTTGTAGTTACATAAGTTTTTATTTAGATTCATTGAGGTTTCTCTTGAGTATGTTTTATGACAACTATTAGAGGCGATGGAGTAAACTCCTCCTTCAGGTTTTTTTTTATTTAGTACTAAGTCTTTTATTGTTTTCGGGGTAGTAGTAAGAATTTTTATGTTGAGAATAGACAGATTTACATATGTATATATATATTCCAGGTAAAGAGGACACAAGATTTTACAATTTTCTCTGGCATTTACTTTTTATATAAAGTTCTCAATACAATATATATTGTAGAGCATAATATAATCATATGATTATGAGTTAAAAGTACATTGCGAAACGGAAAGTTCTGTTTTGAGATTTCTATCTAGTCATCAGACAATGTTGGATGTTGGTAGAGTAAATTTGCTCAAAAGCCCCTTTATGTTTGAATAAAAATTTTAAATGTTTCTTTCTTTCTTCATCTCTTTACTGTTTTCTATGAGAAGAGATTAAGATATGGAGAAAGCAGAAAGGACATTTTTATTACAAGAATGGATAAAGCAAAGGTAATAGAATATAGTGAGAAGCAATAAAAAGAAAAAGAAAAAAATTAGGTTAAAAGTAGGTTGACACTTTGACGGTTAGGGATGAAAAAAAAAGAACAAAAAAGGAAAAAAAAGTATGTCTCTCCTAAAAGTAGAAACTACTGGCCAAATTTCAAAGTGAATTTTTATTCTCATTAGTTAAAAGGAACACACACATAAATTTTATATCTTCCCACATACACAAATAGCAAACCGATTGTTTTTTACATTTAAATGTAAATCCTTTTCACAACCACAATCCAACAATGCCTGATGAAGCGATAGAAATCTCGAAACATAGAAATTTCCGTGTCACAATGTACTTTTAATTCATAATTATATATATATATATATATATATATATATATATATATATATATATATGTGTGTGTGTGTGTGTGTGTGTGTGTGTGTGTGTGTGTGTGTGTGTGTGTGTCTGTGTGTGTGTGTGTGTGTTCAATATTTCTTACAGACTACAAGATAATATCTGTGGTTTGTTTATTTTATATAATAGCTTTTAGAGCAGTGGTTCTTAAACATTTTCTGTTATTTCCCCCTACATAGAGTTTAATCACCCAGTTTAATCACCCTTCATGTCTACAATAAAAAGTGTAGTCAAAACACACTGTTAAGATTCACTAATTTATTAAAAACATGTGCCAATGTACGAAACTAGTTAGAAACCAAACCTGTTAGACACAGTGCCACCCATCTACAATAAACATACTGTCTCTTGGACATGAGAAAAACCATCTAAGAATTGTTTATAGCTAGTAAGCAGTGTAATCGTTTTTCCTTATTATTTCGCTGTTTCGACTTTTTCCTTCCATTTGTTGTATATACTGTTTTTGTATTATCCACTAATATTTGCCTTATCCTGGTAATTATATGTTTCATTATTCGTGATGTGCTGATCGATATGTGCTGAGTTGAGTTTCGACAGGTGAGAAGTCAATCTACGAGAGAGTGTTGTGTAAGTGTGGCCATTGTAAGAATTTGATTCTGTTTTTATATTAGTGTTGATATTGGATGTACAATATCTCGCGAGTGGGCATGCGAATTCATAAACAACATCTTTGCATAGTGTCGGCGGAGTTCCCGTGTTGTTTCTAATAATTATATTTTAATATTTTTATAGTACATGATAAAACGAAGGTGTCTGTTATGATTGTTAAGTAATACATATCGGTGAATTATATATCTAATTGCCTTTTCATCCTGTTTATAATTAAGGCGCATCTGGTAACGACAGAATAAATTAATATGTTTGTTTTGTTTATATCGTGGTGGTATCTTGTGTATTTTTTTTTTTTATATAAATACCATTAATGCTAATTTGATTTGCGCGTCAGCAACTTGGTTAAAGTAGTTGTTGTTGATTATAGTTTTTTTTTCTTTAGAATATTTGTTAGAAGAAAAGATTATTTTGGCCCGGTAATTCGTGGTTGTTTATAACAGCTATGTTGTATCAAAAAAAAAGATTCACTTTTATAGTTGAGGAGATACGAATTTCTGCTGCTGCGATTTTTATCAGCAGATATCATAAAATTATTGCCGGCTGGCGTCATGGAAAACATCGAGAAAAAGGGGGTTATTATTAATATTCAGTTCATATATGTGGGAAAAATTATTCTTGAAGGTTTATTTTATTTCTTGTAAGCTTTCTGCTTATACGAAAATGTCGTTCATAAAACAAACGTATATATATATGTGTGTTTAGTGTGTTTAGTACGAACACACACACACATACACACGCGCACACACACACACACACACATATATATATATATGTATATATATCGCTCATTCAGTAATGAATTAGAAGCACTCTGGCCACTGGCGTATGATACATACGCTAAAAGTCTGCCTCCTTCTCAGCGTTAGAATCGCCGACTGACGCCAATTCAGTCGGGTTTCAATCCTGGGTTAAAAGCAATCGGATGTATAACCGTACTGATGAGCTGTGATACCGCGAAACAGATCTGTCTGCGGATGACTATATATCGTTGATTTCATGTACATATTTATATACAATAATTGTCCAGTACATAGACGGACATTAATATGTGTGTGAGTGTTTTTGTCTGTCACACTTTCTCAAGCACGTACATATGTGTGTGTGTGTGTGTGTGTGTTCGTTTGCTATTTTTTCAGTCGGAGATTGCACTTTGTAAGTCATAATCAAAACATGTATTTTATTGGTAACATAACAACCACACTTTCACACAATTTCGCATGTCATTTGTTCGAACAACGTGCGAGTAACTCATTAACAATGCACCACAAGAACTATAATAAGAGTAGACAGCGCCTCTGTCACAATACCATAATACTCCATAAATTCAATTCAAAGAACGACTAATATTATTTACTCTTTCCGCATTCAACAAGGCAATCATACATTGATATAAATAACTGTTGTCTAAGGCTCTATGATTTTTACTATATCCAAATAAAAGATATTACATTTATCCATCTTTGTCGTTACAAGTCCCCTTAAACGTTGCTGACAGTTCCAGTGCATTGGAACGAACTTAAAAAGAAAAATAAAGTCACTTTTAAAACAATGCGTTGATGAAAATAGATTTAGTTTTACTTTCTTGTCTTTAATTTCTTTTATGACGTTGATTCGAAAGATTGGACTCACTAGGAACTTTGTCTAAGATTTGCGAAAGATATTATCTGTTTTTGCATCTGCAATTACGAATAATAGAAAAATGATCAATATATTTAATAGGTATAAAATATCTATTCTTTTTAATAAGATATACTTAAAAGAACAATTACTACTAAAATATAACATATATATATATATATATATATATATATATATATATAAATTCAGATATAAATAAAATATATCAGTCAAAAACAAATATAAATGAAGGCAAAAGGGAAGTTTCTCTTTATCAATGCATTTTGCCCTCAGATAGAAATTATCAAAGCAAATATAAGGAAACATGCTGCATTATAAAATCTTTATATTTGCTATGATAAAGTTCATCAGAAAACGAAACCCATTCTTAAAGGAAATTTTTTCCATATGTATATATATATATATATATATATATATATATATAGATATATGTGTGTGTGTGTGTGTGTGTGTGTGTGTGTGTGTGTGTTAGGCAACAATATCTAATTTATGTAACATTGGTTGGAGACTAACGAAAGGTCTTGTTAGAGCTTTTATTTTATTTCATTTTCTACAGTTCAGAATATTTTTCTATTTCCAGAGTGAATTTTAACAAATTTTCCAATTTCTTCTGAGCGCGTTTCCTCTAATACGAGTGTTTTTACGTGTAGGCATTGCTTTATATATATATTTATATATATATATTGCTGTAAAGGTGTATAGCTGAATATTTCTTAAAAATTAAAAAAGAGGAAACAACAACCGGTTTCGCTTCTGCACTTCAAAGTTTTAATCGGAATTTAACAAAAAAAAAAAACTGCGTGTAAAATATAATAAATTCAAATTAGCGAATGATTGGTGAAAATAAAAATTATAATTAGGTGGGAGGAGTACTAGCGACTAATGATAACAAACCCCAGCAAACAATCACGCTGTTTACAGAGAGAAGGTTTGCGAAACTTGGTATACAGTGAATCCAGTACATTTAGATGAAATAAGGAGTGTGATTGGAACAAAACAATAAACCAGCCGACACTGAATTCAGCCGCACATCATTTTTCTTTATAAGGTGCTCACAAATTGAGGATCCATAGGTATTTTGGATCAGTTCATTTGAAAGCAATGTTTGATTCCTGATCTTATTTGGCACGTATTGTATTATTCTCATATTGAGTCACTAAATAGTCCTCCCTATGTAGTTAACTCCACAACCACAAGTCTATTGATAAATAACCGAATTCACTTAAAGAGAGGACTTGAAAAATATTGAGAAAAGGTGATTGCATCAGATCTTTATAACATACAGACACTGTTGTCTCGACTGTCGATTAGTTGTCCTATGGGCATTGTCTACGATCGACGTTACTCCAAATAGTCCTCCCTATGTAGTTAACTCCACAACCACAAGTCTATTGATAAATAACCGAATTCACTTAAAGAGAGGACTTGAAAAATATTGAGAAAAGGTGATTGCATCAGATCTTTATCACACACAGACACTGTTGTCTCGACTGTCGATTAGTTGTCCTACGGGCATTGTCTACGATCGACGTTACTCCAAATAGTCCTCCCTATGTAGTTAACTCCACAACCACAAGTCTATTGATAAATAACCGAATTCACTTAAAGAGAGGACTTGAAAAATATTGAGAAAAGGTGATTGCATCAGATCTTTATCACACACAGACACTGTTGTCTCGACTGTCGATTAGTTGTCCTACGGGCATTGTCTACGATCGACGTTACTCCAAATAGTCCTCCCTATGTAGTTAACTCCACAACCACAAGTCTATTGATAAATAACCGAATTCACTTAAAGAGAGGACTTGAAAAATATTGAGAAAAGGTGATTGCATCAGATCTTTATCACACACAGACACTGTTGTCTCGACTGTCGATTAGTTGTCCTACGGGCATTGTCTACGATCGACGTTACTCCAAATAGTCCTCCCTATGTAGTTAACTCCACAACCACAAGTCTATTGATAAATAACCGAATTCATTTATTCCTTGTGAATAGTCGAAAGGATCGTCCTGGCATTAAACACGACTCAAATCTCAGCCGAAAAATAATCACGAACACTAGATGAAGTTTGCCTAGAGAAGTTTTCACATACAGCTCCAGTCGTAAATAAATGAAACACCTTTCTTCTGTAATGGGCTTAATGTTTTTGAAATTAGCAATCTTGTCAAGAATGACAGAATGAACACTATTAAGCGGATACCCAATGTTACATAGAGTCCTCGCCACAAAACTGATCTCACTAACAAAGAAAACCTCAGAACACATCATCAACGCCCTATGAGTCAAAGTTTTGATGAGGTTTATCTTCCGCTTCTCCGGACAAAAGAAATCCCAACGCGTTTACAAACCAGCAGAATTAAGCTTCGTATAAGTGTTTTTGAAATTCTGTTTTAATTTGAGTGATAACATCACATTTTTCAACGGGGCCAAGCTGCACAAATTTTATGTACTATTTAAGACTAAAGACATCTTAGCAACATAATTTGTGCGATCTACAAGGACAACACCAGCGTCCTAATCACGTCTAGAGATCACCACTTCATGGTTATTTTTCAGTGACCTAATAATATCTCTGTGTTCTATTCTCAATTTTGACTCGAAAAAGTAACGGAAATACTAGCAAACATGGTGAGCATAATTATTTAATCGGGTGGTAAGGTCAGAAAATAGATGAAAATCTTGTTAATTGAGCAAAAAAAAAAAACACCTCGAATTTATATATAAGCACTATTCAGGTTTGTTTGATCGTGATTTAATGTTGGTTTCTTCTAGGGGACGCAGTTTCGAATCCTGCCGAAGGAGGCATATTTTTCTAACAAGATTTATCAATTATTCAGGCCAGTAAATAAATGTAAATGTAAATAAATCAATACACTATTTAATAATAATTTTAAAAATATTGTTTAAACAAATATATTTCATACACACACGCGCGCACGCACACACACACACACACACACACATATATATATATATAAAAGAAAAGATGCAATTTATGCTTAGACGAAAAAGTTAGAATTAACAAATTCAGAGAATCTAGCCAATTATTGAATCAGAGAAATGAAATAATCTTCAAATGCCGTCATAATAATAAATTTAAACTGTCTAACACATGAAATCCTGGAATGACTCCCTTCTGACAAACTTACCAGCTCTCACATTTGCGTGGATCATACGTTGGAGGATTGTACAGACCAAATGAAGTGATGATAAGGACCTGCCAAGCAATGAATCAACACGCCCATCTAAGTACACAATGACTTTATATTATTAATGCACGTAGTTTTAAAAGAAATATCCTATCATAAACCATGTAAAAGAAAAGAAGTTCACTATAATGACTTCGACATAAATATTTAACGTGTAGAATTGGACATCCAAGTGTAAGGTGAGAAATGTCTTTCATATATATGGATGCACCCAACTTTGTGCATGCTTCTATAGAACTTTGTGCATGTTTATATGTGTTATTGTATGCATTATTGTGTGTGCATGGGGACACCTGGGTATAAGTATTTTGCATATATAAGAACGGACCTAATTATTTATACGTTTTTCCATCATGTGAGAACACCTGATTATAGGTAAGTTATGTTAATTTTAGATACAGTCAATTATACATTCCTGAAACTGTTTATACCCACATCAAGCTATGAGTTAATTAGTATGACATCTATCAGTAAATCATTATTATCGTCAACTAATTATAACAGTCTAATAATATTTCTGGTTTTAAACAAACTGAAAATTGTTGATAAGCCTTAAAAAATAGTACAATCAAGTTATACTTTACTCAGCCCAACAGGGTAAAGATACCCAATGAACTGAGTATATTATTGAGCTGTGTGAGCTTTTGAAAGCATGAATATATAAAAAAATGCAAAGATTTCAGATTGCCCTTTTGTATGCAAAATGTCTAATGAGGTCTTTCCAGACATCAGGTAGCAAATGCTTGACATCAGTAGATATATACAAATGAATTTTTTAAATCTGGTATAATTTATTATGAACAAGTGGGCCTGTGCCATAGAAAATGATGGCAACATATATATTGAGTCAGTCAATTAAGTGCCATACGTGAAACACGCTTGGGCGATCATGTCTTGAAAGAGACATGACTAACTGAGCAGAAGATTATCCCGCAGTAGGTTGCCATTGCTTTCTGCAGTAGACTGGTTGCCAGCCAAGGCTATAGAACCCAATCTGTCCTGTTATTTAACCCATAACTGGAAGGAAGAGACGGATTAATACCTTTCCCAAGGGTATTTGCGCATAAGTGAATGCAATCCTCTTGTATGTGTGACATGCCAAGAACCATTTACCATGAAACATAAACTGATAAACTGCAGCAATTTTAATTCCATCCATTTAAAATACTAACAAACAACAAACTTAAGAAGAACTTTTTTCAAAATACTGATTCATTTCACATATTCCAGTTTCTGAAAAAAATATAACTGATTTCAAAAATATATTTGAAAGGAAAAACTGTAACCATACCTAACAGCAGTCTTCTTATGTAAAATAACATTTTTTTAGACTATTTAACTACAAGATTTTATCTAGAAAAATGTTCAATTTCGGCATTAAATGACCCAGTTAGTTGATATTCTGTTAAACAAACCAAATGCTAATAATCTTCTCACTTTGTTTTTTTTTTTTCAATTGGAGTAGATAGATCTATCGCCCGGTTCACACTCCACCTACGTCTATTGAACAGGTGAAGAGGCTCATCCCTTGTTCCCTGTTTAGGATGTGGTTTTGCGGCTTTCTCTTTTCCAATCTTTTCACTCTTTTCTTCTTTTTTTTTTTTCAATTGGATTAGATAGATTAAACTATCGCCCGGTTCACACTCCACCCACGTCTATTGAACAGGTGAAGAGGCTCATCCCTTGTTCCCTGTTTAGGATGTGGTTTTGCGGCTTTCTCTTTTCCAATCTTTTCACTCTTCTTTTCTTTTTTTCAATTGGATTAGATAGATTAAACTATCGCCCGGTTCACACTCCACCCACGTCTATTGAACAGGTTAAGAGGCTCATCCCTTGTTCCCTGTTTAGGATGTAGTTTCCGGCTTTCTCTTTTCCAATCTTTTCACTATTACGTAGCCCCCTGCACATCAGTGGCGTTATTGCCTTGCTCGGGGTGATACGATTAAAAAAAAAGTATTGATCATTCGACCCATAGGTGTACAACTTAGCCAATAGATATAGATGAGTAAGGTTTATTAAGACGTATGAAAAGAAAATACACCACCCCATTTGGGAATTAAATGTACACAGACGTACATTGTCTTTATGCACAGAGTTAAAAAAGTTGCACGTGTACTTAAATAATCATAGTTGTGTTTGTATATACATATGCATATAGGCGATGTGTAGGCATATATACGTAAATCCACTGGATGTATGGAAGTATGAAAATATTGGCATAATTTGGAGAATGTGTGAAAATTACTAGCAATTATGTGTATGTGTATGTATATATATAACACTACGGAAATCCTGTCTTTGTGAAATGTATGAGTACACGATCGCCAGATCCGTAAGTAGATGCGAAAGCGGTGAACATATGTAGACATGAACAAGGTCACATTTGTAAGTATATGTGGGAATGTACACATATGTATATATGGATATAAGTTAGTATAAATGGATGGGTTTGTTTTATGAGGTCAAACAAAAATCTGATGAAATGAGATAATTAGCTCATAGAAATGAACTATAGTTTATAACCACTTGAAATGACGTGTTGAAATTTCCTTTATCAATATAATTTGCTCTGGATAACATCCATTGAGCTCTCTATATAGATATAACACTTAATATTGTTGGATTATCCTCACCGTTTACGGGCTGGACATAAATACCTATATATATATATATATATATATATATATATATATATATATATATTAAATTGTGATAAGTGACAAGATTGTGGTTTATTGATAAAAAGATATTTTGTCGAGCAGGATTTTTGTCGTAAAGTGCTCCATAACCAGTTAGAGAAAGAGCGTTAATAAGATTAATGTGGAGAAGTTTGTCACTTAACTGAGCAGAGTCATGCCGAATTCGAAGTTTACTCTCACTCCTCAGGGCTCTTTTTTTCCAGAAAAAAAAGATTGAAAAAGATGCCCTGAAACTTTTTCACATTAATCCAATATATATATATATATATATATATATATATATATATATATATATATATATATAATTGTTTAAAAATTATTTTCAATGGATATTCCTATTTTATACCTACCAGCCTTAATAATCGAGTACATTTTTTTAAAAAATATGCACCCTCCAGTAAGAAACGAACCTGTGTTCGCAAAGGGAACTTATCTGACGTGTCTTAGGCTGCCCGACCACGAAAGAGTCAAACAAAGCCCGATATATTACGACGCATATTTTCCTCACAAGATTTCTAGGTTACTCAGGCCGTTAGATATAAATTAATATTTTGTTTAATAATATATATATATATATATATATATATATATATATATATATATATATAAAACAGAGTATCTGCTCAAATACGAGTATCCATTAAATATAATAAATAAATAAATATGTCGGAGTCAATCCATTTCGTAACGGATTTCGTAAAATTTCGTAAATATATATATATTAATGAAGATTAACGAAACTAGATATAAATAACCGACGATTTGAAATGATTTGTTTGAACATTATTTTTGATCGATACTCGTATTTAAGTAGATATTATGTTTATAATCAAACAATATTATATATTTATTTCTACCGGCTTGATTATTTACGATAAATTTTTGTTACAAAAATGTGGCATTCGGCAGGTTTCGTTAATCTTCGTTAATTTCGTTAAAATATTTACGTTTGTTGACATTACGATGCATTTCAGAGCAGATATTGTTATTACGATGAACCGAAAATTGTGATATTTAAGGTTGATTTAACTTCGTTTAAATTGATGGTCATTCGTGGTCGAGAGATCTAAGATGCCTCAGATCAATTGGTGGCTTCCCTATGTGGATAGGGGTCGCAGGTTCGAATTCTGCAAAATGACACACATTTTCGTAACGAAAACATTATCGTAAATAATCAGGCCGGTAGAAATAAATATGTAATACTGTTCGATTATAAACAGAACATCTACTTAAATACGAGAATCGATCAAAAAAGTAATGTTCAGAAAAATCATTTGATATATATAGGTATATAGATATAAGTAAAAGGTTTGTCACCTAGCTGATTGATGTGAACTTTAGCATTTCGACTCCAGAGAATTTTAGACGAATATATAAGTAGAAAATCTTTTATGCGACGCTTTTCGCTGATGTGACATGTATATACACTTCTTCACATAGTTTTGATTTCATTCCAACCTGAAGAAGGATCTAACAAACGCCAGGTTGACAAAACGTCATCTAAAAGCTTTTCCGTTTTGGTTTCAATATCAACACCTTTGTGAAAATTATTTGAATGAACTGCTTTAGTTTCCTTTCTTTCATTATCCGGTTAGTTTTAGATCCACTACAGTGATAGCTTCTAATCGTTTTTTATTTTATCCTCAGATTACGTCATTTGCGGTGGTGTTCAGTAAAATGAATCTATTTTCGGGGCTTATGATAAAATTTGTTTGGCCTTGAAAAATATTGAGAAAAGGTGATTGCATCAGATCTTTATCACACACAGACACTGTTGTCTCGACTGTCGATTAGTTGTCCTACGGGCATTGTCTACGATCGACGTTACTCCAAAAACAGCGTACGAAAATTGTAAACACTGCACGAACACACTGGCAAGCTTTACATAGAGATCTATAGTGTTGTTGGTACCAGGCTTTCAACTGTCAGTCGTATCATCAAGGTAAAGAAACAAACTGGATCCATTAGTTCAAAATGTAAAGGAAAATGCCGCAAGAAAAGTAAAACAACGTCAAAAGACGCCGTATACGTTATCAGGGAACGTGTGAAAGACGTTAGAAAGACATTATACGTATTGTTTCAATTAATTTGCACAAGGGTATATATATTTTTTCTAGCAAGATTGTTCGATTATTCAGGCCGGTAGATATAAATAAATGTGCTGCTTAATTATGAGTAAACAGAGTACCTAATCAAATACGAGTTTCCATCTAAAATAATGTTTAAATTAAAAATAAGTCGTAGTAATCAATTTCGTAACGGATTTCGTAAATTTCGTAAATAAATGAGCAGATATGAATATTATAAAAAAATCAGGAAAATGTGTGCTTAAAAGCATTATTTTGGGCTTTGTTTGACTGTAAGTTTTTTTGTGGTCAAGCGGTCAGAATACGTCACATTATATATATATATATATATATATATATATATATATATATACGATGGATAGATATTCGTTAAAATTACGCAAAAATTAAAATAACACTGACATCTCATTTTAACGGATTTATTTATCAAAATTACACAAAAATATGTTGAAATACCAAAGAGTACATTTATTCAATAAAATCGTCATTGGTTGCAACAACGGCCTTCAGACAACTTCGGAATCTCCTGCAAATCCTCTGGACGGTCTCCTTGATTGAATAATACTTGCCTTCAGCTCATGTTTGGTGTTAGAAGAGGTTTTATTGGTTTCTCGCTAAACTGTGCGGCACCCATAATAGTAAAGGAGCCTGAAGTGTGCGGAGTTAAGAGATCAAGTGTAAAGGGTTATTTTGTCGCAGAAATCGTCTAACAGCCATGACTGGGTTCTCTTTTTTGTGTAGCATGGTGCAGAATCCTATTGCCAGACATAGGGTCTTCCACAAGCCACCTTCTTTTTCCATGGCAGCACTACATTTTATGTTTTTGGATTTGCAAGCAGAAGAATAAACATAAAGACAGTAAAATGTATGCCTCAGGTTTGACAAATGTGTGCTATAGTTTTAAAAAGGTTTGCTCGATTTAAAGAGCTATTTCTGTTCAAAGTACAGCTAAATCCGACCACGAATTATAGTGATAGTCATACTCGATAATGAGTTTCCAGTCACCATGCATCGTATAATTTTCAGTGGTGTACTGAGAAATACTTATTATTGTTTACAAAAGTTAAGCCAAAATATATCCGCCATTACTCTGTCAGTTTGCCTTTTTGCTTTTATTGTTCCTGGTTTTTATTTTTTACTTATCTTGTTTTTTTTTTTTTCCATCACCCACGTACTTAGCATTTAGTCCGCCAACCGCGCCTATCTATACATTTCCTGTGCGTCATCGGACGAGGAGCCGGGTTTGACCAAGCCAGACAAGGATGATCGCATAAGCCGCTCTATGTCGTATCAGTTGCCATCGTCATTCTGGGAGGGTCTAATTTTGGGAAAAGTACCATCACGTGACATTGACGATTACGTAAACAATCTTTACGTCGCTGACAGCAAGTATAGTAACTTAAATATATATAAATAGTTTTTCAAAAACTGTTCGTAACATTTGCCGTAGAGCGATGGTAACCAGATTATTTTTGCAGAGAATTTGACACACACACACACACACACGCACGCACACACACACACACACACACACAGACACACACACACACACAAATATATATATATGGGAAAAACATTTTTTACTTTAAAATTATTCAAAATTGTTCTATGTGCATGTATTTACGAAATTTTACGAAATGGATTTTTAATGTATTTATTTCAACATTATTTTTAATGGATACTCGTTTTCGAGTAGATACTCTGATCTTTATAATTAAATATTATATTTATTTACATCTCCTGACCTGAATAATCGAGAAATCGGAGGACTGATATCTACGTAACAAGATTTCTCTATTATTCAGGCCAGGGGATGTAAATAAATATACTGTTTAATTTTAAAAAAATGTTTAAATAGTTTATTTAGATATTTCATGATGTATATATATATTCACCATCCACATACAAGCCTGTTTCGCTGTATCACAGCTCATCACTGTGTCTAGACATCCACTTGCTTCTGGCCGGGATCGAAACTCGACTGATTTGATGTCAGTCGGAGTCGCTAACCCCAAGCCATAGGCGTATGGAATCAGAGAAGGGAAATTTTAGCGTGTTGTATATAAGCGGTGTATACACACACCAGTCACCGAAAAAAGATTCATTGCTGAAGACTACTAACAATGAAAACATATGGTTGCTTTACTCGATACTTTTAAAAAAATTAAACATTGGATTTGTTTGAACAAGTCTTTAAAATGTAGACCACAAGTTTGGTTTGTGCACGACCTAAAAGTTATATATAAGTTAGGTTTGTATGAGAATCAAAAAGGTAGGCATAGATTTAGTTTTCATCAGAATCAAAATGGTTGACGTAAGTTGGGTTTGCTTGTAAATCAAAAAGATAGAAATAGTTTGAGTTTGCATGAGAATCAAAAACTAGAAATATGTTGGGTTTGCATGAGAGTCAAACAAGTAAACATTGGTTGGGTTTGCATGAGAATTAAAAAAGTTGACATAGGTTGGATATTTCCGGGGATTCAAATAAAGTCAACATAGATTTGGTTTGTATGCGAATCGAAAGATATGATTGAGTTTGCATGAGAATTAAAAAGGTAGATATAGATTGCATGAGAATCGAACAGTTAGGCATAGATTGGGCATATACGTATATAAAAGGTAGGCATTGGTTGGTTTTCTATGAGAATCGAAAACTTGAAATATGTTGGTTGTGCAGGATAGTCAAAATGTAGACAATGGTTAGGTTTGAGTGACAATGAAACATGGATGCGATATACTGGCGTTACATGCGAATCGAAAAAGTAGATATATGTTTGGTTTGTAATAGAAACGAAAAAGTTGGCAGTTTGAACTGCATGAGAATCTAAAAGTTAGGCATAGGCTTGTTTTGAATGAGAATTAAAATTTAGACAAAGTTTATATTTGCATAAGATTCCAAATGTTAGAAATAAATTGGGTCCATATGTGAATCGGAAAGGTAGAAAAACATTGGGTTTTATTGAGAATCACAGGAGGTCGACATGTTGGATTTTTCATGAGAATAAAAATAGTTGACATGAGTTGGATTTGTTAGTCAACCAAAAAGGTAGACGTTGGTAGAGGTTGCATGAAAAATAGGAAGTTAGACATCGCTTGGATGTGCATGAGAATAAAAAGGTAGACATCGGATGTAATAACATAAAAATCAAAAAGGTAGACAAGGGTTGGGTGAGTATAAGGATAAAAAATGTAGACATCGTTTGGGTGAGCATGAGAATGAAAAGAAGTAGACATAGGTTGGGTGAGCATGAGAATAAAAAGAAGCAGACATAGGTTGGGTGAGCATGAGAATAAAAAGAAGCAGACATCGGTTGGGTGAGCATGAGAATCCAAAAAGTAGACATCAGTAGGGTTGGCATGAGAATTCAAAAGGTAGACATCGGTTGGGTTTGAATGAGAATCAAAAAGGTTGAAATCGGTTGGATGGGTATGAAAATTATAAGGTAGACAACGGTTGGGTCTGCATAAGATAAAAAAAAGGTAGACGTCGGTTGGGTGTGCAAGAAAATAAAAAGGTACACATCGGTTGGGTGAGCATGAGAAACCAAAAGTAGACATCGATTGGGTGTGCATGAGAATAAAAAAGATTAACATTGGTTGAGTGTACATGAGAAACCAAAAATAAACATCAGTTGGGTGGGCATGAGAATTCAAAAGGTAAACATCGGTAGGGTGTGCATGAGAATTCAAAAGGTAAACATCGGTAGGGTGTGCATGAGAAACCAAAAGTAACCATCGATTGGGTGTGCAGGAGAATAAAAAAAGGAGATATTAGTTGGGTTTGCATGAGAATCAAATAGACAGACATTGATTGACTTTGCATGCGAATCAAAAATATTGGCATCTCTTGGGTTTGCATGAGAAGCGAAAAGGCAGACATCGGTTGAGTTTGCATGAGAATCGAAATGTAGACCGGTTGGTTTTGCTTAAGATTCAAAATGGTTGACATCGTTTGGGTGTGGATGAGAATCAAAAAAGTAGACATCGATTGGATTTGCATGAGAATCTAAAAGGTAGACATCGCTTGGGTTTGCTTTAGATTTAAAATGGTAGACATTGTTTCGGTGTGGATTATAATCAAGGAGGTCGACATCGGTTAGATTTACATGAGAATCAAAATAGTAGACATCCTTTGGGTCTGCATGAGAATCTAAGAGAGAGACACCAGTTGGGTTTACATGTGAATCTAAAAGGTGGACATCGGTTGGGTTTGCTTTAGATTCAAAATGGCAGATATCGTTTGGGTGTGGATGAGAATCAAGAAGGTCGACATTGGTTGGGTTTGCGTGAAAACCAAAATGGTAGACATCCATTGGGTTTACCTTATCGAAGTCATTAAAATATAATGGCAGCACATTTTCTAGACATATTTCACACGAGTTTATTAGGAACCGCTTCTGAAACGAGTCGCAGTACAGCAAAATAAATTCAGAAACCCGGTTCGAATCTTGTCTAATACTGCTTAGTTTACTTTTCTTAAGTCGCTTGTCTCTTCATGACATAGGTTATCATGACTCCACGGTTTCCTTTATTGTTTGTAATATACCAGACTTCATAGGAATGATAGTTCAATCGTTTCAAGTTGCATACTCTACGGTTGTGTATTGAGGGCTTTTTTCTTCTAAAGTGGTTCCCAAGCAAGGTTAGAAAGTTTGGTCTATCTTGCTAATTATACGACAGCTGGGAAAAATGGGTGTTAGTGCAAAAGTGAACACAACCGACTAGGCCGGGATCCGAACTCGGTTCACTGAATTTAATTTTCATGCCGATAACCGTTGCAATACTCGCAGATCGTACGTTCATTTTACTATATTTTAGAAAATGTATGATGGCAATAAAAGGTAGCCGCTACCCCTTTCCCCTACACAATCACAAGCCAGTAAGATTTTATTCTTGTAGTGCTGGACTGTTGTACAATGCTTAATCTCTTATACATGGCCGTATCTGACTACAAGGGATAATGTCTTCGTCAGAAATCAAACTAAACAATTCACGAAGAAATAAATAAATAAATAAATAAATAAATAAATAAAGAAAGAAAGAAAGAAAGACGAAGAAAACATCCAAATGAACGCAGTAAAAATCTGTTTATTTATTAATTTTGGGAGAAAAGACTGGTTATACTCAGAAAGTCCGAACCCGATTTCCTGCTTTCGTTCACGTTCTGTGCCGAATTTCCATTGGAATAGCCGAAAAAATCCGCAAAAATCATAGTTTCCGGAAACGGATGACGTCATCACATTGTCAACTAATAAATCCGGGCAATTTTCTCTGTGCCCGGTGTTTGTCTAGCATCAGCTACGGCCATGCTCTTATATAAGAATGAATGCAGGAACATTCCTTAATAAAAGAAAGACTTGAAGAGATTTAATTAAGGTTTCACCAAAATAATTTGTGAATAACACGGACAAAAAAAGATTTTAAAAAAAAGAAAAGAATAAAAAATGGAGAATAGGAAAGACGAATTTTTCTAACAATTATCAGGATACTTGATAAATGAGGAAAGATGTTTTGGGGAATAGGACACTTGCAGGGAACATCGAAAGCAAGAGAAATAGAGAGAAGTAGTGAGTAATGTACAATTGTGAAAGAATGGCTAAGTGATAAAAGTAGTAATAAAGGAACAAATATTGCAGAGAGGAAGGAAAGAAAGGAAATTGTGGAGAACTATATTCTCCCACATCCTAACATAGCATAAAGAGAGAGGAAGAGTGAATGACTGCCGTATGTTATTAATTTTTTCGCTACTATTTAATGGTCTCGCTGTAATAATATGACATTTCAGATCACTCTCCGATTGCTTTTAATCAATTACAATATCAAAGGAAGTCTCGATCACGCATAGTGCCAAATGAAATATTTTCTACAGTAATTTTCCCGCCATTAACTTCGATGCTTCCCAAAGTGATTGTTTCGAAAATAATTCTTTCTTGCGTTAATGGATTCCGATTACGAATTTAGGACGCGCTTAAAATTTAGTTATTATTGGTCTGAAATTTCATTACATTAAGATGGCACAGCATAGCTGAAAGTGTAATTATAGCTTTCGGTTAATAACAAAATGTAAAACAGCTTGCAGAATGGTCTGTGATTCACTATGGCATTGTAAATATTTGGCTTTACTATGAAATGATAAACCTTGCTTTCCTCCCAGCAAACAGGAACATTTATATATATACAGGGTGTTCAAAAAAGTATGTGTGAACTTTATAATTTCATTTGTATTTGTGATAGAAATAATCTGTAAAAAAAATGTTATAAAATCTAATGTACCTAGTTTTAAGTACAGTTATTGAATAATTCTTTACAACAATATTTGCAACAATTTTTAGATAAGTAAAAAAGTATTTTCCTTTTTTCAGAATCGATTTGATCCATGGATTCAACTGAGGAAAAAGTAAACTGTATCCTTTGGTTGGCTGAACTGAAATCTACTATTGCTGTACAAAGAAAGTTTAGAATTGAATACAATAAAGAACCACCTTATAGGAACACTATTGCTAAATGGATGAAAAAGTTTTAAGAGACAGGCTCCGTCCATGATAAGCTATGATCTGGAAGGCCTTCTATCAGCGACGAAACGTAAATAAAATTTCAATAAAACCTTTAAAAAATATAGATTTACTTCTTTCTAATCCTTTTTATAAATTATTTCTATCGTAAATATAAATAAAGTTTTTAAAGTACACATGAACTTCATGGACACCCTGTATATATATATATATATATATATATATATATATATTCTAAACATATGCTGTTAAATATAAGAGACAATGAATGTCTATTATGTTTAATCGTGAACCGTTCTAAACGTCGTATTTTGGCTTTAATTTCAGTTGAAAATAAAGACAAAAATTCTCCAACATTTGGATAATTATTTATTGATTTGCTTCTAAGCTTTCGGCCCACATGAACCATCTTCAGAGAGGTTATTTAGACTGAAATACAATAACATCCACCATCACCGACGGTTTTATTTTGTGTTGACATAAAACTCCGCTTGGCAACGGCAATAGTTACCAAAAATAATAAACGCAATTCTTAAATTTGCAATGCGGTTTTATGACGTCACACCGCATGATAGCGCGAAATGACAACAAAACCATGTAGTCAAATGCAATATAATATGTTATGTCCGGATTTAAAGGTGATTTTATTGAGTGTTGGTTGTTTAGATTTGATGTACATGGCCTCCAATATCTGAAGGTTCCTCTTACTGTGTGTATGAGTAAGGATCACCGTATTGTTGACCAAAATCTGTCTGATATTACCTACATGTTTACGTTTTTCAGATAAATGTTGTTTAATTGTACTCTGATCAGAAAGATGACATGTAAATCTACGTGAGAGCGTTTATTATTTTTGGTAACTATTGCCGTTGCCAAGCGGAATTTTAGATCAACACAAAATAAAATCGTCGGTGATAGTGGATGTTATTGCATTTCAGTCTAAATAACCTCTCTGAAGATGGCTCATGTGGGCCGAAAGCTTAGAAGCAAATCAAATAAAAAATTATCCAAATGTTGGAGAATTTTTGTCTTTATTTTCAACTGAAATTAAAGCCAAAATACGACGAAAATATTTCCCTTTTTTTCCTTCTAAGTTAAATTGTGGGTTGAACCATATTACTGAATGTAAGAACAGAAACTACGACTAAGTGTAACCATACTGTAAAATATTTAGTAGGGTCATGCAACCATTGATGAAAACGTTATAACTTCTTTTTTTTATCACCCCGAGGAAGGCGGTAATGCCCCTGACCTGCAGGGGGCTACATAGGAGTGAAAAGATAAGAAAAGAGAAAACCGGAAACCGCATCCTAAACAGAAAACAAGGGATGAGCCTCTTCACCTGTTCAATAGACGTGGGTGGAGTGTGAACCGGGCGATAGTTCAGTCTATCTACTCCAATTATTGCGCGTTCATAAGAAATCCCCGTTACGTGTGCTTTCTTTAAAACAACGGTAAAATCAGTTATTGAAAATCGCCTGAAGACACAATATGGTAGAAACACGTAATAACTCGTTTACAAAAGAATATAAGAATATATATATATATATATATATAAATATATATATATATATATATAGAGAGAGAGAGAGAGAGAGAGAGAGAGAAAGAGAGAGCGATATATATAGGATGTCCTCTCACAAAATGGCATAACTTTGTAGTCTAATAATATAGCCAATTCTCGATAAAATTATCTAAACTTTTACCAAAATGCATAAAAACTATGTTGAATGTTTATTTTTTAATTTCTTTTCAGGGTGAAGAATGACGTTCACTAGAAATTATAAGCCATTTCGTGAGTCAAGAAGACGCTAGAACACAGTCAAACTAGAATCAAGTTTAACTTCGAGATTTGGATATGGCACAAAAATTCAAAGGTTCTGGAGAATGTTACGCATAACATGCTACAATGCGTTTAGCTGGAGCTGGACTACCAGATTTACGTGTGTCGTGTCGCAAGTGGTGCGCATATTGAACATTTGAGTTTTATGAAATCGATTATAAGATCTTTTTTTTTTTAATCATATCACCCCAAGCAAGGCGATAACGCCACTGATGCGCAGGAGGCTACGTAAGAGTAAAAAGATTGGAAAAGAGAAAGCCGGAAACCGCATCCTAAACAGGAAACAAGCGATGAGCCTCTACACCTGTTCAATAGACGTGGGTGGAGTGTGAACCGAGCGATAGTTTAGTCTATCTACTCCAATAAAAAAAATAAATAAAGTAAAGAGTGAAAAGATTGGAAAAGAGAAAGCCGGAAACCACATCCTAAACAGGGAACAAGGGATAAGCCTCTTAACCTGTTCAAGAGACATGGGTGGAGTGTGAACCGGGCGATAGTTTAGTCTATCTACTCCAATTGAAAAAATAATAAAGAAAAGATTGAATAGATTGGAAAAGAGAAAACCGGAAACCACATCCTAAACAGGAAACAAGGGATGAGCCTCTTCATCTGTTCAATAGACGTGTGTGGAGTGTGAACCGGGCGGTAGTTTAGTCTACCTATTCCAATTGAAAAAAAAAATAAAGAAAAGAGTGAAAAGATTGGAAAAGAGAAAACCGGAAACCGCATCCTAGACAGGAAACAAGGGATGAGCCTCTTCACCTGTTCTAGATCAATTTGAATATTTTGTTCGAAGATTGATAAATCTTTTATTGTCCAATATGGAACCTATTTAATTTCGTTTGCCTGGGACATCTAGTTACGCAGATATTTACATTATTAATTATGTTCATTTTAGGACCCCCTGTATATGTTACATATCAAAAAATTCAATTTTTAAAAATCGGGTGTTCATTTCGACGGGTAAATTTAACACCCTTCTCATCAACAAGATCAAAACATTATGGGAAAATAAAGTTGTTTGTCTATAAAAATCGGGGTTATGGGAATGGAAAAAAGAGAGCAGATCGTTGGTATTGGAAAATGTTTGATCTGCCACTTGGATGACAGTAACGAAAACATATACAATAATTAAATTAATCGAATAACTATATATATATATATATATATATATATATATATATATATATATATATATAGTGGAACCTCTACTTACGAAATTAATTCGTTCTGGAAGTCGTTTCGTAATGTAAAAATTTCGTAAGTAGAGACGCTTTTTACCCTATAAATGCCCTAATCGGTTCCAAGTCTTCACCTCGGACCACTCAAAATCTCGTGAGGCAACAGCATCGGGCCACCCTGCATTAAGGGTACGTCTGGTCCCCTCCTGCCAAGCCATGTCGATTATCTTGAGGAAAACAACAATACCGAAGTGTTGCTTCCACAATTCACGAAGAGTAAGCTGGGTGTTTTCAGTGATGTCGAAACACCTCTTGACCAGGTGTTTCGTGTAGAGTTTCTTGAAGTTCGAAATGACTTGTCCGTCTATGGGCTGGAGGATAGAGGTTGTGTTAAGTGGAGGTACAGCACCTTAATAAACGAGAACTCCTCCAGGATATCATCATCGAGGCCTTGCTTTATCGAGAATGAGGATGCACTTGAGGAGGCAATGAGGTGGACTCTGGAAGCTGCAAGTAGCAGCGTTTATTTTGAAATTTTCGACTTTCGTATCCTGAAATTTCTTTCGTAACAAGAGGCAATATTTTTCTGAAGAAACTTTTTCGTAACCTCAAAATGTCGTATGTATAGCCTTCGTAAGGAGAGGTCCCACTCTCTCTCTCTCTCTCTATATATATATATATATATATATATATATATATATGTGTGTGTGTGTGTGTGTGTTATGTATGTTATGTATATTTTGGCTGCAAGTATTCATCCGAAGATTAATTTGATTAAATTAAGCCGTTAATGTCTGCTTAATTATTTTTATTATATTTTTCCAACTTCAGGATAAGATGTTGAGTTTTTTGTTCGAAGTTCAGGTAAACTGTCGAATGTTCAGGTTTTTATTTATTATTTTTCTTTGAGAACTTTCTACTTTCTGATCATTATCGAGAAAGGATGCGGTGTCTGTGTCGTAGTGTTAACACCTTTGTCTGCAACAATTATTTTCATGGATACTGCACTGACGAGCTTTTTTCCTTAGTTCCCCGACTACATGTATTTACTCATGCCACTAGATTGGCATCTAGGTCCCATCCTTTTACCCTCAACATAGTTAAATGTAACCACCTCTTCTACTCTAATTGTTTCTTTTCTTGCACTTCCGCTTGCGGAACTCACTTTCATTTGCATGCTTCCCTGATAGCTACGATCTCTAAAAGTTTAAATGCAATGTTAATTGCCATCTTTTATCTCCTTGATTCCCATCTTTCTCTTATTATTTCTTCAACATCACCAATACCTTGTTTTTTGTTTTTTTTTGTTTTTTGTTTTTTTGTCACTGTGTGCCAATGGCTGTCCTGTCCTGTTTGGAGGGATATGATTAAAAGAAAATTTGATATATATTCGGACATTTGAAAGCTGTAGCTCTGAGTTCAAATTCTAATCGAGGCCGTTTTGCTTTTGTATAAATACTCTTGGAAAGTATGTATTCATCATACTCCACCCTCAGTTAGGGGTAATAACAGGGTTGACTCAGCTCTCTAACTGTGGTTGAAAAGACGTCTATGAGAATGACAACTTAAATCTGGTTAGTCATGGGGCTAGAAACTTCACGCCATAAAAACCTACAGAGGCCACAGTGGTAACGCTTAGCGTAGCCTATCTGTGGCGTTATACTCTACACAGGAATCTCTCAGAATTATACATTAAAGGTTTTAAAAAGTATTATGTATCGTATTAACTTTGGAATAGAAAAATCAATTTGTTTGGAGTGTGCTTTATTTTTCCTGACAACGCAGTTTAGAAAATTTCGTTAAACATAATTTTTTTTCCTTTTGTGACTGAGAGAACATCGGCACTTCGACGTGATATAAGGCTTAGCTAGCTTATCTTCCTAGATCAATAACTGAAATAAATCATTTACATGGTATTTGTCCTCCTATATGCCAGCGAATGCTGGAATAAAGATGAAATATGGTTCTACAGAAGGATGCTGAGGATGCCATGGACTGACTGAGCAATGACGTGGGTTTAGAGAGAATGACAGCAAAAAAAGAAAATTTATACTTGACAGGAAGAAAGAGTTGATATTTCTGGGACACGTTATGAGGAAGGAGGGCTTGGAGAATCTGAAAGTGGATAAAGAGAAAGAGGAATAGAGGAAAACAGCATATGTGTGGCATACTTGAAGGTATTAAGCAAATGGAAGGCAGAGCAGGGTTTGGGAGAAATAACAAGACAAAATATATTAAATGGATAAGAAGATTCCATGATCGCCTACGTCCTGAAGAGACACAGCACTTGAAAGAAGAAAGATGTGACTTTATTCCTATCTGGGTGCTGCTTACTTTCGTCCTTGTCCCACATCTAAACTACGTTTTGTAAATAACTATAATAGTAAATAGCTAGCTTAATATGACATTGAAATCCAAACTAATGAATGTATTAAGACAGAGGAAAATAAAATTACAAAGAACTGAGGTTTAATATCCAATCGTCTATATGGCAAGGTAATTTCCTCACAGATGATGAAGAAAACATGTGAAGAGTTAGGATGTTTTAAAGAAATCAACAGCCATATTGTAACTTATACTTACAATCAGACAGAGACTGTTGAAACTTATAGGACGTATAATAAGGAAAGAGGATCTGGAGAAAAGAACACTCACAGTGCATATCAAACATCTGAATGGTTGGCAGAACTGCTACTGGATCATAATGAGTAAATATTACTTAAGACAGAAAAAGAAAAGAAGATGTGGAGAGCAATGATCCCAACGTCCCTAAATACTTTGATACATAAGAGAAAAGAACGATGCTCTGAATTTCCATAAATCAAGATTTACACGAATTTGATAAAAAAAAATTTTTGACGTTTACAATTTTCTGGAGGATGCTGTAAAACTAAAAAAAAAATTGCAAATCATCAAATCTATGAAACTCTCGATCTAATGGTTGTTAACATGTACTGATCATACATCGGAAATCCGATAATCTGTAATCCGGCACTAAATTTCGCGAGATACATTTCAGATTTCCAAAAACTCTTCATGGATTTGCCACTAGTGTTTGGTGGTGCTAACTACTGCAACAGCTTTTTTTCTTAATTTTTTAAGCACTTAGGAAACCTGATAAAACATCTCTCCTTGTCTTTTGTGCAATTTTATTGTCATCTGCCGACGTTTTTGGTGTCTTTAATGAATACAGGAAGTGCTTATCGTGGTGTGAAAGGCAAACATCATACGTTGTCCATATCAGATATGAGGTAGAAGTTCAAAATAATACTGGCAGCGGCGTTCCTGTGCGAAGCTGGCATGATTTATGCATTATTGGTACATCTACTGTTAATGATATAAAGAAACCAATTCCTGATGTTCTTTGCTGATATTTAAAAAAATAGATAAATAAACGAAAACAGATGTACATAATAATCACCTGTAATCTTTATTTAATTTGTTTTATTTAAATTTCATCTGATGTTAATGTTTCACTTTGGAAATGGCAGTGATGAAGTTTTTCTTACAAATCAAAAGATTTATACTCTCTAGATTATCAGACTTTCATTCAAATTTCACGTGATTTTTATTTAATTTTTCTTCTTCCATGATTAACCTACCTTGCCGTATTTACATTATTTACTTTGTTCAGATTCTTACCCTCGTCTTTACTAATACATTCACGATACTTCAGCCGTTTTATTCTCCGACCTTATTCAGCTGATTAGAATTTTGAAATTTTTTTTAATCATATCATCCCAAGCAAGGCGGTAACGCCACTGATGTGCAGGGGGCTACATAAGAGTAAAAGCATGAGATAGAAGAGAGGGAAGAGAAGGACAAACCATTTAGAAAGGAGCAAGAGAAGGGAGGGAATACAGGTGTGAAGACAGTTGCAGAGGTGGAGAGAAAGAAAAGGATATACAGGCTGATGAGGAAAGAACTAGGGTCAAGTGGTTAAGAGATGAGTATTGACCTGGCATTTGAATTCTTGGAGGTTGCAGACGTCAGGAATGCAAGAATAAGGAAGCGAGTTCCACAGGCGGGAAGTGCAAGGAAAGAAGCTGCAGGAGTAGAATTGTCAATAAACCCTTTCTTTCAATCACTGGTGTAGACAAAAGTGTTAGTTAGGTTCGGTGACATGACCCAAACAGTTGTGAGTTCAATATATGACAACAGTAGTGGCGAACAAAAAAAACCTTAATCGTTTCACCCCCAAGCAAGGCGGTGCCGCTACTGATGCGCAGGGGGCTACATAAGAGTAAAAGTTTAGACAAGAGGAGAGTGAAGAGAAAGCCGAACCAGTTACAGGGGGTGTCAGAGAAAGGGCAAGAGAAGGATGAAAACACAGATGTGAAGACCATTGCGACGGTAGAGATAAAGGCAAAGAACAAGATATACAAGGTGAAGTAGAAAGAACTGGAGTCAAGTGGATAAGAGATGGGTATTGACATTTTGAGTTAAATTCAGATCACTAAAACACCCGGAAGAGGTATGTCTCATAGAACAAGAACAATCTGAAGAAGGTCAGAGCGTATAACAGCCAAAATGTCGTGAATATGACAATAAAGATAAGGACAATAGTCCAAACGGTGTAAATAACGAGCCGATTTACAAGGTATTTTAAAGATAGGATGAAGAGGGTAGCTGAGTGTTAAGTGTATTCTAATGTAAACATTTGTAATTTGTCAGAATAACCGGAAGTTTAACTGTGCTAATGATGCCGAATTAGTGAAAATCAATTTGATTCATTAGTTGTTGGATGGTTGTTTTGTTTTTACGGCAAATCAACCTCGGCGGGTCATTTATTGCCAACTAAACTTTATTTATTTATTGCTGGTAATACCTTTTTCTTTCAACATTTTATTGTTGTTTATATAAGTTTTTGTGTCTAGTAATACATTTTTCTTTTCGAGTATCAAGA
Organism: Ascarosepion bandense; assembly: GCA_037127315.1. Lineage (NCBI taxonomy): Eukaryota > Metazoa > Mollusca > Cephalopoda > Sepiida > Sepiidae > Ascarosepion > Ascarosepion bandense. The sequence goes on from JBBBDQ010001337.1 coordinate 5,744,810, forward strand.
TTCATTGGGTTTTGTTTTTAACCAAGTTCTACCCTTGTTATTTAACCCATAACTGGAGGGAAGAGATGGATTAATACCTTTCCCAAGGGTACCAGTGCTTAAGTGAATGCAGTGTATTCAACTGGAATTCGAACTCACCGATTTCTCTTTCCGAGCCGATATTCACTGCACCACAACGCACATCCGTCACTATACGCTTACAGCACCTGGTATTCTCATGCGGTCACCCATCTAAGTACTGATCAGGCTCCAACGTTGCTTAACTTCGGTGATCGATCGAGAACCGGTGTATTCAACGTGATATGGCCGTAAGCTTGATTCATTTGTATATAAATTGTTAGCTGAATGACTTTGATTCAGTAAATTCCAGCCATGCGTTTTAAATCAAAATAATTGCTAAAAAGTTTTTAATTCATGAATATGCAATCTTCTTATTCTGAGTTTGTTTTTATGGTCTGGGTCGTTGTGTCGTCAGGCAGTGCTGAATCAATAAATCTAGGCGCCAGAATGTCTGTATCTTAATAGGTTATGTTCTTGCCTTGTCCGATTTCACAAAAAACAAATACTTTATATAATGGTCGATTCTACTCTCTCAAGTTAAATATACGAATTTTCCCTACACTTGAGAGATTTGAGCAATAAAATACTCTTTTCTCAATTGAGTTTGTGCTCTTCTAAACTAAGTTAGTAAACATCATCTATTCAACGGTCATGCAAGAGAAAAATTACATCAGGAACGTGCAGACAAGAGACGCTGAAAGCACCAGTTCCCGTTTAATCGCCGATGTACTACGGTGCTGTCGTAACCGTAAAAATGTTACTGCGTGATAAATCACCAAATGGGAGATTGAGAATAATAGTACATCAGCATGTAAGACTCTCACGTTGCGTGAAATAGACTGCGAGTGAACTGCTTGCTAGTCAGTATATCATGTTTTGCTGATAAAGAGGTGTGTGCTAATGACGGTGAGCAAACAGTATGGAGATTTGCGGGATTGATATGTTTATTATTGATATATTAATATTGATATGTTTGTATAATCAATACAATATGAGCTCACGGTTTGTTTTTCATTGCTGTATATTTTTAGAGAAATCTGCTAAGTTAATCAGTGTTTCACGCCTTTTCGACAGGTATTCCATAATGAACCCGTTTTTTTTAATCAATGTTTTCTTTCCTTGTTAAAGGAAATTTATTTCCCCTAAAGTTATCCGTTTTTTTTAAAATTATTTTTTGTTTTATTTGTAGCTTTCTTTTTTGTTTTTGCTATTAGAATCTTAATATTCAAGGCAAAATTTTACTATTTTCCCGGTCCTAGGCGTGACAGTAAACTGCATCCGGCAGCAAAGCCTCTGCTTGAGAGGCTTTGAGAAGTATGGAACCACCTCTTAATTGCTGTTGTTCTCAGGTCCAACCTGACCAGTAGTGGTAGCACCTGTTAGGGTCCCACCTATGGGCAAAAAGTTAAGCCCCAAAATGAGGTCAAAACACTATGAAAGTATAAAAATAGACTTCTAGAAAAATATACATTTTGAAGGAAAAACATTACCAACAATACATTTTTGAAGAAAAAATTATTACCATAAGACATTTTTGAAGGAAAAAGAATTCGCAGCGAAATATTTTTTAATACAAAACTAGATATTTTTCGTTTTCTAAAATAAAAAAATAAAAACAAAAATTTTTCATCCGAATCTGACTAAATCAATCTTCTCACTATAACCGAACATCAAAAAATACCTTAAAACCCCACCTTTTTTAAAAACCTTTTTTTAAAACCCCACCTCTCACTATAACCGAACATCAAAAAATACCTTAAAACCCCACCTTTTTTGGCATTAAATAACCCACAGATGTTGAGATGCCGTTAAACAAAACTCAAACTCTACTAGGCATTTACCACCTCTCCACCAAAGTGGATGCGGCAAAAGGTCATTTAAAGTGAGGATTCTGTGCCCTGAAGCTCAGCCCAAAATATACCATATACTCAACTGAAGGCTGGGTCAGGCTCTTGTGTATTCACCCCATACGAGACTCTTCCCTTCGGCTGAAACCCGTTTGGGTTTTTCTTCGCCAGGAGGCAGAGAGTTGAACAAGAGGGAGAGTTTCGATCAATGTGATCACTCTAATCTATTAAAATTTACTCCAATAGTGTCCACGTATTTAAGAGGATAGAAGCACACCATTCCTGTATACACGTAGGTATACAACAGGTGTCAAATCTGGTCAGGTTTTAGCTGGCTATGAATTCAGCAGATATATAAAAATAGAAAGGGTTATAAGGTTTATTCACCCTATATAGTGAGGGATTTCGAAAGAATGAGATTTCCTACCAGAATTCGTTATTGGTGGCCACAATCTTAACATAATATATGCAGATGGCACAGTGTTGAGAGAACGAAAAGAAAAGGGCAACAGAAGATGGTGAAGGAAAGCGAGAAAAAAGGATTAAACATAAATTAAAAGTAGACGCAATGCAATGTTATTAGCGAAAGAAGAAATAATAAAAGGAAAAATAACAAAAATATATTATTTATTAAGCGTTAAAAGTGGGAGGAAACTATGAAGACTCATGATTGCCTAGGTCCTGATGGGAAACGGTACATAAAAAAGTCCGCTTAAGAATACGAAATAGTGAAACGGGTAGGTGACTTTCAGTAAGATTCAGTTACGTGCCATACCTGATACACGCTTTGGGCGATCATGTTTCGAAAGAGACATGACTGAGTGGGCAGAAGATTATCCCGCAGTAGGTTTCCATTGATTTCTGCGGTAGACTGGTTGCAAGCCAAGGCTATAGAATCCAATCATTCCTACTATTTAACCCATAACATGAGGGAAGAGATGGAATAATACCTTTCCTAAAGGTATTTGTGCATAAGTGAATGCAAGGAATTTAACTGGAATTCGAACTCGGCACCTCGATTTGTCGTTCCGAGTCGATATCCACTGCACCACAACACACAACACATCAGTAAGATTAAGTAATATTATTAGTAAAATTAACTATTTTCACACAGAAAACAATGTATGTTCAGCCCACACTAAAATAACAATAATGAATAATGACAATAAACTATAATAAAAATTAGGGTAGGATATTTAATAATATTGTATCATACATAATTCCCAAACCATTTTTCAGAAGCTGGGCCGCATTTTTTAAACGAAAATTTGCTCGCTCCTCACCAGATTTTTAAAATAAAATAAAAAATAAAATAAAATAAAATAAAAACAGAGGGATAGTTAAAGGGAGATAACCGCGTATTTAAAGCCAGAACATTATCATTGATAAATCCATTCTCCAATTTTCGGGCCTTAAACTATATTCTTTTTATATTCTTTTTTATTTGTTACTATATTCTTAATACTTGATATAATGCAAAAATATAACAATGATAAAATCGGTCAATAATTATAACTATTTATACTGAGATACAACACCAAGCTCAAGCTCTACCAGAGCTGAGTTGTATCTACTCTCCTCTATGGATGTGGGTGCTGGAGAATGATTAAGTCGGTTCTCGCCAAACTTCGATCCTTTCACACCATATGCCTCCGACGAATACTGAGAATATTTTGACCAGATAAGATCTCCAATGAAGACCTGTTGAAGATATGCAAGCAAGAGAACATTTCCACCATCATTACAAGAAGACGGTGAAGATGGATTGGGCATGTGCTCAGGAAAATCCACAGTCAATCACAAGAACAGCACTGCATTGGACCCCAGATTGCACAAGAAAGAGAAGACCAAGAACGACATGCAGAAGTACAGTGAAGAAGGAGATGAAAGCCATGCAGTACTCTTGGGCTTCATTGACTAGTCTGGCCCAAGATAGGCAGAGGTGGAGAAGTTTTGTTACTGCCCTACACACCATTGAGTGTAACGGATTATGATGATACTGAGACTCATGTATTCAATTAAAAGTAATCCATAATGATATTTTAAGTTTTGGAATCATATTTATTTTTAGCACATAATTCTTTAGAATCTGATTCTAAACCTTTGATTGGTTTTTAATCACTCCGCTACTTGCTACCCTTTTCGGCTGCAGCTATGAGGCGCGTCACATTTTTTGGGAATCACTGACATTAGAGTTTAACAACAATAATAATAAAATAGAACAGCTATAATATTATAGTGTAATAAAAGTCATGTGATGGATGGAAGTTTCGTTTTAAACGAACATCTTATTCAGCATATTATGAGACTAAAACTAATAATAATATAATGATCCCAAGTAGGCATATACGCTGACGACACTACGGTTTACTCTCGCCTCGATCAAAAATCTGCCGAGGCTGACAAAGTAAACTTCGCTGCCGAGCTTGAAAAGGACCTCCAATCCGTGGCTCGTGAATTTTAATGCTTTCAAAACGATGCTGACATCTATTAACCATCACAGACAATCGCTCCTACCACCCTCGCCATTACCATGGATCAGGCGAGTCTCCCTGAAAGCAAAGCACTGCGCCTCCTCGGATTAATTCTCACAACAGACCTCTAGTGGAATGACGATATAGAATCCATAGCTAAATCCGCTGCTAAGAAATTCGTTCTTTGTGCAGGGCCAGGAAGTTTTTCCCGTCTGAAATAACCCTGCATATATATAAATCTACCATCCACTTGATGGAATACTGCTGCCATATCTGGCCAGGTGCTCCTGCTATCCACCTAGGTGTTCTTGACAAAATCCAACAGAGAATCTGTAATGGGATCGATCCCGACTTGGCAGCTCAGATACAGTCACTTTCTCACTGGCGCAACGTGGCTTCCCTGTGTTTCTTCTACAAATACTTTCAAAGATTCTTCTCTGATGAACTTAGCTCACTGGTGCCCCTATATATAAATTTACTCGAGCCACAAGATTAGCAACTAGGTTCCACCCTTTTACTGTGAAACCAATAAAATGTAAACGCAAATTCTACTCCAATAGCTTCTTTTCTCGCACTTCCCTTCCATTTACTTGCTTCCCCGACAGCTACAATCTCCAAGAATTTAAATGTAAAGTCAATAGTCATCACCTATCTCATTAACCTACATCCTCTCTCTCATGCTCCTTTCTCTGTCCACTCCACTCTCATCAGTATTCTCGTCCTTCTTTTATCCCCTTTTACTGACACCCCCTATAACCTGTCAATCTTTCTCATAACTTTCCTACTCATCTACTAGCGAAAACATAAAAGTATTGTTAAGGGGTTTCTTTCTTGTGGCACTGCTTTGCTTCTCTGGTCTCAGCTTCGTTTTCTTCACTGTCGTGAGATATTTGTAGGGGCCAATGTGCTGCTAGATGTTACTGCATAACTGGTCATTGGTGATGTGGTCAAGGTAAGAGATGCCTGGGATGAGTATTGTTGCGTCTGATAGCAAATTCTACACATGACATTCAATCCTAGATAGTCAAAAAATAATTTCAGGTTCGTTCATTTGATAACATGCTGGCTTATTTGATGTCAAAATATTGATTCAAAAGACAAACGAAGGATTGGTTCATGTCCTTGAGTAAAACACGATTTCTTTGTAATTAAATTACTTAATATCTAGTAATGGTTAGAGGCTCTGATTGAGAAATCGGAGTGTCGAGTTCGATTTCCAGTCGTTTATTACATTCACTTATGTGTTGACTCACTTGGGAAAGGATCTGAATTAAAACCGTCTGCTGCTGTGCAGTTTCTGCCTCTTTAATGAAAGGCTAAAAAATGATAACACATCATACCTCTGAGAGGGGAGACGGAGTAATCTCAACATCCCTGGTGCAAAAGGAAGCGACAAACCATTGCAATATTCTGCCTTGAATGTCACCATGAACCAAAGTTTTGAGATGGGGGCGAGTAGTGACCACATCAGCACAAAATACGCTAGCGCAATAAAATGAATGAATGAATATTAAAAACATTAATTATCTAAACTTATTTATAAATGGAACTTTGTGTCTGTGTGTGTTGTGTGTGTGTGTGTATCCGTTACCTATAGACTCCGAAACGGCTGAACTGATTTTCTTGAAAATTTACACAGTTGTACTATAAGCGTTTGCGAGTGTTCTTAACTAGGTTTTGTGTCGAGGTACCCCCGATAAATATCGAAAATCGATAATCGAAAAAATCGGGTTATAGAAGGAATGATTCGATTTTAATCAAATTTGATACACTCATAGACAAAGACATAAGAAACGATATTCAAAAGCTTCAAGGTTGCTGTTCTTACAATAGTGCAGAAAATCGATAATATATATATATATATATATATATATATATATATAAAAGGCAAAATATTTGTGTGTGTGTGTGTGTCTGTTTATCTGTATGTCCTTTATACAAATCCACAATTTTTATCCGATTCTTACCAAACTTCACACAAATATTAATTAGGCTGAGTCTTAGCTCCAGGACCATGGATTAGTTTTAAAGCTTTCATTACACCCGAGCAACGCCGGGCTATACTACTAGTAATAGATAAAAACATTAATTATAATAGATAAAATTGAATATATTCATTAACACCTGCTCTGAGTATTGTAGATATTACATCTACTCGTCAGGGCATTTGAAAGCAAATTTTAATCTATTCATAGAAAACATATTGTTCTTAAAAACGTTAATTATTTTTCCCTAAAGAAGGCGTTATTTTATGACGCAAACATATTTGAAATTGTTTAATTACATATATATTTTCATAATATATATATGTGTGTGTGTGTGCAAAAATTCAGATCTAAATAAAATATTGTAAAAACACAATATGAATAAAGACAATAAAGCAAAACATTTCAGCCAACGCGTTTCGTCCTCTGACATTTACGTTAATAAATTCCCGGAGGGGACGAGACGTGTTGATAAATAAACATTTTTATTTTATTCTTTATATCTATCTATCTATCTATCTATCTATCTATCTATCTGAGAGAGAGAGAGAGAGGGGGGGAGATAGATAGATATGGTGACATTTAACTTAATAAATTCCCGGAGGGGACGAGACGTGTTGATAACTAAATATTTTTATTTTATTCTTTATATATATATATATATATATATATATATATATATATATATAGAGAGAGAGAGAGAGAGAGAGAGAGAGAGAGAGAGATGGTGTGTGGGTGCGTGTGCATCCTCTCTGATACGGAAATTTGTTTTGATTTGGACTTTATGTGCGTCCAGGCATGTGCTTGTTTCCTCGTTTCTTTATTAAGACGTTTCGTCAAACCGTCTCTATTTTATTATTATTCAAAAAGTCTCTCTAGTTTATTGCTATTTGCATAGTTTGGCTTAGTCCCACACAAGGACACATTCCTTGCGTTATTAAGGGGATTGAATTCATTACACAGTAATAAAAATCTACTAGACAAGATTAGTAACCAATACCGTTATCACGAAACAAACTTGTTTTTTTCTTTTTTGCTTTCTTTTTTTCCTTAGTTTTACTCTTTTTATTTATTCATATTTTTTCATTGTTTCCTCTAGTTCTTTTTTTCTTTTAAATCAGAACTTCTTTCTTTCTTTTTTCGAGTTCCTCTATTCTCGGTCATCCAATTAAAAACTTTCTTTCTTTTTCGCTTTTCCTTTTCCGTTTATAACTTCCGCCATCATTTCTTCGTTGTATCATTTTCCTGACCTTTCAGGCTTCAATTTTGTCGTCTATTTGTTTTCTCTCTCAAATCCCGCCTTTTCGTCTCTTATTATTTTGTCTACTACGCTACCCCTTTCCTTTTTTTCTCTCTTTACCTCGCTTTATTTCATTCCCTCGCTCCTTTTTCTTGTTCTTAGTGTCTTTTTCTTTCTTTTTTCCGTTTACTTCCTTCTGCCCTCCCAAGCTTACCACTCTTTCTTTCTCTTTTTCCTTGTCTATTTCATCTTTTTTCTTTATCTTCTACTACCTCGACTTTTTTCCGTCGTCGCTTATTTCTATATTCTTCTCTTCTATCTTTCTCGTTTTTTTCTTTCTCCTTTCCTTTCTTATTTTCAATCTTTCTTTTTCCACTTTCTGTTTTCCTTCCTCTTTCATTTCAATTTTTCTGTTTGAATTCACCAACATTTTTTCCAAATCTCACCATCAATTATGTCTTGTCAGGAACATGTCATTTATTAAGTGTTGCTTTCAGAGCTTTACACATTTCCCGCCAGAGGGCAGAAAACACATTTTTCCGACAACAAAAATCAAATCCACTTAACTTCCTCCAGTTTATTCTCATCTCATCAGTAATTTACATCCCGTACACGCCGCCGAACGCGCCATTAAAACGTTACGCTGATCTAACTGGCCTCAAGGCGCATGCGTATGACGGAAAAATGGAGAAGGAAACGGTGGGATGTCGTTGGTGGGTTTGTAGCATGGCATATCTAACGACGTACACATTTTATACGAAAATTTTGTGGCTTTGTTGTTGTTGTTGCTACTGTTAATGTTTTAGTTACGTAACTTGAAAAGTAATCGAATTATGCCATCATGAATTTAGTCCCGTTAAGCTTTGAAAGTAATCAAATTATTTCTCGGCTTCGAATTAAAAACAAAACAAAAAGAGCTTGAAACTGCAAATGAAACAGAATAAAATAAAAGAACCTCTGTTCATTTATCAATGGATGCAAAGCGATCAATAAGTGGTTAGTAAGGTCAAAAAACTCGAAACCCCGAGACTTGCTAAAATCTCGTTCAGTTCTCGAGTATGTTTTCTTTCCTCGACTTGATTTATTTCGTCAAACGGTTAATTCGAATTTGTTTTCATTATCGAAAGTGCAGTACAGAATATATGAGAGTGAAGTAATTCTAAAAGACAAACGTTTATAGCCATCAGGAGTGTCTTTGTAAATCGTTATACAAGTCTGTAGTGACTCAACGCGGACAAAACACGGTGAGGATATTGTACAGAGCGTTGTGTTCACATAGATATTTTGGTATCGCATATCAATATAAATAAATATTTATAAATACGTGCAAGGTTCATTGTGTTGCAGACATTTTTACGCTGATAGGAGTGTAAACTTGTGTCTGACTATCGATAAAACTATTTTAATATTTACCGAGATCTTATGTTTCAGGGAGTAATCTGAATTCTTTTTAAGTTCATATAATACGCCAGATAAATTAGATGAATGCTAGAATATATGAATGTATAAATTGCAGAAAATAAGGTTATCTATTATTTATTCAGTTAAATACCATATGTAATACACACCTGGGCGATCATGTCTCAAAAGAGATATGACTGACCGGGCAGAATATCTTTCCGCACTAGTTTGCCATTACTTTCTGCAGTATACAGGTTACCAATCAAAGCTATTGGAGATTTTCTAAGCGCTGCTTAGATGTGGCACAAGGCCGAAAGTATAGGACACCCAGTGAGGATCGAACTCACTACTCAGTTGTAACTGGTTTTAGCAAGACAAGCTTGTTAACCATTACATCACGCCGAGGTGCCCCCAATCAAGGCTATAGAACGCAATCTCTCCTACTATATAATTCTTTTTTCCAGATCAGTTAAGTGCTATACGTGATACATGCTTAGGCAGAATATTTTCCTGCAGTAGATTGTCATTACTTTCTGTGGTAGACTGGTTGGCAAACAAGGCTATAGAACACAATCTGTCTCGCTATTTAACCATAGCTGGAGAAAGAACAGACGGATTAATACCTTTACCAAGGGTATTTGCGCATAAGGGAATTCAACGAATTCAATTGAACTCGGCTCTCCAATTTCTCGTTCCAGCCGATATCCACTGCACCACCACACATTCATTCATTATTTATTATTAAGACTGAAAATTATTTTAGTTTATGTGCCACAGCTTTAGACATTTTATTATGCTAACTAATTTATTTTACTTCCACTTTCTGTTTTTTCTGTCCGCTATTAACAAAACTTAAATAGGTTAGTCGATGATTTCTTTTATTTTCTTGCATTCATTATGTCCTGAAAGTTTTTTTTTTCATCAAGCTAACTTTCGTCATTGTGTTCCAGAAATGACATCTGTCTCTAACTGATTATAAGTATAAGTTTTCTGACTGTTCATATTTTCCCTAAAACTTCTTTGCTCATATTTCTTGTCCATGTACTTCTCGCCATCTGAGCTTTTCTTGTCTGCAGCTTGTTCTATGAATGCTACCTATTCCAGATCTTATTTCTTTTTCATGTGTACCAAAAATTTAATCTCTCTCTTTCTGCTTATAAGAATGTTTCCTTGTAATTTTTACTTACCTTAAAACTGACTCCTTACTCATATTTTTATATATTTCCAAGTTGTTAACAATGAGATTATGATTGATATGTTTGTCTAAAGGCATATCAACAACTTATCTGCCATTCAATGCCGAAATTTAATTTTCTTGGAAGCGTTGAAGTAATAAGAACATTACTTATATTTAGGTTAAATATCATTCTGTATTCACAATCGAATACATGGTAGACGATACTCAGATTTTGTGCATATTTATGTTTGTGTTGATATAATTACTAGGAGTCGAGATATGTGATAAATTAACTTCTTCAATTTCTACAGTCGATCATTATCTATCTTACAAAATCTTCACTTCCTACTCTTACATTAATTCATAACACACACTTCATTCGGTAACGTTCTATTTTGAGTGCTTCTTGCGCCTTTTATTGGGTGAATATTAGTACAAGATGTGCTGTTCATATTTGAAAAGTCCTTTTTGTCCTGGACGCTGACTGGTTAATTTTAACGTACCGGTTTATTCAGGTGTCAGTCGAACTTGATTTGTCATTGAGTCATTTAAGCCGACGTCACGGTTTCACCAGCAATGTTGTTCCTAACTGAACCTAAAAGAGATAATAAAACACTTGTTTTTTTATTGAACGTATGTTGATGTCAACATAACAACTGTAATAGACATTTATTCATCTGTACATTGCTTTTGTATATACGTCGATATTTATAAACTTACAGTGGGATATCAAATCAGAATAGCACTTACCAGATTTTGTCGATTGTAAAATCCCAAACATAATCATCATATATATATGTATGTATAAAAGAATGAAAGGGTGCGACCATGATAGCTAGGTTCGACTCTGAACGTGGTCAATTTGTCAGGAAGGTAACTTCTTGATATTATCGACCTGGAAAGGCGATCTCAGTATGCGATACACTTGGAAAGTGCCTAAAAACATGCCACGGGGTCGGGGACCCAAATCGTATGAATGAAAATAGATAGACAAAACTCGTCTGAAGCAGTCGATGGTTGTGCTAACAAGTAGTCAAAAGTCATCGTGACCGAGGGGTTTGCGCACACTGTCAGTTAAGTGCCATACGTGATACACGCTTTGGGCGATCATGTTTCGAAAGAGACATGACTGACTGGGCAGAAGATTATCCTGCATTAAGTTGTAATTGCTTTCTGCGGGAGACTGGTTGCCAGCCAAGGCTATAGCACCCAATCTGTCCTGTTATTTGACTCATAGCAAGAGAGGGAAGAGATCTATTATATTATTAAGTAGTAATTAAGGGGTATCAGTTTACTACTTCATAACAATAGAAAACTGATCCCCCACTTTATGCCCATTAGAAGTCTTAATCTTGATTCCAACTATTATCTTCAGTCAGTCAGTCAGTTAAGTGCCATACGTGATACATCCTTGGGCGATCATGTTTCGAAAGAGAGACTGGTTGCCAGCCAAGGCTATAGAACCCAAACTGTTTTATTATTTAACCGATAACTGGAGGGAAGAGATGGATTAATACCTTTCCCAAGGGTATTTGTGCGTAAATGAATGCGAGGAATTCAACTGGAATTCGAACTCGGCTCCCCGATTTGTCATTCCGAGTCGATATCCACTGCACCACAACGCACACCCGCCTTGAAGGCATAGTGCATGGAAAAAGAAATACGTGAAAAATAAAACAGGCGTAGAGATAAGATAATTCTGCGGTCACAAACTAACGATTTATACACTCTATATAAACTTGTTCAAGATCGTAATAAACATATGTAGTAGGCGTTATTTTCTTATTAAATCTACTCTACACGTACATCAGATAGTCATGTCGCTTTCGAGAGACATGACTATCTGATGTACGTATAAATGTCTCTTTCGAGACATGATCGCCCAAGCGTGTTTCACATATGGCGCTTAACTGACTGACGCCTTCAAGAAACAATTCACGAAAACCTTCCATTGATCTCTCATTGTGCTCAAACAGCTTCAAGAATTTGCTACTGATTGCATCGAAAGGGTAGCCCAAAGCTGTTCTAAATTCTGCTAAGTATTTTGTAGGTGGTCTTGTAGTTTCCTTTCCGTTACTTCTCCAAAACCAAGTTAAAAACAGAATAAACATGAACAATTACAGAATAAACATGAACAAGACCTTCTGCCAGAAAAAAAATGAAACAAAAGAGATTCATGACAACTCCGAGCAATTGTCATATTTATTCGTTCAGTTGCTAAAACAAGTAGAATGATTAAAAGAAAAATATATCTAACAAGGCGGCAGAATACCTGGTACGTACCTTGATTCAAGATTTCTTTTTTATTAATACTTCTACAAAGAGCAGAGGAGGAACCCGTGATTACTTTTTACTTAGACGATGAAGAGATGATGCAAATATCTGTCATCGTATATAATATCTTTTGAGTAAGTTGTTTTGGAATGCTCTTCATTGAATACATATTTCTGGGGGTTGTAGGATGACGCAAAACTTTATGTGCAATGCCAATTACATTAGATGGATTAGTTTTATCTGACAGTCAGCATAGGTTTCAAAAGAAAACAGATAAGCATAAAAAGGATATCAGAAAAGTATGTAAACTCATTAATATGCGTCAATGTCTTTTTCATTTTTATTCCAGACTAGCAGTATAGCCCGGCGTTGCTCGGGTGTAATGAAAGCTTTAAAACTAATCCATGGTCCTGGAGCTCAGATTCTTTGGACGTTGGCACGAAAGACTAAAAAGCAATAGTTGTTTCCAGTTAAAGCGAAACCGTAGACTGAAAGAAAAATGAATGGATGTAAGTCAAATTTTGAAGTTTGGTGTATAAAGGACATACAGACAGATAAACAGACCCACACAAACATCTTGCCTTTTATATATATATATATATATATATATATATATATATATATATATATATATATATAATCGATTTTCTGCACTGTTGTAAGAACTGCAACCTGGAAACTTCTGAATATCGTTTCTTATGTCTTTGTCTATGAGTGTATCAAATTTGATTAAAATCGGACCACTCCTTCTATAACCCGATTTTTTCGATTATCGATTTTCGATATTTATCGGATGTACCTCGACACAAAGCCTAGCTAAGAACACTCGCAGACGCTTATGGTACAACTGTGTAAATTTTCAAGAAAATCTGTTCAGCCGTTTCGGAGTCTATAGTTAACGGACACAACACTAAACTATCACCCGGTTCACACTCCACCCACACCTATTGAACAGGTGAAGAGGCTCATCCCTTGTTTCCTGTTTAGGATGCGGTTTCCGGTTTTCTCTTTTCCAATCTTTTCACTCTTTTCTCTTTTTTCTTTCTTTTTTTTTTTCAATTGGAGTAGATAGACTAAACTATCGCCCGGTTCACACTCCACCCACGTCTATTGAACAGGTGAAGAGGCTCATCCCTTGTTCCCTGTTTAGGATGTGGTTTCCGGCTTTCTCTTTTCCATTCTTTTTACCCTTACGTAGCCCCCTGCGCATCAGTGGCGTTATCGCCTTGCTTGGTGTGATATGATTAAAACACACACACACACACACACACACACACACACACACACACACAGAGACAAAGTTCCATTTATAAATAAGTTTAGATTGTTTCAATTTCAGATCAACAGACGATATTATTATTCATGAACATGAGGTTGGCATTACGTGAAACATGGCTGTGTAATGTGCTGTAAAGGATGTCGACACGAAATGAGAAATCAGAGAGACGAATTCGAATTTCAATTGAATTTGTTAAATCCAATTACGCGCAAATACTCTTAGTAAAGGGATTCATCCACCACTTTTTTCTCCAACTATGGATAGAATAGCAGGACATATTAGGTTCTATAGCTTTGGTTGGCAATCATTCTACCGCAGAAATGGCAACAAACCACAGGAAAATGAATGCATAATCACAGCAAAAAAAAGTACCAAATGCGAATTACAGGCCGGGAATACTAAAATCAAGCAGATACAGAAATTTAAATATCTGATTAGAAATGTTCTAACAGAGGACAAAGTGCGACACTGGGCTCCTTCAGCGTACTGGCATGGCCAAGAAAGCCTTCCAAAAGCTAAGCAGAGTATTGAGATACAGGAAAATTTTGATATGAACAAAGAAAAGAGTACTATGTGATATCTGTCCTCCTATCGGCATGGCCATGAAAGCCTTCTAAAAGCTAAGAAGAGTATTGAGATACAGGAAAATTTTGATATGAACAAAGAAAAGAGTACTATGTGATATCTGTCCTCCTATCGGCATGGCCATGAAAGCCTTCTAAAAGCTAAGAAGAGTATTGAGATACAGGAAAATTTTGATATGAACAAAGAAAAGAGTACTATGTGATATCTGTCCTCCTATCGGCATGGCCATGAAAGCCTTCTAAAAGCTAAGAAGAGTATTGAGATACAGGAAAATTTTGATATGAACAAAGAAAAGAGTACTATGTGATATCTGTCCTCCTATCGGCATGGCCATGAAAGCCTTCTAAAAGCTAAGAAGAGTATTGAGATACAGGAAAATTGTAATGGAACAAAGAAAAGAGTGCTGAAGTGTTATGTAATGTCTGTTCTTTTTTTTGTTTTTTGTTTTTAATTTTTATGCAACAATATTTAATTTGAATGTCTAAGATTTAAATTGAATGGTAAATTATGTAGATTGGCACTTTGAGAAAGGTTGATAGATAAGAACAGTCTGAGATAGATAGATAGATAGATAGATAGATAGATAGATAGATAGATAGATAGATAGATAGATAGATTTGAACTGATAAAGATGAATAGATAGAAAAGAAAGAGACAGAATGATAGATTTGTCTATATTTCTGAGATGAGGTAGTATTTACAGTAGTTACATTATTCGGACTATTGTTCTCATCTTTGTTGCCATTTGTACGACATTTCGGCCGTTGTACGTTCCGGCCTTCTTTAAGTGCTAGGAATATTGAACTCTTTGGGTAAAGTCCTTAAGGACACATAACCCAGTGGATATAGACGTTCATGAACCCAGTAATTGTAATAAAGGGTTTGGTTCGAAATTCCTAGTACTTGAAGAAGGCCTTAGCGTACAACGGCCGAAACGTCGTACAAATGGCAACAAAGATACGGACAATTGTCCGAATAATGTAAATACTGTAGAAAAACAGATAGATATGAATAAACTGACAAGAATTATGGGAACAGACTGAGATAGATAGATAGATAGATAGATAGATAGATAGATAGATAGATAGATATGAAGAGAATGTGATAGATAGATAGATAGATAGATAGATAGATAGATAGATAGATAGAAACAGCCTTAGATAGATAGATAGATAGATAGATAGAGAGATAGATAGATAGATAGATAGATAGATAGATAGATATGAACAGAATGTGATAGATAGATAGATAGATAGATAGATAGATAGATAGATAGATAGATAGATAGATAAGAAAAGACAGAAATTTAGTTATCAACAAAATAGATCGATAATAGTGAGATTAGTTACTTCTATATGGAATTATGTTGGCATTCATTGACAGAACGTTGTGTGTTATTGTCGGTTGAAATTAATAACATATTTAGAACAAGTTTCTTACGTCCACCAATGGTTATCTCTCTTACCAGTATCGATTGTTTCCTTCTTTACGCTTGTGCAAAAATTTAACATCTTCAGTATATCATTATTTTCCTTCTATTTTCACTTGCCACTCATTTAATTGTTGTTGCTGTTGGGACTCTTCAAATGTTAAGGTTGCTATTTGGTAAATTATTTTTGTGTTTTTTAGCGATAATATATAACTTCCGATAAAATGTTGTCTTTTTTAAGATAGATAGATAGATAGATAGATAGATAGATAGATAGATAGATAGATAGATGGGAACAGACTGAGATAGATAGATAGATAGATAGATAGATAGATAGATAGATAGATAGATAGATAGATGGGAACAGACTGAGATAGATAGATAGATAGATAGATAGATAGATAGATGGGAACAGAATGAGATAGATAGATAGATAGATAGATAGATAGATAGATAGATAGATAGATGGGAACAGACTGAGATAGATAGATAGATAGATAGATAGATAGATAGATAGATGGGAACAGACTGAGATAGATAGATAGATAGATAGATAGATAGATAGATAGATAGATAGATAGATAGATAGATATAATATAATCCGAGGAAAAGTACAGCATTGTCAAAAAAGAAAACAAGGAAAAACATTTTCTGCCCTACGCGTTTCGTCCTGTGATGGACTTTATCAAAGCAAAAAGACGAAATAAATTGTAAATAACGTATCTTTAAACAAAGTATTTAATTTTTTTTGCCTTGATAAAGTCCATCAAAAAACGAAACGCGTAGGCGAGAAAAATCGTTTTCCTCTTGTCTTCTTTACTTAACCATAGATAAATAGATAGATAGATATGAACCGGCTGAGATAGATAGATAGATATCTAGATATCTAGATAGATATCTAGATAGATAGATAGATAGATAGATAGATAGATAGATAGATAGATAGATAGATAATGAAATGGTAAGAAACAAAGAAAGAATGAAAGTTGATTATTTCTATTGTATTAAATCCATCTTAATTATTCGGTAGGGTGAAATAAATATTTATGGGCATTTATACGAATGTCCACTCGAATGGGGTGTAAAAAAGACCGAGTTTAAAGTTGGGATCCCATGGTTACATGGGAGCAGAGACTAAAAATAGACCAGCTCTCTCGGCACTTTCCTTTTCAACGTTAGACCATGAACCAGAGATTAAACACCTTCGCAAACAAGGACAGTATTTGGTGAGAAGATCCATCTGGAAGTGAACTTTATAATAATTATAATAATAATAATAATAATAGTAATTATTATTATTATTATTATTGTACTATATCATAAAGCAGAAAAGCCTGTAAGCAATTAAAAATGACGAAAAAAGATAATGTCCTTCTATATTTGAGGGAATTTTAGACAATTTCCTTACAGATGACTTGAGGCAGCAAAATTGTTGTTCTACAGTTAGATGATGAGAATAGGGTGAATTGAATATTTGAGCAATGACGAAGATTTAGAAAAAATAGAAAAAAGGACACTATTACTTAACATCTGAAAGAAATTCAAATTTATAGGTCACAAAATGAGGAAAGGAAGCTTAGAAAATTTGACGCTCACTGGGCAGATTGAATGCAAGAAAGACAGATCAAAGGAGTGCATAACCTATCTAACGATGTTGTTTAAATGGTTGACAGAACAGGGATTAGGAGTGATAGATAAAACACAAAATTTACTAAGAGCTACAAGGAACAGGGAATTATGGGAAACTATGTTCGTAACGAGAAGAAGAAGAAGAAGAAGAAGAAAAAGAAGATATAATTAATAAAATTAAAATGACTAACAAGTGGCTTTCTTTCTTTGAACGTAATATGTTTCGATACAGCCTTTAAATCAGTGATTTTCAAGGTGGGGGCGAGAAATTTTTCAAATAAGCCCAAGGAAAATGGCTGGGCTTCGAAATTCTATTTTGCTTTTCTACTGGCGTAAAACTATGAAAAACCAAACCATTTTACTTTTGAAAGAAAAATTATTAAGAATTTATTTAAATAAAATTTCCGATGTTTTCTTTTCATAACAAATTATATTTTCAAATTGATTTGAAACATTTTCTGTGTTCTCTTATTTACATTGTCCAGATTGTCGTCCTCATCTTTATTGTCATATTCAAGACGTTTCAGCTCTGTATGCTCTGACCTTCTTCAGGTTTTTGAAATTTTGAACCGAATCCTTTGTTTCGATCACTGGGGTAAATTGTTCTCGTTCCATGAGTCATGATACTTTCTAATGTCTTAGTTATCTCCATTTATCTCAACTCTCTAAGTTTTTTGTCGTAAGGCATTGAACTTACAAACAATGTAAATATCTCATGTTAGAAATATAGACAAATATTCCTATGTTCTCTTGGTGATTATGTGGGTCTGAAAAATGTTAACAGCAAAAATGAACTACAAGGAAGACACGTTTGAGAAACCCAGCTTTAAATCGCCTTTCTCCAAAATATATCTTGTCATACACTTTTAATTATTAGTTGTATGTATGATGAGAATAGGGTGAATTGAATATTTGATCAATGACGAAGATTTAGAAAAAATAGAAAAAAGGACACTATTACTTAACATCTGAAAGAAATTCAAATTTATAGGTCACAAAATGAGGAAAGGAAGCTTAGAAAATTTGACGCTCACTGGGCAGATTGAATGCAAGAAAGACTTCATATCCAAAGTCAGTCAAGGACAATAAAAGGATAAGTTTTAGCAAGTCAAAAGTTGGCCTAGATGTTACATTTAATTTTTTAAAATCGTAATTATCCTTGAAGCGAGAAGACAGAAGAGAATTCCAGAGGCAAAAAATTCTAAAATTAGAATTGAATTTATGTTAACACAAAGCTGGTTCAATAGTAAAACGATTAGATTCATTTGCATATATTAGAAAAATTTCCAAAAGTGCAATACGTGATACACGCTTGGGCGATCATGTCCCTTTAATGACATGACTGACCGGACAGAAGATTATCCTGCAGTGGGTTGCCATTGATTTCTGCGGTAGACTGGTTGTCAGTCAAGGCTATAGAACCTAATCTGTCCTGTTATTTAACCCATAACTGGCGGGAAGGGACCTTTCTCAAGGGTATTTGCGCGTATGTGAATGCAGAGAATTTAACTGGAATTCGAACTCGGCTGCCCGATTTCTCGTTCCGAACCGATAACCACTGCACCACACCGAACATATCCAAAGAATCTCCCATAAAATTTTCTTGAGTAGGGATCGATTTTCGTTTCTCGCACATAATTTTTTTTTTCTCGCACATACGATTTTCGTTTCTCGCACATACGATTTTTGTTTCTCGCACTATTATAGGCGTCGCCAGAAAAATAAATGAAAAATCTACGGGTGCCTGTATAGTATGTGGCCTACTTTTTGAATGTAGGCTACGAAATTCTGACACTAGTATAGTAAGTTACCAACCTTAAAAAGTGTATTATAAACAAGTATTATAACTGTCTAGTAAGAGATAGGGTTAGGGAAAATAATTAGTTTCAATAAATAGCCGAATACTTACATCTATAAATATACCCTTACTGAGGTAGGACACATTTAAACCGGGTAGGCCATTTAGTATATCAAAATCAAAGAGGTAGGCCACGTACTATACCAGCACCAATCTATGTGCTTAGAGTAATTCTGTTAGCGATCTACAAGACAGTGGGATGTGAATACTGATTAAATCAGTGCAGGCTGCGGCACCAACAAAATTCTCAAGCCAAATGCAAACACACCGAACGTGCAACTAATCAGAATATGAGTGTGGCCCTGTTAAATTTATCGTTCGTTGTTTATATAGCTTACTTTTAGTACAAGGTCACCTAGTAAGTGTCAAATGCACTACATACTAATGAGCTACAAACTGATTATAGCGCGCATATGGGATGACTAAAATTATTTACTAAGCAAAGTGTACTTTTCGAATACGGTCACAAATATGGGATTGTCAATAAGAATCGATCTCAGTAAATGCGTCAAGACAAGCTTATTAAATGACGAAGTTTGAATGTGAGTTGGCGGCAGGCTGACGAGAAAGCATGTCTAGAATGTTTGTCGACTAATGCGTCGTGGCAGGGGTTGTGTTGGTTTCGCTCGAAAGTTACGGATTTAGCTAGAAAACACCCACACACATGACCAAATAATCACATTCATAAATACTCAAATGTGTGCCTGCGTACAGAGGAGTGCGGGGAATGAAGACACGATAGAAACAAAGTGAATTACCGACTTATTATAGTGTTACGTTATCGAACGATATCATTTCAAAATCGTGTGTAGAATTCTTTCCTTCGATTTGTTTATATTTTCAGTTCTTTTAAGTAAAATGGAATCAGAATAAATATAGGGAACGTGATTCATTAAAATATCCAAAAATCTTTAATACTTAGAAGAAAAAGAGAGGGTAGCAGTAAAAAAAAACGAAGGCGAAACAAGAGGCAGAAAGTTGCGAAACAAAAGAAATAGAGAGCATATCCAGAAATAAGGAAAAGAAAGCATAGCAATAAATCGCATCTACCTCCCATTAGCATGGGACAGGCTAGCCTCCCAGAGAGTAAAATACTACGCCTCCTTGGCCTTACACTTTCGGCGGACCTCAAATGGAATGACTATATTGAATCCATTGCCAAATCTGCCGCTATGAAAGTCGGCTCTCTGTGCAGGGCCCGGAAGTTTTTCCCACCTAAATCTATTCTGCACATATACAAATCTACCATCCGCCCGTGTATTGACTATTGCTGCCATATCTGGTCTGGTGCCCTTGCTGCTCTCCTTGGTCTTCTTGACAAAATACAAAAGAGGATCTGTAACGTGGTTGATACTGACTTGGCAGACCGGCTGCAACTACTCTCTCACCGGCGTGATGTGGCTTCTCTGTGCCTCTTCTACAAGTACTTTCATGGCTTCTGCTCCGATAAACTTAGAGCACTAGTGCCGCCTAAGCAGGAATTTACACGAGATACTAGATTAGCAACTAGGTCCCACCCTTTTACAGATAAACAGATAAGATGTAACCGTAAATTCTACTCCAACAACTTCTTTTCTCGCTCTTCCCGCCTTTGGAACTCCCTTCCACAAGTCTGCTTTCCCGACAGCTACAATCTCCAGGTGTTTAAATGTAGGGTCAATAGACACCTCCTATCACTCTAACTCCTAATTATTCTCAGAACACTCTCATCTACCCAACCCTCATTCTCGGTATCCTTACCCGCCTATCACCCACCCTCTGACATTTCCTATATTTAACCATTCTCGGTATCACTACCCACCTATCACCCACCCTCTGATATTTCCTATATTTAATCATCCTTTCTCCACTCTATGTAGCCCCCTGCGCAGTAGTGGCAGTGACAGGCCTTGCTCGGGGTGAAACGCTTATAAAAAAAGTAGAATGGGTGAGCGTTCAGCGAAAGAGGAAAGACAGACCATAATGAGGAAGAAGAAAGGAAGAAAATATTCAGAAAGAAGAAAGGAAAAGCATAGTGAGAAAGATGAAAGGGTGAGCGTAGCGAGAATGAGGATAATAAGTTAGTCTTGTTGCGTAGTGTCGGTCCCACAAAGTGCCAATTCTTAGATAAAATCTGAACAGAACTTCCTTTATACATTTTTAACACGGAGTAAATTAGAGTGATCCGACTCCGTGAGCGTAACATGGCGTGTCCTAGGTGGAAAGGTCTGACCTGGTGAACAAAAGAATCGGGCTCTTCGTGCATTTGCCATGGAAATAGCGATAGAGAAGGCGATGTGCATGCAGCGTTTTGTCTGAAGGAAAAAAATGTTGTAGAGCGGTAAACCGATCTTCATCCACAAGATCGCGTAATTTGTTTTCTTTTATTTTTTTTAACTCTACAAACGCTGGAAAGTGAAGAATGTGTAGTTCCCGCCCAAATACAGGAGTATTTATCCATTTCTAGTCTAATTTGACTCTTGTAAAAATAATGCTTGCCAAAAAGAATCATAGAGCTGATCATAATTTTCCAACATCTTGATAGCATGGGTCTATATCTGGAAGTGAAAGTAGTAATGTAGTAGTTATGACAAGTCAAGGCTGACGAAGTAAATCTGGTTGCTTTACTTCAAAAGGATCTCTAGTCTATGATAAAATGGGGTAGGAAATGGCGCATAGATTTTAATGTCTCCAAAACGAAACTGCTCTCCTTTAACTACCATAGAGAAACTTTCCTCTCTCCCATCAGAATCGATAATGCTAGTCTCCTAGAGAGCAACTCATTGCACCTCCTTGGCCTCACATTCAAATAACCTCAAATCGAAGGACTACATTGAATCCATAGCTGCATCTACTGCAAGGATGATTGGGTCTCTGTGTCAGATCAGGAAGTTTTTTTTTTTTTTTTTGTCAGAATCTATTTTGCACGTTTATAAATCTGTTCGTGAATTGAATACTGTTGCCATATCTGGTCAAGTGATTCTGCTATTCATCTAGAGATTCTCGACTAAATATAAAGAATAATCTGCAGTATAATCGATCCTGACCTGGCAGCCCGTCTTCAGTCACTTTCTTACTGACGAGATGTGGCTTCCCTCTGTCTTTTCTACATGTATTTTTATGGCAACTGTCCTGAGGAGCTTTTTTCTCTGGTACCCCAACCACACGTATTTACTCGTGCTACTAGACTGGCATTAAGGTCCCACTTTTTTTTTTACCGTAGAAATAGTTAAATGTAACAGCCTTTTCTACTCTAACAGTTTCCTTTTTTATCAGTCACGATGAATGGTTGAACTCTTAGTGAGGCTCCATGATTTGAAAATCTATTGGGTATCAAGTTAACTCCAGATCTCATGCTGAACTCAGCGATCCATTGCTGAAGATGGTTGACTGATTTTATCACCTCAGGGAGGATCTGACTCTTTCTTCCACGTTTTACTTTTACAAGAGTCAGATTAAACCAACAAATAGAATATTGCTATCATATCTGGGATGCAGTTGCACAATCCTCACGTTCGGATCTGCTCTATTCTTTAGTTTCACCATTTGTACAGTTAGGTCCAGTCATACTACATGCAAAGATTCGAATCATATTTATTTATTCATTATTTTTTCCTAGTACCTCGACCGCATGTATTTACTCGTGCTACTAGATTGGCATTAAGGTCCCACCTTTTTACCGTAGAAATAGTTAAATGTAACAGCCTCTTCTACTCTAACACTCTTTTTCTTTCACTTCCCGTTTGTAGAACTAACTTCCATTTGCTTGTTTTCCAGATAACTACAATCTCCAAAAGTTTAAATGCAACGTCAATTGCCATCTTTTATCTACTTGATTCATCTAAACGCTATCCATCTCTTTTCTTTTATTCAACATCCCTGTACCATTTTTATTCCCTCATTGTAACCCCCTGCACACCAGTGGCATTCCTGACTTGCTTGGGATGAAATGATTATTTTAAAAAAACTAGCAGTCCATATTCCATATTCTCTGATGATATTTTTAATTTAAGTGTGCTACTAAATTGGGATCTAGGTCACTCTATTTACCGTCGAAACAATTAAATGCTACTGTCACTTCTACTCCAACAGTTTCTTTTCTCGCACTTCCCGCCTGTGGAACTCCTTTCTATTTACTTGATTCCCTGATAGCTACAATTTCTTAAAGTTTAAATACAACGTCAATTGCTATCTTCTATCTTCTTTAATCCCATTCATCTTTTATTCTTTCTTCGATATCAAGTACCCAGTTTGTTATCTCACTTTAACCCCGTGTGCACGAGGTCCCGACTTGTTTGGGGTGAACGGATTTTGAAAAGAATAAGAAGAAAAAGGGTAATTGTCTTTCATTTTCATCAATTCGACCATGGATGCCTATAGTTATTTGGAATTTAAAAAGAATTGCTCTATTTCCAGATCACTTCAAATCTTCATGCCATATTGTTTGTCTTTACCGCCTACCTTCTTTCAAATGTCTTAACTATGGATAATTGGATAATTATAACTCTCCATAGCTTCCTGTCATTCGTTGTTCTAAGTAACTTTTTTTTCATTTCTTCTATTTTTTTTCCTTGGTTTACGGCCGTACTATGGTGAAACATTGGTTCCCGTACGATGACCAAAGTTAAGCAACGTCAAGCCTGGATGAGTGACTATCTGGGAATAGCAGATGCTCTAAACTTGAATGTGTGGCTGGTGTAATAGATCATGTACATTGTCCCATTTCCTTTATTTTCTGCGGTAGACTGAATGCCAACCAAGGCTATAGAACCCAGTCTGTCCTGTTATTTGATCCATAGCTGGAGGTAATATGTCACTCATTTCAAAATCGTGTATGGAATTCTTTCTTTCGGTTTTTTTTTTTCAGTTCTTTAAAGTAAAATGGAATCAGAATAAATACGGGGAACGGGATTCATTAAAATATTCAAAAATCTTTAATACTTAGAACAAAAAGAGAGGGTAGCAGTAAAAAAAAAATGAAGGAAAAGCAAGAGGCAGATATTAAGTGGGACAGTCTTTTTGCAGTTGTTGTTTAGTTTTTTTTTCTAGTTTTCCTTCCGTGCCTTCTGTCAGAATTATTATTAGGTCTGATGTGCGTTGTGGTGCAGTGGATATCGACTCGGAACGAAAAATCGGCGAGCCCAGTTCGAATTCCAGTTGAATTCATTGCATTCACTTACGCGCAAATACCCTTGGGAAAGGTATTAATCTGTCTCTTCCTTCCAGTTACGGATTAAATAACAGGACAGATTGGGTTCTATAGCCTTGACTGGCAACCAGTCTACCGCAGAAAGCAATGGCAACCTACTGCGGGATAATCTTCTGCCCAGTCAGTCTTTCGAGACATGATCGCCCAAATCGTGTATCACGTATGGCACTTACCTAACTGACTGACGGCTCTCGACGTTGTGACAAAGCTTTTAGCAATCGAATATATTTTAGTCGTCGATCTTTCATTTGCTGAACATTTGAAAAGAATAATAAAAATATTGATGAGGAGGAAACTAGGAAATTAAAAATTAATAGAGAAATAAACTCTGCTTTTGTGCGTCATGGAGACACAATCACTAGGCATTCAAAGCAGAACGAACTCACTATACAGGAAATTCGCTCGCAGAGAACAGCTCTAAAGTTTCATTTCTTTTGATTTCTTCTGTAAAAGAAATACAGGAACCTTTGTTCCGGATCTGCACAGGAAAACAACTGTTTAAAACCGCTGCGGATTCCAGCATCTCATATGTTCTACGTAATTAAAGAAACTAAATATCGAATATTCCCGCCCGCGGCGACAAGATGAAATATTACGGAGCGACATGTAGCGTGTGTTCTAATTCAGAATATATGGGAGTTGCGGAAATCTTTAAAGGCCAGGTCGCCAAAAATCAGTGATAGCTGAGTGTACTGTATAACTAAACAGATAATTGGCAACACGTGCTGTGACAAATTCACGAAAAACAAGTGCAAAGAACTGAGAATCTAAAATCCGGTCACAAGGCAAGTAAGCTCCCTGAGTGATAATTAGCACGCTAGACCAGCACTTTGTAAAATAGAAACGTTTGTCAGATCAATTTCAGCTCATGTGTCGTCATACAAATCGAGTTTTGCAAAAATCCATGGATGTGTAACGCATAGAAAGATATGTGATTATCAGCATTTACGAAGCTTTTGGATTGGATTTAGAGGGTAACGAGAACCCACTGTGCTATTAATTCCAAAGGCAATTCTTTGGATTAACTCTCACAAAAGACCTCAAGGGGAATGACTATATAGAACCCATAGTTAAATCCGCTGCTAAGAAAGTCATTTCTCTGTGTCGGGCCAGGAAGATTTTCCCGTCTGAAACCATCCTGCACGTACATAAATCTAGCATCCGCCCGTGCATTGAATGCTGCTACCATATCTGGTCTGGTGCTCCTGCTATCCACCTAGGTGTCCTTGACAAAATCCAACGGAGAATCTGTAATGTGATCGAACCCGACTTGGCATCTCAGATACAGTCACTTTCTCACCGGCGCAATGTGGCTTCCCTGTGTCTCTTCTACAAATATTTTCACGGCTCCTGCTCGGATGAACTTAGCTTATTGGTGCTCCATATATATGAATTTACTCGTGCAACTAGGTTCCACTCTTTTACTGTGAAACCAATAAAATATAAATGCAAATTCTACACCAGCAGCTTCTTTTCTCGCACTTCCCGCCTGTGGAATTCCCTTCCGTTTACTTGCTTCTCTGACAGCTACAATCTCCAAGAATTTAAATGTAAAGTCAACAGTCATCTACTACCTCACTAACCTGCATCCTCTCTCTCACGCTCCTATCTCCGTCCACTCCACTCTCATCAGTATTCCTATCCTTCTCTTACCCTCCTCCTGACACCTCCTGTAATCTGTCACTCTTTCTCATAACTTAACTCCTATGTAACCCCTTGCAAAACAGTAGCAGTAAAATGCCTTGCTTGGTGTGATATGATTATAAAAAAATAAAAAAATAAAATAAAAAAACTGAAGATTCATCGTCATCAACGTTCTGAAGGGACATGGTATTAAAAAACATATAGGCTGTGTTGAAATTTTAATCCGATACTCCCCATCATTGAGCTTGTTTTTCGTATATGGCGTGAATATTCGTAATTACTGCAAACGTGACATGTCGTGAATTCTTTACTAGCAGAAATTCTGAATCCTATAGCACCTAAAATTTGCCTACTGATCACACTTTAGTAAATTGGGTTTTATGAGGTCAGATGATCCTGATGCCATCAACCCCTCCTTTTCCAAGTAACGCCACGACAAACGGAAGATGGGGATGATGTCACGATCTCTAGTAAAAATTAAGAAAAACATACAAAACTATAAAAGTCTGGTTGTTCATAAGACCTTCTAACCTGAATGGTGATTTGTGGTGATACCATTGTTTTTTTTAAATGACTTCAGTGCATTCCACGTGTACTTTGCTCTGTCGATTTATATCTTGTATTTCTGCTTTGTAAATAAGTCAGTTTTTCAAATTCTATCAAGTGGACTAAATGAAAGGTCTGGAATCACGTCCGAATATACAGATATTAGAAGGTACATTTTAAGTTCGTAGAAACACGGATGAAAGTATGGATAAACTATTTTTCTGCCTCAAATAGTACTTCGACACTCTTGACTTACTCCTCTTCTTATTTTAAACTTCCTGTTATGCGTTCAAATATAAAGCCATAAGAAAACATTTCGTATGTAAGACCTGACGATAACGAAAGTTTTAAACTATGGTAGAGTAATTGGCTGATCTTTATATATATATATATATATATATATATATATATATATATATATATATATATATATTAGTCATCCTCATACAGGCCTGTTTCGCTGTATCACAGCTCATCAGTGTGGCTAGACTCATCCACTTGCTTCTGGCTGGGATCGAATCTCGACTGATTTGGTGTCAGTCTGAGACGCTACTCCTTAAGCCATTGGCGCATGGAATCAGTGAAGGGAAATTTTGACGTGTTGTATATAAGCAGTGTATATACACAGTCACCGAAAGAACTCAATTCATTTCTGAAGAGTCACGCATATATCAGAAGTGGAAATTTCCGTGTCGCAATGTATTTTTAATTAAAAAACAAATTTAATTATATATATATATATATATATATACGAGGTTGAATGAAAATTTAATTAAATTTGATTTATTATATGTGAAATAAGGAACACAAACATATCGTACTTCAAGATATAATTATACATCACAGGTTCACATCCCTACTTAGTCACCACCAGTTTAAATAGCAGTGTTCTACCAAGGAATGAGGACATGTTTGTCAGCTTCGTAAAACTTGACTGGCTGTTGATGCAACCAATCCTTATAGACTTCTTCATCCACAACCTAACGTTCTCTCCTCAGTTCCACTTTTACTGTGCTAAAGATTTGGAAAAATTTTGTGAATGTTTACGGGAGTTTCTCCTTCGGCAACAAAGAAGTCGATTAGTGCTCTTTATCGCTGACGCGCTTCCAATGAGGAAGCAGCCATTTTAATATCAGCCCACCTATCCTTATATTTAAAAACAAAGAACATTGGATGATTAAAGATCGAGAGTGTAGGTTGCTTTTGCCTCTGTATCGAATTTCGAATAGTTTCATTCAGAAATGCACCTCATAAAATCATGCCACGTGGCCAAGGAAAAAACTAATAAAAAAGCAATAAAAACACAAGAAAAATCAAGAGAAGAAATCAGTGTAAAGAAAACATAAAAAACTAAGAAAATTAAAAAAGACAGAAACAGTAATCCAGTCGTCGTCGTCGTTGGCGGAACTCGTTGCTGAGTATTGGATTGCTCGTAAATATTTCCTTCTGTGTGGAATGAGTCCCAGTGTTGGATCTGATGAGACGATTGCAGCCCGCAGTGGCTGGTAAGGTAGGAGAGTTCGGAAGAGCGAGAGCTATGACTTATCTTTGGATTCTCTTCATCTCTTCCATTTGTCTTTTTGCTTCTCCAATCGATTATTTAGTAATATAGTGCTCTATGAGCAAAACAGAACAAATACACTTCCTAGTTTATTGACTCAGAAAGAGACAAATTTCGGATTCCAAAAACTATTCTAGCAAGCTTGAATCTTTTTCGGATGTGGTTTGTGGTGCAGTGGCTATCGACTCAGAAAGAGAAATCGGAGTCAAATTCAAATTCTACGCACAAAAACCCTTGGAAAAGGTATTAATCCATCTATTCTCTTCAGCTATGGATCAAATAACAGGACAGATTGGGTTCTATAGCCTTGCTTGGCATTCAGTCTACCGCAGAAAGTAATGGCAACCTACTGCGGGAAAGAAATTACCCAGTCAGTCATGAGTCTTTCCAGACATGATCGCAAAAGCGTGTATCACGTATGGCACTGAACTGACTGATGCATATATATATATATATATATATATACACGAACTAAATCTAAAAGTGAGCCAAAGCCGACCGCGGTTTCACTCGCCTTGTCCTGACGATCCGGCGAGTGAAACCGCGGTCGGCTTTGACTCACTTTTAGATTTAGTTCGTATCTTTGCTCTACTTTCGTACTTTCGTATTGAGCTCTTTACTGTTAAGGTTTTCGTCTTGGGTTTTTTTCTTTCGAACATAGCTTTTGCTTTGTTTGTTTCTTTTTTTATTCCCCTCTTCCCATTTGGTATTACTTTTTGGGATTGACGACTAAATTTACCGTTTTGTTAACTGTAGGACTTAATCATTTTAGTCATTATTAGTGATACTGTTTTCTTGGTATGTTTAACAATAATAATAATATATAATATTATATATATATATATATATATATATATAGATAGATAGATAGATAGATAGCTAGCTAGATAGATAGATAGATAGATGTGTGTGTATGTGTGTGTGTGTGTGCAAATATCAATAAATATACATATTCAAGTACACACATATTTTACTGGTGTTAAGAAAACAGTTCTCAGTGGAATATAACAGATCAATTGAGTTCGTAATATGTACCTCATGATTGCATAGTGCATGAAACTGCAAGTAATACTATAGATGCGGGATAATATATATATATATATATATATATATATATATATATATATATATATATATATATATACAGTGACATGCATAAGTATTGGATACGTGTTATTTTCTGTTATAAGTATAGTTTATGTTCGCCATTTTACCTGATATTTGGTAAATAATATCTCGTAAACTTGTTTTAGTTGTATGTGGAAGGAAAGTTAAAAACTCATAGTTGAATCCATTTTTTTATAATGTTCAAAATTACCCTAACCAAAAGTATTGGATACATGACACTTTTTTCAAATTTCCAATCCAAACTTTGTATTTTAAAAGACTTTAAATATTCAAATTTTCGATAGTATTAGAATGTTAACTCTGACCAATCAGAGAAGCACACAATTGCTTACAAGTTAGTGCTGCTAATCATCTAACTTTTTGATGTGCATTCTGCAATTCAAGGATTAAAAATGGCAAAAACTAAAGAATTATCCAGAGATATGCGAGATAGAATCATTGAACGTCACAAAGGAGGACAAGGTTACCTAAAAATTAGCAAATAAATAAATCTAGCACTAAGTACTGTAGGAAATATCATCAGAAATTATAAGAAGTATGGCGACGGTACAGCAAACCTTCCAAGAAATGGAAGTCCGAGAAAAATAAATAAGAGGACTTCAAGGTGGATCAGCAGAAATGTGCAAAAAATTCCTTCATTACTCGTTCTGAAATTAAAATTGATCTTGAGGGTGCTGGAATTAATGTAAGTAAGGATACCATTAGCAGAGCTCTATATTGTACAGGCTTTTATTCAAAATCACCAAGAAAATTACCTTTCCTGAAAAACAAACATGTCAAAAACCGAGTAAAGTTTGTCGAAACTTATGAAAACAAAGGTATGAAGTTTTGGGAAAAGGTAATTTGGTCGGATGAAACGAAAGTTGAACTAATCGGAAGGAACACAGTGACAAGTGTTTGGCAAAAAAATGGCACTGCCTTCAACAAGCACAATACCACCCCACAGTTTAGTTTGTGGGTGGTTCCATTATGATATGGGGATGCTTTTTATCCAAAGGCACTGGTGAGTTGCAAGTTATCAGAGGTAGAATGAATGGTAGCATGTACAGCGAGATTATAGAGAAAAACCTTCAGAAATCTGCAACTTCTTTAGGACATAGTTGGAATTTCATGCTTCAACACGACAATGATCCCAAACATACTGCAAAACTTACAAAGGAATGGTTTGAAAATAATGGTATTAGTTCTCTCAATTGGCCAAGTCAGTCTCCTGACTTGAATCCAATTGAGAATTTGTGGAATACTTTGAAGGTTCATAAGCGGAATCCACAAAATATCAAGCAATTAGAGGAAGAATGGGGTAAAGTAACGGTGGATCAGCGTGGAAAACTTGTGCCCAACTATAGAAAGCGACTGGAAACAGTGAACAAAACAGAGGCTACGCAACAAAATATTAAATTGATGTATCCAATACTTATTATGCTTAGGGTTATTTTGAACTTTAATAAAAAAAATAGATTCAATCATGAGTTTTTAATTTTCCTTCCACATACAACTAAAACAACTTTACAAGATATTACTTACCAAATATCAGGAAAAATGGCGAACATAAACTAGAGTTATGACAGAAAATAACATGTATCCAATACTTATGCGTGTCACTGTATATATATTATTTTAAAAACAAGGAATTTATTGTTAGTCTTTAAGGGCCTTTCGTCCAAAATCTCATTAGGAGAAAAATCGTTGGAATATGAATTAAACGAAAGGAACAGTAACGACGAGAATGAGGAAAAAAAAAAAAAGGAAACACGATAAAGTAAATATACATATAAATATATACACTTATAACGAGGAGAGGGGGATTCACGTGTAAATAATTAGCGAGGGACAATTAAAATAAAATATCCCCCAACAAATTATAAAATTTGACATATAATAATCAATTTAAATATTTCGGAATAAGTCCATATCATTGCGGAAACCTTTTCTCTGCCGGCAGAAGGATTTTGTAAAGTCTCTGAATTTATTAGGGGAATATTTTATTTTAATTGTTCCTCGCTAATTATTTACACGTGAATTCCTCTCCCCTCGTTAGAAGTATATATAATGGTGATATGCATAAAAATAAAAGGAAATAACAGGACAAAAGACCTGCTCAGCAACAGGATGAATAAAAGCAAAGGACGGAACACTCATACTAAAAAAAGAAAAAATAATTCAATGATGGACTGAGTAAATTGGTGATTTCTTCCACGACAAGAGAGAGAGCAACCAACAATACACCAAAATGTGGATTGACCTGAAATATTAAAAAGTGGAATCAGCAATGGCCAAATTGAACAGAAACAAAGCAACGGGACCTGACGGGGTTGTAATAACTGACAAAGTACGCCACAAAGAGTTGACATAGATGCTCGATAACCTTGACATTTTCGAAAAATACGTTAAGATCATCAAGAATTTATATTGACAACAAATCGCTTGCTTACGGATAGGAAGTGAATCCAGTCGGTATACAAAAATAGAAAAGGGCGTAAGACAAGGATGTGTTTTCTCATCGTTTCTATTTAACATATACAACGAAAGAATTTTGAGTAAAATAATATCCTTGCCAGGATTCATCATTGGCAGCCACAATCTCAACAATGTAAGATACGCGGATGACAGAGTGCTGATAGCAGAAAAGAAAATGCAGGACCTCCTACAGAAGGTAGCGAAAGAAAGCGAGAAGAAAGGACTGAGTATAAACTTCAAGAAAACCAAATGTATGGTCAATAGCAAAAATGAAAATTCCAAAATGCCAAATTCAGGCCAGTGACAAGTAAAACAAGTAAAGAAATTTAAATACTTGGGATATGTTCTGACAAAGGATGGAAAGTGCGACATTGAGATCCAAAGTCGCATTGGCATGGCCAATCGAAGCAGAGTACCGAGAGACAGAAAAATCTCAAAAGAAAAAAGAAAATAGTGCTGGATTGCTATGTGATATCTGTCCTTCTGTAAGGAAGTGAATGTTGGACGATCTCATCAAGGATTAAAGAGAGGCTTCAAGGCAGCAGAAATGTGGTTTTACGAAAGTTTGCTGAGTGTACCATGGCCTGAGCACGTGAGAAACAATGAGTTGTTGGAGAGGATGCAGACGAGAAGAAAACTCATATTTAGCATCAGGAAGAGACATATGAGGTCTTTGATGCGTAACGAGGAAAGAGAGATTGGAGAATCTAATACTCACGGGACGGATAGAAGAAAAGAGAGACAGTAGAAAGCAGCATGAGACATATTTGATAGGCTTGAGCAAATAGATGGCAGAGCGAGAGGAAAATACTGAGAGCGATAAAAGAGAGAGCCAATTGGAAGTCCATTGCCTACTTCCTGAAGGGACACGGCCCATGAAAAAGAAGAACGTGCACGATCACTTCTCTCAACAATTCCTATCCATTTTTGCTCTCAACAATGTTTGTCTCTGACATATCCCACTGCCTCCTCTGTATTTACATAAGCTCCTTAATGCGTTTATTCAGTTTCCCAATGTTTCTAATGAATTCAATATGTCCTGAGAGTGTCAAATTCTCCAAGCCCTCTTTCCTGATTATATATGACTGTTCCGCCATCTATTGATATAAGTTCCTTAGTGAAGTTACTCACTTATTCCCTCTGTTTCTAATGAATTCAATATGTCTTGAGAGTGTCAAATTCTCCAAGCCCTCTTTCCTGATTATGTGTGAATGTTTTGCCATGTATTTATATAAGTTCCTTAGTGAGGTTACTCACTGTTTCCCTTTTGTTTCTAATGAATTCAATATGTCCTGAGAGTGTCAAATTCTCAAAGTCCTCTTTCCTGATTATATGTGACTGTTCCGCCATCTATTGATATAAGTTCCTTAGGGAGGTTACTCACTTATTCCCTCTGTATCTAATGAATTCAATATGTCCTGAGAGTGTCAAATTCTCCAAGCCCTCTTTCCTGATTATATATGAATGTTCCGCCATCTATTCATATAAGTTCCTTAGTGAGGTTTCCCTTTTGTTTCTAATGAATTCAATATGTCCTGAGAGAAATACTTAAAGCCCTCTTTCCGATTTCGGGTGACTGTTCTGCCATGTATTTATATAAGTTCCTTTGGGAGATTACTCACTGTTTCCTTCTGTTTCTAATGAATTCAATATGTCCCGAGAGTATCAAATTTT
This sequence comes from Ascarosepion bandense, assembly GCA_037127315.1. Classification (NCBI taxonomy): domain Eukaryota; kingdom Metazoa; phylum Mollusca; class Cephalopoda; order Sepiida; family Sepiidae; genus Ascarosepion; species Ascarosepion bandense. Next base: position 5,778,246 of record JBBBDQ010001337.1, read on the forward strand.
CCAAGCCCACTTTCCTGATTACGTGTGACTGTTTTGCCATCATATAAGCTCCTTGATGCATTTATGCACTGTTTCCCTTTGTTTCTAATGAATTCAATATGTCCTGAGAGTGTCAAATTCTCCAAGCCCTCTTTCCTGATTATATGTGACTGTTCCGCCATCTATTTATATAAGTTCCTTAGGGAGGTTACTCATTGTTTCCCTCTCTTTCTAATGAATTCAATATGTCCTGAGAGTGTCAAATTCTCCAAGCCGTCTTTCCTGATTATATGTGACTGTTCCGCCATCTATTGATATAAGTTCCTTAGTGAGGTTACTCACTTATTCCCTCTGTTTCTAATGAATTCAATATGTCTTGAGAGTGTCAAATTCTAATAAGCCCTCTTTCCTGATTATGTGTGAAAGTTTTGCCATGTATTTATATAAGTTCCTTCGTGAGGTTACTCACTGTTTCCCTTTTGTTTCTAATGAATTCAATATGTCCTGAGAGTGTCAAATTCTCAAAGTCCTCTTTCCTGATTATATGTGACTGTTCCGCCATCTATTGATATAAGTTCCTTAGTGAGGTTACTCACTGTTTCCCTATGTTTCTAATGAATACTATATGTCCTGAGAGTGTCAAATTCTCAAAGCCGTCTTTCCTGATTATGTGTAACTGTTTTGCCAGAGGTTACTCAATGTTATCCTCTCTTTCTTTGAGTGCCAAAATCTCAATGCCACTTGTCCTTATTTTGCGTCCCAGACATTTCTACTCTCTTTAATTATAAGTATATGTCTTTTTAGTTTTCATTTTTCCTAAAAATTTGTCGTTGATAACATGTTCCGTCGATGGTATTCTCAGCATCCTTCTGTGGAAATACTTTTTCGTTTCCTCAAGTTTTCTCGTCTGTCAGGAAATTGTTTAGCATTCACTGCCATTTCAGAAGATTATTATTGCATAGCAGTTCAGAACTCTTTTATCCATTTCTTTAATCAGTAGAGGTGTAACTGTTCAGAATAAGCAAGGCCTGTAAAGGATACAACTGTAACAACAATCAATACAGCACAAATACACACACACATATATCTTAGAATACACAACCTATTATTCATCCTATATAAAGCACAAGATGCACTCAAGGTAAAGGCTTACAAACTAAGGATTTTATAGGAACGGTTGCATATTATGAGGATATATATACTAGATAACGGTTCACCCTCGACTGAAGAGGATAAAATTGTAGTGATCAAGGAAGCATCCCTTCCGGTGTCCGTTTCTCATTTCAAAAGTTTTGGAGTTGTCTTAGTAGAAATGAAGAGAAATCAACTCAGTGTCCGTGGCATGGTATGTCCATAGTGAAACGAAAGAATTTACATCTTCCTTGACAATAACTGTACCTTTCCAGCATGCATGACTCAGAAATTCATGGTATATATAAATACAAACCTCGCCGTTTAATCTGGGCTACTATGCCATTGTCGAGTCCGAAATTTTCTAATTTTTTCCAACCTGTTCATTTATTCCAACCTGCCCGTTTATTCCAACCCTCTCTCTATATATTTTTTTCGAAAACAATTTCAAATAAATTTTTCAATTTACCGTTTTTTGTCAGTTGCCCCTTCTATTCCAGACTTAAAATTAACCCCAGAGGCCATGCTTCGTCTTCTTTTATGCGCCGTATCCCTTCAGGACGTAGGTGGTCATGGCCTTCCACACTTTCTTGTAGCTTTTCACACCCTTTCTCTTGTCACCCCTTTCAAACCCTGCTCTACCATCCATTTGCTAAAGCCCATCAAGTATGTCTTACGTTGCTTCCCCTGCCTGTCTCCCTCCATCTGTCCTGTGAGTATTAGATTCTCCAAGCCCTCATTCTTCATTAGATGTCCCTCAAACTTCAGTTGTTCAATCCCGTTGTTAAATCTAAGTTTCTTTATCGTTTCCATCCTCTCCAAAACGTTATCGTTGATCACATGTTCAGTCAAATGGTATACTCAGCATCCTTCTGTAGAATCACATTTTGACCCTTCAAGTCTTTCCTTCATCCTTGATGAAATTGTCCAGCATTCGCTGTCATGTTGAAAAACAGATATCACATAACAATAATCTTTTCTTTGTTTCCAGAGAAATGTTCCTGTCTCTCAATACTCTGCTTAGTTGATGGAATGCATCTTTGGTCATACAAAGACACCTTCAGATCTCAGTGCCGCGAATTCAGTCGTTTGAAAGAACACTTTCTATGTATTTAAATTTATGTACCTGCTTGATTTTAGTATCCCCGGTCCGTGGTTAGCATTTCGGACTTTACTAATGTTTAATCTTCACTGATTGCCATGCATTTTTTGGCCTTATACCACACTAAACTTAACTTTGTAAATACTAACATTTTGAAGATATACTCTTTCTTACCACAGTGGTAGCAATCATTTGATCTCGTTCAGAGGTGTCTGGAGGGGTAAACACCGAAACTCTGATTTCGAAAAGTACAGATAGTCCTCATCACAACCGACAGTCATACGGGTAAAACCTGTAAGAGTAGCCTCGCCAAACAGTCACATTATACGGACCACGCCCTGTGTTCCCGGCATATTTTGACGGCCTTTCTAATTAGCATCAAGCTTTACTTTTATTACGCCCAGATTATGAGAATCAGGCACGTTTGATGGGTATCTTAACGAATACGTTGGTGACATGCACACACACTCACACACACACACGCACACACACACACACTGTTGTGGAGTAGTTTTCGCACTGAATGTTATAATCGTGTTATGTCGGTTGCTAATCGACTTAACATACACAAAATGTTAAGAACTTTGTAATCTTCCACTGAAAGCTGACTCCTTAGTATTCTGATAACTGCCGACTAATATCAGCTGCCTAGTAGTTCTACTGAACTCTAATAGAAGTCTAAAAAACTCCTATGAACTTACTTTTAACTCTTATTAATATAGGAGGGAGAGTCCATTATCTGAAAAATAGGCGTGTTTCCCCATAACACACACACACACATGCACTCACATATATAGTTATTATTAATGTTATAAAAATAGCATACTACGACTTAATAGCTATAAAGTATTGGTGTTTAATACATCATCATCAGACAAGGAAATGTTATTAATATACTTGGTTATATATAGATAGATAAGGAGATTTTAAAAAATGAAATGAAATTAAACTAAAACAAAATGAAGGTCATGAAATGAGATGAACAAAGTGGGAGTGGGAGGTTATTACACTGTAAAATAATTGTGAGTGAACTGATATAAAAAAAAATGTGTCAATGTTTTGCCAAAGAAACATGATTTTACAAAAATAAATTTATTTCCCCATATTTTCAATGGTTTGTTTTCGCTATGAGACGGATGTTAAATTAACTCGTCGAAATGGCTATCCGATCTTGGAATATTTGAATTTTTACTCCAAAAAATCTTTAATATACCGACACGGAACTAAATGGTCAGTCAGTTAAGTGCCATACGTGAAACAGGCTTGGGCGATCATGTCTCGAAAGAGACATGACTGACTGGGCAGAAGATTATCCCGCAGTAGGTTGCCATTGCTTTGCTTCGCTTTCTGCGGTAGACTGGTTGCCTGCCATGGCTATAGAACCCAATCTGTCCTGTTATTTAACCCATAACTGGAAGGAAGAGACGGATTAATACCTTTCCCAAGGGTACTTGCGCGTAAGTGAATGCAATGAATTCAACTGGAATTCGAACTCGGCTCTCCGATTTCTCGTTCCAAGCCGATATCCACTGGACCACCACGCACATCTGGTTAGTAAATGTCATAAATATTTTTACATTAAAGAGGGAGAGAAAAGAAAAAAAAATTACATTTTAAATTCAATGTAAACCTATTCCTTTAGAAACTTGAGACAAAGAATACAAAATAAAGTCACTCGGAAAGAAAATATATGTAAAATAAAAATAAAAAATACAAAACATGTCATGGATTAATCGAATATTTTTTCTTTAACTAGTCTAAATTATAAGAACCTGTCAGCAATAGTTAAGATCAGCATTCGTTACCAGTATGAACCATCCGACCGTGCATAGACTACTGTTGTCATATCTGGTCAGGCGCCTCTGCTGTACGTCTCAGGGTTCTCGACAGGCTCCAAAGAAGAATCTGTAATGTGATCGGCCTCGACTTAGCAACTCGACGCCAGCTACTTTCTTACCGACGAGATATGGCTTCCCGCTGTCTCTTCTACAAATATTTTCAAGGCTTCTGCTCAAATGAACAACCAGACTGGCAAACAAGGTCTCACCCTTTAACAGTTAAATCACCCGAATGCAGCCGAAACTTCTCCACCGGCTTCTTTTCTCGCACTTCCCGCCTATGGAACTCCTTTCCGTATACTTGATTTTCTTACTGCTACAACCTCCAGGAATTTAAATGCAATGTAAATTCGTATGTCTTATCCACTTGACTCCAGTCCTTTCTACATCACCCCGTGTATCTTGTTCTTTTCTATTTTTTCTACCTTCGCAACAGTCTTCACTCCTTTCTCTGACAACCCTCTGAAAACGGTTCGTCTTTCTCTTCACTAACCTCCTGCCAAAACTTTTACTCTTATGTAGACATCTGCGCATCAGTGGCGGTACCGCCTTGCTTAGGGAGAAACGATATATATATATATATATATATATATATATATATATATATATATATATATATATAAAATTCTCTTCATTAACCTCCTGCCAAAACTTTTACTCTCTTATGTAGACATCTGCGCATTAGTGGCGGTACCGCCTTGCTTAGGGAGAAACTATATATATATATATATATATATATATATATATATATATATATATATATAAAATTAAAAATCTATTCCTTCTTTTATAATATCTATGAATGTATGCTTACATAAAAGACTTTATTTAAACGTCTGTATCCTGAAAAGTGAATGTCCAGCTGAAACTTTTACTGTGTGATCTGCCTGGTTAACATTCGCTGCTCTATTAAGCGCATTGGCAGAGAAGGTCGTGTAAAAAATAAATATTTATTCAGTAAATAAATACTACAGTTATTAACAGGCAGTTTATTTACAAACGAGGAGTGCTGAAAAACATCCGATGAAATGTTCAAAGATTAATTTTTCCCTTTTTTCATTATTATTTATTTTTATTTATCTATTTTTTGAAAATAAGGACTCCCTGTTCGGACTGAGAAATTTCCAACCCCCACTCTACAAGAACGGCATGTCTTCCAAGACATAACTATCATTCTCCTTGCAGTTGACTCTTCTGTTGACGTTATAGATTTTTCTGTAATCGGAAAAGTTCACCAATAAAGCGCCATATTATATCTTAACTTGTATTTAGTGCAGTTTATTTTTATTGAAAAAATATCAAATACTTAAATGTTTTTTATCTATTGTTTACTCAATATCAAGCAAAAGCCTCTCTCAAAATAGAAAGTTGCTGAATGTTCATGTTGCAGGGGCGCAGAGGGAAAGAGTAAGTGTTGCCTATTACGAGGATATGTAGGATAGATAACGGATGACCCTAGACTTGAAAGCATTTCCCCGCGAGTCCGTTCTACATTGCAATCATTCTATGGAAGAATCTATCTGAAAGTTTTACTGATATTTTTTGAAGAAACAGTTAAACTGGTACTAATGCATCATGATTTCCGGTATCGAAATTATGGAACAAACAAGACAGTGTTGCCGACAGGAGCGCGTGAAGTACTGCTATAAATGCCGACACCAGAAAGCATTTGAAAATCTTTAGCCTACACTTTTGTTTTAACCATAGTTTCATAGCTTTATCGATTAGTTTTTTACGGTTTTTTCACCCTTTCAAAATATTTAAAGCTAGAAAATAGACTACCTGGAAAAAGGGAGAACTATTAATAGATTGTACTATGTGTCAGAATTGAGAAAACTGAAGGAAGCAATCAAGCTGGGGTAGATGTGCTCTTGCTCCAGGGTAATGCGTCTGTTCATACTGTTCAGGTTGCAGTAGTTGAAATAGCCAATTGTACCTTTAAATTAGAACCCTATCACCCTTACATGGATTCTCTGTATGACTTCTTTCCTAAACTGAAATCCTACCTATATAGTCCTCATTTTTTAAACAATAATGAGATAAGTGTTGTGGAGTAATCTTTGTTTGTTTGTTTTTTGTTTTGTTTTGTTTTGTTTTTTTGGACAGGGCGAGGCTACCTCTTTCCGTGATGGGTTTGCAATTATTAAGCAATGTTGGACCAAGTGCGTTGATGTCATGGAGGACTATATTAAAAAATAATGAAATACTCTTTTGTTTGTGCAAAGCCTTCTCGGTGAGGATTACATTTTTTGGAAAGTGTGCTATTTCGAATCCTGCTTTTTAAAACACAATCCTTGCACAGGTTTGAGCATCATAATCTTCTCCTCCCGTTTTATATAAATATTATTATCAATTGGGTTGGTCTAAAATTTCGTTTGGCTCATTAAGTAAATTTTCTAATTAAAAAGCGATGAAAGATTTTATCCAACACAATAAATATATATAAATTAACAGTGGTAACGAATGAAAAATCGGAGAGCAAAGTTCGAATTCTAGTTGAATTCATTTTCGCGCAAAAACTCTTTGAATGAATCTCTTTTAAGATGCATTCAAAATAGCAGGACATACTGAGTCCTTTAGCCTTCGTTGGTAGCTAGTCTACCAAAGAAAGAGAAAGCAACATACCTTGGGAAAGTCTTTTGCATCCATGATTCGAAAGAGACTTTACTGCTCAACCGTGTATCTTGTATGGTGCTTAACTGACTGATCTGGATAAAAGGACTGAATAGCAGGACAGACTATGGTTCGGTCTTGTTTGTCAACCAGTCTACCGCAGAGAGAAATGAGTCCAAATATTCAATAATTTTTTTGTTCGTTATTTTCCTTCGCCTTATATTCACTGTCCCAGTATCCCCTATTGACCATTGTCCTAATCATTTTGTTCGGTTATCTCTCGCCTTATATTCACTGTCCAAGTATCCCCTATTGGACCATTGTCCTAATCATTTTGTTCGGTTATTCCCCTTGCCTTATATTCACTGTCCAAGTATCCCCTATTGACCAGTGTCCTAATCATTTTGTCTGGTTATCTCTCGCCTTATATTCACTGTCCATATCCTCATTGACCAGTGTCCTAATCATTGTTCGGTTATCTCTCGCCTTATATTCACTGGGTCCAAGTATCCTCATTGACCAGTGTCCTAATCATTTTGTTCGGTTATCTCTCGCCTTATATTCACTGTCCAAGTATCCCCTATTGACCATTGTCCTAATCATTTTGTTCGGTTACCTCGCCTTATATTCACCGTCCAAGTATCCCCTATTGACCATTGTCCTAATCATTTTGTTCGGTTATCTCTCGCTCATATTCACTGTCCAAGTATCCTCATTGACCATTGTCCTAATCATTTTGTTCGGTTATCTCTCGCTCCTTATATTCACTGTCCAAGTATCCCCTATTGACCATTGTCCTAATCATTTTGTTCGGTTATCTCTCGCCTTATATTCACCGTCCAAGTATCCCTCATTGACCATTGTCCTAACTGATTTTGTTCGGTTATCTCTCATCTTATATTCATTGTCCAAGTATCCCCCATTGACCATTGTCCTAATCATTTTGTTCGGTTATCTCTCGCCTTATATTCACTGTCCAAGTATCCCCTATTGACCATTGTCCTAATCACTTTGTTCGGTTATCTCTCGCTCTATATTCACCGTCCAAGTATCCCCATTACTCATTGTCCTAATCATTTTGTTCGGTTATCTCTCGCCTTATATTCACTGTCCAAGTATCCCCTATTGACCATTGTCCTAATCATTTTGTTCGGTTATCTCTGCCTTATATTCACCGTCCAGAAGTATCCCCTATTGACCATTGTCCTAATCATTTTGTTCGGTTATCTCTCGCCTTATATCACCGTCCAAGTATCCCCTATTGACCATTGTCCTAATCATTTTGTTCGGTTATCTCTCGCCTTATATTCACTGTCCAAGTATCCCCTATTGACCATTGTCCTAATCATTTTTGTTCGGTTATCTCTCGCCTTATATTCACTGTCCAAGTATCCCCTATTGGACCATTGTCCTAATCATTTTGTTCGGTTATCTCTCGCCTTATATTCACTGTCCAAGTATCCCCTATTGACCATTGTCCTAATCATTTTGTTCGCTATTTCTCGCCTTATATTCACTGTCCAAGTATCCCCTATTGACCATTGTCCTAATTATTTTGCTCAGTTATTGTTCACCCTATATCCGCTACTGACTATTGTCTTCATGTTTGCTGTCCGTCTATCTACAGGGAATTTCGAACTGAAACTTTTGATAAATTTACTGTTCTTGTTTCACTCGCCATATCTAGGGATATATTATTTAGTTCTTATTTGTAATATTAGATTGTCCCAAAAGTTCGTAAACACTTGCGAAATGCGTTTATCTGGTCCAGCACAATCGAGACAAGCGATGGGTTCAGAAAGGGCAAGAGACACCATCGGTTCCAAAACAGATCGATTCGGCAAGAAACTCATGTTGTGCGTTTGGTGGAACTTTGAAGGAATCGTGCATTTTGAGTTGGTTCCGGATGGTCGTGCCATCAGTGCCGAATTTTACAACAACTTGAGCGGATCTACGAAAAGTTGAAGCAAAAGTACCCGGCTCTGATCAACCGAAAGCGCGCTTTGATGCAGCAGGACAATGCCAAGCCACACACCGCCAGGAAGAACAAAAACAAGTTTGAAGAGCTGGACGGCATTGAGATTCTGTCACATCCAGCTTCCAGTCCTGACTGTGCTCCATCAGATTACGGCCTTTGTCTGCTCAATGCAACACTTTCTGAAGGGCTGCCGATTCGACTCGTTTGATGAAGTCGAGGAAGCGCGTCAAGAATCCTTTGACTCGAAGCCGGCTGAATGGTGCTTTGACCAGATCTGAAAGCTTGCAGATCGATGGCAGGAAGTCTTGGAAAATGATGGTCTTTATTTTGAGCAATATTTTTTGTTGTTTTTGCGAGTAAAATTTCAATTTTTTGCAAGTGTCTACGAACTTTTGAGACAACCTAATATTACTCAATTTTTGCTCACCCTGGTTCACAGATGCTCGATCCTGGGATTGAACTTACAATTACTCTATCAGCAAAGAGTAATAAAGATGAGTACAATAGCACGCGTGTCAGTCAGTCAGTTAAGTGCCATAAATGAAACACGTTTGGGCGATCATATCTCAAAAGAGACATGACTGACTGGGCAGATTATCCCGCAGTGGGTTGCCATTGCTTTCTGCGGTAGACTGGTTGCCAGCCAAGGCTATAGAACTCAATCTGTCCTGTTATTTAACCCATAACTGGAAGGAAGTGATTAACATCTTTCCCAAGGGTATTTGCGCATAAGTGAATGCACTGAATTCAACTGGAATTCGAACTCGGCTCCCTGATTTCTCGTTCCGAGCCGATATCCACTGCAACACAACGCACATCCACGCGTGTAAATAGTGTAAATTATGATAACTCTTCACCCGAGAAATTCAGAAGGAGATGAATGTTGTCTTTCTAGGCAAGGCATAACCACTTGGATTCCTGGGGTGAAGTTATCTTCTGATTCCAGCTTACAAACATTTGAACTTGTGGGTAGCGAAGGAAATAATTAGCATCTACAAAGAGTGATGGTTAAATTGTCAACATCTTATATTTTCTATTTCTTGCATGCGTTTTGTTTGTTTTTGATTCTATCAACTGCACGATATAGTCGGGTCAGTTGGGCATCGTCTGTGAGAAAAAGAGCACCATGACGCAATTCACTCCGCCAGCTATTTGAGAACGTCAAGCTGTACTGCTTGGTATTCGAACCGGAAGTGCCAACACGAATATTTCAAAGTGTTTGAGTGTCAATCTGAGGATAGTGCAGAGGATTCAGAAAGAGCTGGGTGAGTCTAATTGGCATTTTTTTTTTTTTTAGTATGCCCCATGAGTGTCTTAGTGCAAATAATTTGTCACTTTAACAGAGCAGATTCATGCTGACTTCGAAGATTCTTGAGGACACCGTTATGATGTTCTTACTCGTCAGGGCAGGTTAGCCGTTGGGTCCGAGTTTTTTTCTTTTTTTATATGGAGCAGCGTGGGATTTTTGTAGGAGTGGTATTATTTGGGATTGGTTGATTTTCTTTTACTTCTTTCTTTTTTTTCCCTTTTTTATTTTTATTGCGTGGGTGTTTGGTTTATTTTTATTTTTATTGGTTATTGCTTTTTGGTAAACGCGTGAGTGATTGTTCTGAGCACTCTAGAAGAGTGGAAGACTTTGCAAACAGTAGCTACTCCGGCATATACACATCGCTCATTCGATAATGAATTGGAGCACTCTAGCTATTGGTCGTGTTTATACGCGCTAAAAAGCCTGCCTCCTTCTACCGGACGCTCGTGGCCTAGGGGTAGAATCGCAGACTGACGCCTATTCGGTCGTGTTTCAATCCTGGGTTAGGAAGCGAACGGAGTCTAAGCCGTACAGATGAGCTGTAATACAGTGAAACAGATCTGTCTGCGGATGACTATATATATATATATATATATATATATATATATATATATATATATATATGCTCAGTTAAAGTAACAAATCTTTCGCCTTAAAACTATACATACATATGTGTATATGCGTGTGCGCATATATATGCACACACACACACACACACGCGCGCGAGCGCGCATAAAATTAGTAAAATTACTAAAATTATTAAATACAAATATATCTACAACAGATCCTAGCAAAAAAATAAGTTAATCTCTAAATCTGGTATATCCAACTCATTTATTCGCAATGACTCTTCTTTCCCGGTTAGAGATTTAAAAAAAAAACAACATAGTTTACAAATTCAAGTGCCTTTTGGGAGATTTTATCTCCAACGGATTAAATATTATTTATGTTGGTCACACCACAAACTCGCTCTCACGACGCTTGACACTACATTTAAACGATAATTCTAACACTTTTAGGCATTTAAAACAACATGCCTGGGCACATACATAATTCCACGAAATCCTCGTCGAAAACACAACCATATGACAACAATAAACAAAAAAATAAAAATCCTCGAAGCCATATACATAAAACAGTTGAAACCTAACCTGAAAAAGATTAACTACGAAATCTCCACAAACATGCTTAAATGCCTATGATAGATAACAGAAGCGATTGGTTATCCCAATGGCTTTCCATACTTAATAGTTCTCGCCTCCACTCTCGCGTGGTCATGTGTGACGTCATAAGCTTCCAGTGTCCCGTACGCACGTGTTTGCCGTGGCTTTGAAAATCTTCTATGCAAACAAAATAGACTACCACTATTGTTCGTCTGAAAACTGTTTAATACACTTAATATAATTGTCATTTTTGATAATGGCTGACGTTAGCCGAAAGCTCAGAAAAAATATGTATCAATATTGTGATTTTCTTTCTTCCTTCAACGATAATGCTATTAAACTTATAAGACGATATGAAAAGAATTTACATAAAATAAATAGACAAAACGTGTCTATATTATTTAATGAACCATGCATCATTGAAAATATGCGGCCTAAATACACACAATATATATATATATATATATATATATATATATATATAGTCATCCGCAGACAGATCTGTTTCGCTGTATCCCAGCTCATCAGTACGGTTAGACTCCGATTGCTTTTAACCCAAGATTGAAACCCGACCGAATTAGCGTCAGTTGGCGATTCTACCTCTGGGCTATGAGCGCTCAGTAGAAGAAGGAAGACATATTATCATTCTACACTCCCAATAGCCAGAGTGATCTAATTCATTACCGAATGAGCGATGCGTACATGCCAGAGTAGCTACTGTATTTCAAAGTCTGCCATTATATATATATATATATATATATATATATATATATATATATATATATATATATTTTAATTCAGATACTTCAATCCAAGGGAAAAAAGCAGGAAGGTAAATTCCAAAAAACCCGATCCTAATTAATATTAAAAATTTATTTTAATATTAAAAAATGATACAGGAAGAGAGCTCCATGTAATAAAATATTACAGAGCAAATATATATATATTAAAAAAGGATTAATTCAAAGATGTTGAATGGCCATTTCGATATGAAGATCCCCACGGGGGACGACACATCACCTCAGCAACAGAAAAAACCTTTCAGAAAGTGGAGAAAAATTAGTCTACTTTTCCTTTTTAAATAGATTGCAAAGAAATTAAAAAATAAATAATAAAATAAAATAAAATAAAATAAAAATAAAAATAAAGGGAAAGAAAAAGAAAAAGAAAAAGAAAACGAAAAAGAAAAAGAAAAAGATAGAATAAAATTAAATAAATAAAAAAAAAAAAATATATATATATATATATATATATATATATATATATAAAGGATGTATTTCGACAACTACTGTTGAACTCGGCTTCTTCAAGTCGGAATTACAGCCAAAGATTGTGTAACTAAGAGTTCTTTCACGTTGATTATTTGGTTGGTTGATTTTGTTTAGTGAAGCATTAACTTCTTTGGGTTGTTTAATGCCCAAATCGAAATATTTTGAACACAATTTTACAGCTTCAACTAAATAAATTTTTGAGCGCAACTGTATGCCGTCGACTACAGATAAAATGTATTGTTGATCATTTTCCTATAAAATATATTGTTGCTATTTCTACTATTAACGTTTTCTTGGTCTTTTTGCTTTAAAAATCTGTTGTTGATAATTTGACTATAAATATATAACACTGTTGATAATTTTTTATATAAAAATGTATTACTGTACTTTTACTACGGAAATGTATTTTTATACTTTCATAATGTTTTAATTTTGGTTTACAGATTGGCCACTTACCAATAGCTGGGATCCTAACAGGTGCTACCACTCCGAGTCAGGGTAGAGCTGGAAACTACATCAATTAAGCGGTGGTTCCACGCCCGTCAAAACCGCCAATCATCTAATCTGAGGCTTTGCTACCGAATATAGTTAATCGTCTTTATTATTAGTGGGGGTGTTTGCCTTCCAGTCTTTTGATTAATGTAGTGTGGAAAGTTAACATCTTGAGACGGTTGGAAATCTTCAAGGGATGTGAGTTTTTCTGTGGTAAAGTTGTAAAAATATTTTGTATCACTTTCTTCAAAGAGAATCAAAGAAACTGAATTGTAATTCGGATTTGATATATTTATTTAAATTCCGTAGTCATAAATTAAACTTTGTTCTCATAGTTTTCGGCTTTTTCTGATGTTTACAATATTCGTATGTGTCGCCATTCACACACTGTCGCTTCTATAACTTTGATTCCCAGACAATGGAGATTATTTAATTTGCTTTGAAACAAGAGATTTCAGTCTTTGAGATGAATGTGTAGAAGGGAGTGTCGTCGACCCATTTACTGAGAACTGAAGTTTTCGTCTACTGCGTTTATTACTCGTTATGCAAGACCGACAATCCCAGTTGTAATCGTGTGCGAAAAATGGCTTCTGCAAATAAACAGAGGTGCACATTAGAAATCGACACGAAGTTGTTTTATATTCGTTTACTTTTAACGACTCCATAACAACGACACTTTTATAACTGTAAATGTTGTCTTTGTAGTTAGCGCCTACGCCCTTCTCATATTTTCCGCTCTCACTGGCTCTCTTTCTCTCTCTCTCTCTCTCTCTCTTTCTCTCTCTCTCTCTCTATATATATATATATCCGCGCGCGCACACACGCACATATTCTCTCTCTCTCTCACTCTTCTGCACACACAAACACATACAGGCGCAAACACACACATCTACTCACACATGCACGCATGTAATTAGATAATTGTCATTTTTCTTTGTTTATACAAGATAAGTACTCTAGATCGGCAACTGAAATTTTGTACATAGATAATGTGGCTATAGGAATCAACACTTAAAAGCAACTGTCAGTTTCACACCTTAGGCGACCTTTATTACGTGTCTGAAGATAACTTCAAACGTGAAACAGTATTAAATATCCAGTATTAAATTCATATTCTCTCTCTCAATATATATATATATATATTAGTCATCACATACAAGCCTGTTTCGCTGTATCACAGCTCATCAGTGTGGCTAGACACATCCACTTGCTTCTAGCCGGGATCGAAACTCGACCGATTTAGTGTCAGTCGGAGTCGCTTCCCATTAAGCCATAGGCGCATGAAAGAAAAATTAAGTATAAGCAGTCAATTTTTGATATCCACTGACGAGTGGACGGACTAATTCCCGGAGGGTCCGTCTACAAAACTTTAGAAGCGCTATGTTGATATTAACATCAATCAGCTAAGTGATATTCTCTCTCAAAAATCAGAGAATCATGTACGAATGTGTATTTCTTTCGTACACTTGTACAAGATTCTCTCATTTAATTTTTTTTTAAAATCGATTCAACCTTGACACGAGTATACATTATTTTGCTACATTTTTGAACGGAAATGTATTTAGTGTTGTAATTCACACACATACTAACGTTACCTACATAGAAACACACTTAATTCGTCTATAGTTTAAATACGCTTGACACACATTATTTATGCACACGTATGCTTACATTCAGAATAAACATAAGTTTTTTTTTATTAGACGTGCCACACACATAAATAGATACGTTTTTCTTCTATATCTTCTAAGATTTTTAAAGTTTTTTCTTAAACTACTCTGAAGAAGTGAAATTTAAAGTGGCTAATAAAGCAATAGTTAGAGGAGTAAAAGAGTTCACAAGTGTCCTTAGAAAAGGCGCATTTTTTAACAGGGAGACTAAAAACTCAATTCCAAGGAACGTCACGAAGGAAATCACGAAACGAATCTCAATCTGCGCGTTGATAATGGGATTCGTTCCTGTTAGTAGGAGGTCCATGGTGGTAGGGGAACGAAAAGAGATATTTACAGACACCACCGCGTGATCAGAGATGCCAAGAGGGCAGAGATGCATAGCATGACATGAGTCAGAGAAAGAAGTAAAAAGAAATCTAGAAGAAAAGAGTGTTCTTCAAGGTTACTGTAAAAACGCGCGAGAATTCCACTAATTACGTGTGAGATTGAGTAATCACCCGGTCCATACTTTCTTTTTATTTTTTTTAAATAGAAGTAAAGGCTCTTCTCTTAGTTCCTATTTAGAAAAGGGTTCCGCGTTCTTTCTTCTTCTCAGACCTTAATAGTGGTGCTGTCACGAGTACTTTTGTGATATTTTTTGATGGTGGCAACGTGTCTTCTTACTGACAGTTGGTACCACGTTGTTAGTTCTCTGACCGTTGCTTCTTGAGGCTGCTCTGTTCAACAGTCGCATAGTATCGGCGTTCTTGCAGTGCCATGTCGTACATGGATAAGTGTCCTTGCAAACACTTCTGGTGGGAAACTCCGAGGCCACACTATACTGCAGTCTGCGTTAATTCCCTTCGTGCACATGTTATATTTGATGATCGACTTCTACTACTACCCCATTCTTCTCCTTACTTAAATAACTCACCATGACTATAAGAAGTCAAAGGTCAACAAAAAACACCTGAACCCCTCAACATTTATTTCTACAACCTCTGTGATATTCGCACCAATTTTTGAAGTGCAGAATCGTTCCTTTTCGAAAAGTCCCAGACATACTAGTTTTCTGCGAAACTCAAACTTAACTCTGCAATCCTCTGATTCTTTTATTCCTGTCTACATTTCCCCCTTTAGAAAGGACTCTAATGTTCACCTGGTAATATAAACAAGGCGATTACCCTACAACCGTTTGCAAATTTATTTGTGTTCTCTGACTTTAATGCCAAGTGGCTTAAACACTTTGTCAGTGATATTGCTGACATCAAAACCCAGCCAAGAGAGTTTTTTTGACCATGCGATGTTTAACTAACATTCTAATATATTAAGCAGGGAGGTAAGGGGATATAGCTTCGTCCCAAGAAGCAAGCATCAATGACCAGCATATATTTGTGTTCTCTGACTTTAATGCCAAGTGGCTTAAACACTTTGTCAGTGATATTGCTGATATCAAAACAAAACACAAAGAGAGTTTTTTTGACCATGCGATGTTTAACTAACATTCTAATATATTAAGCAGGGAGGTAAGGGGATATAGCTTCGTCCCAAGAAGCAAACATCAATGACCAGCATATATTTGTGTTCTCTGACTTTAATGAAAAGTGGCTTAAACACTTTGTCAGTGATAGTGCTGACATCAAAACCCAGCCAAGAGAGTTTTTTTGACCATACGATGTTTAACTAACATTCTAATATATTAAGCAGGGAGGTAAGGGGATATAGCTTCGTCCCAAGAAGCAAGCATCAATGACCAGCATATATTTGTGTTCTCTGACTTTAATGCCAAGTGGCTTAAACACTTTGTCAGTGATATTGCTGACATCAAAACCCAGCCAAGAGAGTTTTTTGACCATGCGATGTTTAACTAACATTCTAATATATTAAGCAGGGAGGTAAGGGGATATAACTTCGTCCCAAGAAGCAAGCATCAATGACCAGCATATATTTGTGTTCTCTGACTTTAATGCCAAGTGGCTTAAACACGTTGTCAGTGATATTGCTGACATCAAAACCCAGCCAAGAGAGTTTTTTGACCATGCGATGTTTAACTAACATTCTAATATATTAAGCAGGGAGGTAAGGTGATATAGCTTCGTCCCAAAAAGCAAGCATCAATGACCAGCATATATTTGTGTTCTCTGACTTTAATGCCAAGTGGCTTAAACACTTTGTCAGTGATATTGCTGACATCAAAACCCAGCCAAGAGAGTTTTTTGACCATGCGATGTTTAACTAACATTCTAATATATTAAGCAGGGAGGTAAGGGGATATAACTTCGTCCCAAGAAGCAAGCATCAATGACCAGCATATATTTGTGTTCTCTGACTTTAATGCCAAGTGGCTTAAACACATTGTCAGTGATATTGCTGACATCAAAACCCAGCCAAGAGAGTTTTTTGACCATGCGATGTTTAACTAACATTCTAATATATTAAGCAGGGAGGTAAGGTGATATAGCTTCGTCCCAAAAAGCAAGCATCAATGACCAGCATATATTTCTGTTCTCTGACTTTAATGCCAAGTGGCTTAAACACTTTGTCAGTGATATTGCTGACATCAAAACCCAGCCAAGAGAATTTATTTGACCATACGATGTTTAACTAGCATTCTAATATATTAAGCAGGGAGGTAAGGGGATATAGCTTCGTCCCAAGAAGCAATCATCAATGACCAGCATATATTTGTGTTCTCTGAATTTAATGCCAAGTGGCTTAAACACTTTGTCAGTGATATTGCTGACATCAAAACCCAGCCAAGAGAGTTTATTTGACCATACGATGTTTAACTAGCATTCTAATATATTAAGCAGGGAGGTAAGGGGATATAGCTTCGTCCCAAGAAGCAATCATCAATGACCAGCATATATTTGTGTTCTCTGAATTTAATGCCAAGTGGCTTAAACACTTTGTCAGTGATATTGCTGACTTCAAAACCCAGCCAAGAGAGTTTTTTTGACCATACGATGTTTAACTAACATTCTAATATATTAAGCAGGGAGGTAAGGGGATATAGCTTCGTCCCAAGAAGCAAGCATCAATGACCAGCATATATTTGTGTTCTCTGAATTTAATGCCAAGTGGCTTAAACACTTTGTCAGTGATATTGCTGACATCAAAACCCAGCCAAGAGAGTTTTTTTGACCATACGATGTTTAACTAACATTCTAATATATTAAGCAGGGAGGTAAGGGGATATAGCTTCGTCCCAAGAAGCAAGCATCAATGACCACCATATATTTGTGTTCTCTGACTTTAATGCCAAGTGGCTTAAACACTTTGTCAGTGATATTGCTGACTTCAAAACCCAGCCCCAGAGAGTTTTTTTGACCATGCGATGTTTAACTAACATTCTAATATATTAAGCAGGGAGGTAAGGGGATATAGCTTCGTCCCAAGAAGCAAGCATCAATGACAAGCATATATTTGTGTTCTCTGATTTTAATGTCAAGTGGCTTAAACACTTTGTCAGTGATATTGCTGACATCAAAACCCAGCCAAGAGAGTTTTTTTTGACCATACGATGTTTAACTAACATTCTAATATATTAAGCAGGGAGGTAAGGGGATATAGCTTCGTCCCAGGAAGCAAGCCTCAATGACCAGCATATATTTGTGTTCTCTGACTTTAATGCCAAGTGGCTTAAACACTTTGTCAGTGATATTGCTGACATCAAAACCCAGCCAAGAGAGTTTTTTGACCATACGATGTTTAACTAACATTCTAATATATTAAGTAAGGAGGTAAGGGGATATAGCTTCGTCCCAAGAAGCAAGCATCAATGACCAGCATATATTTGTGTTCTCTGACATTAATGCCAAGTGGCTTAAACACTTTGTCAGTGATATTGCTGACATCAAAACCCAGCCAAGCGAGTTTTTTTGACCATGCGATGTTTAACTAACATTCTAATATATTAAGCAGGGAGGTAAGGGGATATAGCTTCGTCCCAAGAAGCAAGCATCAATGACCAGCATATATTTGTGTTCTCTGACTTTAATGCCAAGTGGCTTAAACACTTTGTCAGTGATATTGCTGACATCAAAACCCAGCCAAGAGAGTTTTTTTGACCATACGATGTTTAACTAACATTCTAATATATTAAGTAAGGAGGTAAGGGGATATAGCTTCGTCCCAAGAAGCAAGCATCAATGACCAGCATATATTTGTGTTCTCTGACATTAATGCCAAGTGGCTTAAACACTTTGTCATACGATGTTTAACTAACATTAAGCAGGGAGGTAAGGGGGTATAGCTTCGTCCCAAGAAGCAAGCATCAATGACCAGCATATATTTGTGTTCCCTGACTTTAATGCCAAGTGGCTTAAACACTTTGTCAGTGATATTGCTGACATCAAAACCCAGCCAAGAGAGTTTTTTTGACCATACGATGTTTAACTAACATTCTAATATATTAAGCAGGGAGGTAAGGGGATATAACTTCGTCCCAAGAAGCAAGCATCAATGACCAACTCGTACAACAGCAGAAAGTTCTTTCTGATATTGCACGAAAAACAAAGAAAGAAAATAATAATATTAACAATAAGTGAATTCAAGGTTTTAAAAACACTTATGTGCGTTGTGGTGCACATCTACTCGGAACGAGAAATCGGGAAGCCGAGTTCGAATTCCAGTTGAATTCATTGCATTCACTTACGCGCAAATACCCTTGGGAAAGGTATTAATCCGTCTCTTCCCTCCAGTTATGGGTTAAATAACAGGACATATTGGGTTCTATAGCCTTGGCTGGCAACCAATCTACCGCAGAAAGCAATGGCAACCTACTGCGGGATAATATTCTACCCAGTCAGTCATGTCTCTTTCTAGACATGATCGACCAAGCGTGTTTCACGTATGGCACTTAACTGACTGATTCATTAGTATTTCCAGATATTTTGGGGCAATTTTGGTAATAATATATTTGTTAAAATAAATCTTCAGTATTATTTTCATTTTTGCGTAATTTAGACTACAATTTATTCATGGCATCCTATATATGTAATAAAAATATAGTATTAAGGGTATGTTATATTTATTGCTAAAAGGGCTCAATATAAGAGACAGAGAGTATGTAAATATAAAATATAAAAGTGGACATTGAGATCAACATCGGGAGGCGGCAGATTACTTACGTGAATGAAACTGCCACTATAAATTATTTACTTTTTTTAGGTTTCGTCATTTAATTTTCTTCGTTTTCTTTTTTCTTTTTCATTCTTTTTCTATTTTTCATTTCTTCACTCATTTATTTTTGTTTTCTGGTTTTATTTCTATTTTTTCTCATTTTTCTTTTTTCATTTCTTCACGCATTTATTTTTTCGCTTTCTTTTTTCTTTTTCACTCATTTTCTT
Source organism: Ascarosepion bandense (assembly GCA_037127315.1). Taxonomy (NCBI): domain Eukaryota; kingdom Metazoa; phylum Mollusca; class Cephalopoda; order Sepiida; family Sepiidae; genus Ascarosepion; species Ascarosepion bandense. The sequence goes on from JBBBDQ010001337.1 coordinate 5,798,125, forward strand.
TTTTTCCATTTTTTTACACTTTTAATTTTTCGTTTTCTTTTCATTTTTTTCATTTCGTTTTATTTTCATTTTTTTCTTTTTCATCCTTCACACATTTATGTTTTTGTTTTGTTTTTTCGTTTTCTTTCATTTTTTTTCATTTCTTCACACATTCATTTTTTCGTTTTCTTTTTTCTTTTTCTCTCATTTTTTCTTTTTAATTTCTTCACACATTTATTTTTCGTTTTCTTTTTCTTTTTCTCTCATTTTTTCTTTTTAATTTCTTTACTCATTTATTTATTTCTTCGTTTTCTTTTTCTTTCATGTATAACTTTTAATTTTTGCTTCATTTCTTTATCTTTTTTCTTTTTCTTTTTTTCTTTTACGCTTTTCCTTTTATCAGTTTTTTGTCTTTTAATTTTTTTTCGTCATTCGTTTTATTTCTTCTTTTTTTTCTTCCATGCTAGTTTGTCTAAAAATCACAATTCGAAATCTTCGCTTTTACTGTAGTAAGAACACCAATTTGTTACAGTCAGTCAGTTAGTCAGTCAGTGGTACACGCTTGGGTGTTCATATCTCGAGACATGATTGACTGAGCAGAAGATTTTCTCGCAGTAGGTTGCCATTAATTTCTGCGATAGACTGGTTACCAACCAAGGCTACAGAACTAAATCTGTCCTGTTATTTAACCCGTAGCTAGAGGGAGAAGAGATGGATTAATACCTTTTCCAGTGGTATTTGCCCATAAATAAATACAACGAATTGAACTGGGATTCGAACTTGACACTTCAATTTCTCGTTTCGAGTCGATAGCCACTGCATCACACTAATACTTGCGCGAAAAATGGAAACATTTCGCTGACAAGATCATATGTACACTTGACAATTCATGACATTTAAGACAGACGGTTGAAGGTAAAATATTCCACTTTAAGATGAATACCAGATTTCTCTTGATTAAATTGGATTTGATGACATTCATCTGTGTCAATTAGCGTTAATAAAACAATTTAATCCGTTGATTGAAATTAATTAATACTTTCTATTATTTTATTTTCACAGTTGGCTATAATATCTTTTACATAAAATCAAAAATGAATAAATCAATTTGACAATAGATTAAAGGTAAAACTTAAGTAGCCGCTAAATCCGAGCTGAATATAATACATGTTGAAACCCGGTCTTATAATGTATGGTCTTTTCAGAAAGTCTTAATAAATATTTTTAATAAATTAACCATTATTTTTTTTTTTATATGAGGAAAACCTTAGTGTACTTCAGTCAGTTAATACGTGATACACGCTTGGGCGATCATGTCTCGAAAGAGACATGTCTGACTGGGCAGAAGATTTTTCAGCAATAGTTTACTTTTACATTCTGTGGTAGACTAGTTACCAAACAAGACTATAGAACCCAATCTATCCTGCTATTCAACCCATAGCTGGAGGGAGAAAAGATGGAGTAATACGTTTCCCAAGAGTGTTTGCGCCTAAGTGAAAGCAACGAATTTCACTGGAATGTGAACTCGGCTCTCGGATTTCTAATTCCGAGCCTATATCCACTGCTCCACAACTCATAACCGAATAAATAAATGAAATATCAGTCAGGTAAGTGCCATTCGTGATATTCACTTAAGGGATCATATCTCGAAAAAGACATGACTGACTGGGCAAAACATTTTCACGCAGTAAGTTTCCATTAGTTTCTGCGGTAGACTGGTTGCCAGCCAAGGCTATTGAACCCAATCTATCCTGTTATTTGATCCATAGCTTGATTAATGATTTTCCCAAGGGTATTTGCGCGTAACTGAATGCAACGATAATCAACTGGAATTCGAACTCATCTCACACACACACGCACACACATATATATATATATATAGTCATCCGCAGACAGA
>JBBBDQ010001337.1:5805000-5935000 GCA_037127315.1 Ascarosepion bandense
TTTCTCGCAAGCTCTTTTCTCCATCCACTCCACCCCCATCTCACCAGTATTCTCATCCTTCCCGCCTCCTGACACCCCCTATAACCTACCCCTTTTTCTCATCTCTTTCTCCTATGTAACCCATTGCGCAACAGTGGCAGTAAAACTGGGGTGAAATGATAAAAGGGGGGGGGGCATTGTTCCAGAGCAAATACGCGGCAAGAGTTTTAATGACTGGTAGTAAAGTCTAATAACAAGTGGTAAAGAGAATGAAATGAGCCGACGCTACCCCGCTATTCTTTCTCTCTCCCCATCAATGAGCTTGACAAGCTATATATATATATATATATATATATATATACACTAGTAGTATAGCCCGGCGTTGCTCGGGTGTAATGAAAGCTTTAAAACTAATCCATGGTCCTGGATCTCAGACTCTTTGGACGTTGGCACGAAAGACTAAAAAGCAATAGTTGCTTCCAGTTAAAGCGAAACCGTAGACTGAAAGAAACATGAATGGATGTAAGTCAAATTTTGATTTCCTGGTATCGATATCAAATAAGATCTTTTCGTCGTAAACTGAATTTTGAAGGCTAAATAAGTCCTCTGAGTAAATGGTATTATGGCTGAGACTAAGAACTACAATTATCCCTACTTAGAGCCAAACCCGAAGTAAAAACTAAAATAAAAGGGCTGAAAAAATGCAGACATACAGGCAGATAAACAGACACACACACAAACATCTTGCATTTTATATATATATATATTATCGATTTTCTGCACTATTGTATGAACTGCAACCTTAAAAAGTCTGAACATAGTTTCTCATGTCTTTTTCTATGAGTGTATGAAATTTGATTAAAATCGGACCACTCCTTCTATAACCCGATTTTTTCGATTATCGATTTTCGATATTTATCGGAGGTACCTCGACACAAAACCCAGCTAAGAACACTCGCAGACTCTTATAGTACAACTGTGTAAATTTTCAAGAAAATCGGTTCAGCCGTTTCGGAGTCTATAGGTAACGGACACACACACACACAGACACACACACAAAGTTCCATTTATTATATAAGTTTATATATATACATATATATATATATATATATATATATACGTAACGGTCTTTATCATAATAGAGAGGATACTTTATATCTCTGTTATATTATATTGAGAACACACATGAATATTTTTCTGATGTTAATAAAATAACACTAGAAAATATTCATACATGTGAGTGTACTTACGTGTAGGATGTGCGTTGTGGTGCAGTGGATATCGGCACGGATCGAGAAATCGGGGAGCCCAGTTCGAATTCCAGTTGAATTCATTGCATTCACTTACGCGCAAATACCCTTGGGAAAGGTATTAATCCGTCTATTCCTTCCAGTTATGGGTTAAATAACAGGACAGATTTGGTTCTATAGCCTTGGCTGGCAACCAGTCTACCGCAGAAAGCAATGGCAACCTACTGCGGGATAATCTTCTGCCCAGTCAGTCCTGTCTCTTTCGAGACATGTTCGTCCAAGCGTGTTTCACGTATGGCACTTAACTGACTGAGTCATGTGTATATGCATTATGTATATTTATTGATATCCACACATATATATATATATATATATAAGATGCAAAAAATGCTGCACAAAGGTGCTCCCTCCACAGCGAGAGCAATATTATAGATAGAATTGTAAATTGTATATACATAATCTACGTATAAAGATTAACTAAAACTTCTTGATTGTTGCGAATAGATTGGCCAAAAATACTCGGTCCCACAAATCATTTGGACAATTCTACAGCACACCAAGCTCACTAGATGTATATTAAATAAAAGAAGTTACATGTAGGAAACGGAAGAAAAACATTATAAAATGCTTAATTGCTGTCCCTTGTCAATCGTCTTCAACGTAACCTATATATATATATATATATATGTGTGTGTGTGTGTGTGTGTGTGTGTGTGTGTGTGTGTGTGTGTGTGTGTGTGTGTAAAACTACGTGCCTCAGCAATTTATCATTTTACATGTCTTGTGACAGGGGTATATGTCTTCAGTACAGACATCGTTAGCCACGAGAAGACTCGTATTGGTAAACTTTTCACAAATTACGATCAGTACTATGATGGAAATTACTATGATGTGAAAGGTGTGTCAGAAAACTTGCAGAAACCACTCCGAACTCACCTGTCACCCATGAGGAAGCTAAAGAGACTTTACAAACCCGAGATAAAACAAGTTAGTTAGCATTACGAGTGACTAGACTAGCTTCAACGGACAATTGCCGTTCTAACAAGAAATAAAGACATTGATCAACCTTGGCAGTGATGGTCATACTCGTCTAACGAGTCGACAAACATCATATACGCCTTTATATATGTTCTATTTACAGGAGAAAAGTTCTGGATATCAGAGATAAAACGTTTGCAATATAAGCAGTGTTACTGAATAAATGCAATTAAACCTAAAACAGTCTGTCGCCATCCAGAGCTGATATTTATGCCCACACTGTTTATATATATATATATATATATATATATATATATAAAGAAAACTATAGGGCATATCAAATCGGTACTTAATCTCCTTCGAATTAATCCTCTTCTGAATCACCTCACTTTATCCAGTTTTGTTCCAAGTGATGGAAGCTTCCCAGAAGATCTTTTTGGGAATAGTTAGTATCTGACTTGTTGCATTCCCTTCAAATATCTCGATATCTTGAAGTTTTGTTTCTTTCAATCGGGGTTGGATATGTGGAAAAAGAAAAAGTTGCAAGGGGCCAGATCTGGGAGAATATATCGGTCGTCGTATCTGTAGAATGATGCTGTTGGTCAAAACTACTGCACAAGCTATGATAACGGATGGAAATTCTGTGTTGCAGTGAGACTACCACATTCTACACATTTTCCTTCCAATCACTGTTATAAACAACAGAAGTGAGTGAGGAGGTTTTAATTTAGTGAGTATGAGCGACAGAGTTCAAAGTCAATCTGTGCTAAGCAGATTCACACCGCATACTTTAGCTACGATACTTATATATATATATATATAAGTATCGTATATATATATATATATATATATATATATATATATATATATATATATTATAAATTATATTTTAGAACATGTATAAATTTTTTAATACACTAAAAATTGTACATTTTGTTTCGACATTGAAATTACAATGTTTCATCAAGTGGTGTGGAAAGGAAGGGAAAGCCCCTTTTCTTCCAAAGCACTCTTTTAAATTAATGTTTTGAACGTTGTAAAATTTTTCTTCGTTCTTTATTCACTCGTTATACATTTTTATATTTGTAAGAATCGGAACAGTTTTATGTTAATGTCACCATAAAACTGTACGGATTCTTAGCATTCGAAATTGGAAAATTTTTAATTTAAGCAATTGGAAATATCAGGTGCTGCTAGTTTACATGTGCAGTGTGTAACACCCCAACGGACGGTCCGTCCTAACAATTTCCTCCGGCGGCCGTTCCTCCGGCGGCCGTTCCTCCGGCGGCCGTTCCTCCGGCGGCCGTTCCTCCGGCGGCCGCTGTGATGTTGCCGGAGTTTGTTAAAAATGTCGGACGAACAGCTGGGGGTACAAGATTGAACTATAAGGAACGAACTTCCACAACTTGGATGAGTTGAAAAGGATGCTTTATTCGTTTAGAGTTAGCCTTTTCGGTTGGAGCAGGCGAATGTGACACACAGCTCTAACTCTAATTAATGGAGATCAACAAATCCGAACTGAACGAAACAAGACGAACGGAGATTCTTACTTCAAGCTCGCACCCGGCTGACTCCCCTTCTCCTTAACTTCTTAACTGACTGACTCACTTAACTGACTTCTATTTATTTAAATGAAAATCCGGAAATCCGGAAATGCTTTAGACCACCGGTGACAAACATTGGCGAGTGTAAGTCTGAAATTTCAGTTATCTTTTTTTTTAATCTTAATAAAGCTTCCGCCGGAAAATTCTTAATGTGTGGTCAAAATACAGTAAAGGACAGCCTTTGACCGGGTCATTCGAAAAACGCACCTTCTAAACTTTATCTCTTTATCACTGAGCCAAACATTTACCGGAGGACAATTTTCCTCATAAAAGAAAACGCGTTTATTTATTTATTTTTTTTCCTCTTCTTTTTCACTTTTGTTAGATATGTTTTTAAACTATTTTTTATTCTAATCTGTTTTCTATTTTAATCTATTATAACAAAATACATATATGTCTAGTTATCGTGTCACAAGTGCAATGGATTGTTAATCTCGGAATTGTTAATCGGTGGCCTGAATTCTAATTACCGTTGGGTTCTTCATATTCACTTATGCGCTATTACCTTGGGAAAGGTATGACGCCACTTCTTGTCCACCCAACTATCGGTTAAGCAGTAAGAATTCTATCACTGAGCCATTATTACCTAAAAAGATTCTTAGAATCAAAAGTTAGTTTTTTTCTTTAAATAAACTTTAATGGGTTTGTTAAGCCGTAGAAAACTAATCAATGAGTGAATTTAAGCAATTATATTCAGTTAATTAAAAACAAATTCTCATTTTCAACAATTTTTCAAGAAACAGTATTTAAAAAAAATTCTACTTTTAACTTTTATCCATTGCTTCATTGTAACATTTTCTCCTGATCAAGCCGCAGAAACCGTATCATGAAGTTGTTGGCGAGTAAATACTATTCGCCTCACATATAGTGTTGCCTAGAAATCGACACCCTCAACGAGAATATATAATTGATGAAAAAGAAAGCTAATTTGTAATTTTCATTGGTGTCGACCTTTCCTCGCGGAGGTCAAGATATTTCTCCGCATGACTATGGCTGAAATACCGTAATTCTGGCCCAACAAACGAATCGCTTCACCCCACTCTTTATAAACCCGAACTGAATGATATTATCTAATTCCAATCTCCAACATAAAATAAAGCTATGCAGGACGAAAAGAGAAGAAAGAGAAAAACAAGAACATATTAGATTACTTCAAGTATCAGTGACTAATTATAATTAATAATTTTCAAGAAAGTCACACCCTACAAAGATAGCATCGACGTCTAGCCTATAATGTTGCTTAAGAAACGAGTTTGCTATTCATTATAATAAAACGAGGAAAAAATAAGCGCATGTTCGGTTTATGCAATCATTATTAAAATCCTGAAAAAGTATCTATCTTTCAATCTCCGCCAAAAAAAAAAACAAACGCATACCATTCGTAGGTAAAAGTTGCCAATTTTTACGAGCTGTTTGCTCAATCAAGTCGATGAAAGAGGCAAGTTGAAACGATCGAAAAATTTGTGGCCTTCATTTCTGAGACAAAGTTTGTTTTTTTTTGTTTTTCTTTTTACTATTATACATTCATTCGTTCAAAACAGATTTGTCTTAAACTTACAGCAACGCTTCGATCGTTTTCCTCGCCAGCCTTCTTCATGTTTGTACATTCATCCTTTCAGACCATCTCTTCTACTACCAAAACAACGGAATATCACTTTAATAAATAATCAGGCTACGTGACCGATAAATATATATTTTTTTGTTTTGAATTATCGAAGAAATACAATTATTTAAAATTAATTAAAACAACGGTGTCAGGACTGTTTCCTTTACTTGCTCGAAACTGGTTCAAATTGCCTTACTACACAAGAACCTATTAATGATTTATCTGGCATGAAATAATCTCTGCCAATGGTAACTTTAGATAATAAAAGTAAACACAAAACATTTTCTCTTCTTTTTTTTGTTGTTGTCTTAATGACAGCGTTTCGATCGTTGTACTCTTCGACCTTCCATAATTGTTCCCGATTCGGCAGTTCGACTTCAGTCATCTTCTCAACGACGTGATGTGGCATCTCTCTGTCTTTTCAACAAGTATTTTTACAGCTTCTAATCTAACGAGCTTATCTCCCTGGTTCCCCCTCTACATTAACTTACTAGGGCTATTAGATTGGCAAATAAAGTCCACCCTTTCAGAACAGTCAGAAGAGTAAAATATAACCGCCGCTTCTACTCAACCAGTTTCTTTTCCTGCATTTCCCACCCATGAAACTCCTTTCCGTATACTTACTTCCCTGATAGCTGAAATCTCCAAGATTTTAAGTGCAAAGTCAATTGACATCTTTTATCGCCCTGATTCTCAACTTTCTCATATCTTTTCCAGTCACCCCCTCTATATTGTATTATTTTCTCTAAAACCTGGTCGTTGCTCACATGTTCAGTCAGTGGCATCCTCAGAGTCTTTCTGTAGAGCCACATTTCTGTGTCTTCTAGTCTCTTCTTCATCCTTGAGAAGATTGTCCAGCATTCGCTGCCATACAGGAGGACACATATTCCCTAACAGTTTGTTATGTTTTTAGCATGACAAAATAAAACGGTAATGGACAAATGACACACTCGCCGAGTATTGGAAATAACCAGGGAATTTATTATTGTGGAAACATGAGTACAGCGAACAGTTGTGGATGTTGAATAAGGATGTGTTTATAGAGAGCGAGGCAAAATTCTGCCTGCCATGTTTGCTAGCCTTTACCGGAAGTCCCTTCCTCTTGTCTCCCAGCATGCACCTATTAGCTGGGGAACTGACTTTCTTGAGTGGTCCAGGGGAGATAACCTTTAACCCTTTTTTATGGTGATCCTAATACAGTTCACTACTATTTTCTTAGTTTCTGGCAAAGTTTTTTTATGTCTCTTAATACTCTGCTTAGCTTTTTGAATGCATCTTTATCCATCACAATACAACTTCGGATTACAGTGTGACATCTTTCGTCCATTTCTGCTAGAACTGTTCCCAGATGTTTATATTTTTGTACTTGTTTGATTTTATTATTCCCGATTTGTAATTTGCATTTTGGGCTGTCTGTTTCTTTTGCTGATAACTATACGTAGTTTTTACTTAGTCTTTTCTTCACGCTTTCCTTTGCTATTTTCTGTAGAAGCTTTTGTAATTTCCTTTCTGTATTTGCTATCAACACTGTAGCATCTGCATACCTTGCATTATTATGTTTGTGTGCGCTATTAATGAATTTTTGTGGTACTTCGGATTCTTTCAAAATGACCTCGTTGTATCGGCTGAATAAACACGGTGATAAGACGTTTCCTTGTCTTGCACCTCTTTCTGTTTTTCTAAGTCTACTGAAGTATTTTCATGTCCGTATGCAAGCGATTTCTTGCCTGTAAAGATTCTTGATTATTCTAATGTCTTTCCCGAATATTTCACGGTTGCTGAGCAGATCTAACAGATCTTTGTGGCATACTTTGATGAACGCCATTGAATCGTCTATGAAACACAGGTGCACGTCCTTCTGCATTTGTATTGCTCTTTCTGATAACATTCTGAGTACGAATATCGCGTTCCTTCTTTTGGTGTTTTTGACGAACACGCACTGTTCTTGTCCTATCTCGGGTTTGATTCTACTGCGAGTTAGTTTGAGCTTTTTATATGTTACAAGAACTGAATTTCTTCCGGAATGATAACGTGTTTGAGAGTGATAGGCAGTGAATAGTATAAGAAATTCTGTTAAAATTTGTTTAATGCTTTAATTACTCAACAATAATACTAGTTTTTTATTTACTGTATGAATAATATATGTTTACCTGTAAAAGTAACCCTATCATCGTATATAACAAAGTATTCGTTCCTTTAGAATATCAAAAGTTAAAAAACAACAACAAAAATTAGCACAAAGCAAAATAATTTTTGAAAAAGTAATAAGTTAGAAATCTGGTCTCCCTAACAAACAAAAATGGCAGAGAGCACAAGTATTGAAACCTTGTTGCAAAAAAAAAACTGTTTTGAATGAATCAATAATTACTAGTAAAAAGAAGTTTTTCTTCCGTTGTTATAGGATAACTGGGCTTATATGCTTATTGGTGTCATGTCATCCGCTACTAGAATAACAAAATATTTCATTAATAAATAAATGAGAACAGGCTGCATGACGGATAAATATGTCATATTGTGTTTCATGTTATAGAACAGATATGTTTATTCATATCAACTTAAGAAACAATGGTAGTTGATCCGTTATTTTCTTTTTTTCTCTGTTTGCTCGAGACATTGACTCATTTATGAGAAGTTTCCTTACTAAACAAATAACTATTAATGATTTGTCTGACATGAAGGAATGTCTGTCAATGCCACTCACTGATACTAAAAGACAGGAATTTCTCAAAAATGAAGGCTTCACCTGTCTGTATTTATCCACTGACGATTTTTTTTCATGGAAAAGTAAATTATTTGAATTATATATCAAGCAGAAAATTGTCAATTCCCAATCAGAGATTTGCATTTCTTAAGTAGATAATTGATTTCATTCACATTCAAATTGGCAATCTTACGCTATCTAAGTGATATCCCTGGAAGAAATAGAGATACAGGTTCGATTCCTGTCGAGAGGCGCAATTTTATTTATTGGGACTTTTTAATCATTCCTAATGCTGTCAAACGTTTTGAAACCGTTGTGTAAACAACTCCTAATGTTTAGCTTGCGCCTGACATGGATCTTCACGAAGTAAAGCCTCCAATTCTTCGTCTTCAAAGCGTTCTGTATATTCAACACCAAAATTATTATTTTTGAAGCGTCTAAACTAATCTCTGCATATTGTTTCCTACAGCGTATGGTCACCCTAAGTCTCAACGTCAATTCTTTTTCGGTTCAAATGTATCAATTGTAGTCGATAGCGATCTCCCGTGATTGTTTCGGTCGGTTTGAGCAGCTCATATTTTTTCAATGCTCGGTTAAAACGCATCAATACACCCAGCTGATACTATCAAATGCAGAGCAAAAGCTTCAAATCCTGGATATTTGCAGGTTTGCCCCATGACCATCTACGCTTAGGGTGTATCCATTTTTCATCGCCGGTCACGATTCGATGCAAAAAAACTTTTCTTTTCTGCCATTGAAGCAGCTGTTCACACGTGACAAAGCGCCGTACGGCACCTAATCACCTTGCTTTTGAATCTTTCCTAATGCTTTCAAACGTTTTGAAACTGTTGTGTAATCAACTCCTAATGATTCTGGAAGTTTAGCTTCACGCATCTTTATGAAGTAATGCCTCCAATTCTTCGTCTTCAAACCCTTTCGGCGCGCCAGAGCGTTCTTTATCTTCAACATTAAAATCTTTATGATTGAAGCATCTAAATCAATCTCTGAATGTTGTTCCCGACAGAGCATACTCGCCGTAACTCCCAACAAGAATTCTGTTTGCTTAAGCCGCAGATTTTGGTCTTCCATCTTAATAATAACATGAACATGTTGACAATAAAACTTTGTTTTCATCAAATTTGGGAAAGTATTTCATAATAAAGCACACCACTCCCAGTAGAGCATAGGCCATCGACGACCAATCGCCATCGACAACCTCTCGCCATCGATGACCCCTCGCCATCGATGATCACTCGCCATCGATGATCCATCGCCATCGATGACCTCTCACCATCGATGACCCCTTCACCATCGACGACTCCACGCCATCGATGACCTTTCGCCATTGATGATTCTATCGCCATTGACAACCGCTCGCCATCGATGACCCCTCGCCATTGACGATTCCATCGCTATCGACGACCACTCGCCATCGATGACCCCTCGCCATTGACGATTCCATAGCCATCGACGACCCCTCACCATCTACGAACCCTTCACCATCGACGACTCCTCGCCATCGACGATCCCTTCGCCATCTACCATCCCTTCGCCATCGACAACTCCTCGCCATCGTATACTTCTGCTTTGTTATCGTCGATGCTTCTGTCACATGTTTTTTTACATGTAAGGGTGCTGATCCTACGTAAAACAGTTGTCACCCAAGAATATATAGAATATATAGTCTACTGTGTACCTATAGGTGGGGGACAAGAGATGGATTCAAACTTTTCCCAAGGGTATTAGCACGCAAGTGAATGTCATGAACTCGATTGGAATTCGATTTCTCAATCCGAGGCGCTATCCACAGTACCACCTTTTTTTTTTTTGTTGTTGTTGTTTAGCGATAAAGTGGTGATTCCTAGTGTATAATTTTGATAAATATATCTGTTAAAATGAGATGTAAGTGTTATTTTCATTTGTGAGTTATTTAGACAACAATTTTTCCATCTCACCCTGTATAGCTATTGTATAATGTTTTTTTAAATCATGGTTTATTTGTTATACATTACTTTAGGACATTTTAGACGTATTCGTAAACTATTCGATACTGATTGTTAATATTTCAATTATTTAGTTATTCATATGCCTGCATTCGTACTAATTTCTTTCGTTCTTTCTTTATTTCCTTAATTTATTTTATTTTATTATTTAATTTTACTATTTTCTTATTTTTGTGGTGAGTGGTTATCTTATTTGTGTTGTTTAAGCTATTGCCTTGGTTGAAAGTATATTATGTTATCTGCATTATATATAATGCATACATTTTCATTTTGATGTTATACAAGATATATTTTTAGTTTTCGATTTTTAAGTAATCTCGTAAAATTTTGTTTCATGTCTGCGATTTGAGATAACATCCAATCTTTTTGTAGCACTTGTTCCCTGTTTAGGATGTGGTTTCTGGCTTTCTCTTTTCCAATCTTTTCACTTTTCTTTTCTTTTTTCTTTTTTTTTTTTTTCAATTGGAGTAGATAGACTGAACTATCGCTCGGTTCACACTCCACCAATGTCTATTTAACAGGTGTAGAGGCTCATCCCTTGTTCTCTGCTTTGCACGTTGTTTCCAGCTTTCTCTTTTCCAATCTATTCACTCTTACGTAGCCCCCTGCACACCAGTGACCTTAACGCCTTGCTTGGGGTGATGTGATTAAAAAAAAAAAAAGTAACGTTTACTGGTCTGGGAACGTAATTATCGCTATTTCCTCTTTTTTTTTTTTTTTTTTTTTTTTTGGTAATTGTTTTAAGTTGTTGTTTTCCTTATTTTCCATGGTGTTTTTGGAAAGGATGTGTTGAGGAAAAAATCAGAATGCAGAATGCATTTAATAGTCCAAATAGATCCTGGGGTGATAATAACTCTTCTCAAAATTGTTGAAGGTGTCTTTGTCAGAAGATAATCTTTAAAAGTTATTTTCTAAACGTGTAAATTATACAGCGTTTTTCTTGTTTACTTTCTCTTTAGAAAAAAAAACATAAATTTCATCGTGTATGGTTTTTTAAATTACAAAAATATTCTCAGGAATTCCATTAATTTTTTATACTTTTAAACATTAAAAAAATCATAAAATTAATAATATGAAAATATTATTATTAAAATTAAAAAATTAAAAATTTAATCATCTTTATTAATAATATATTTGTCTCAATAATAAATTTATTAATCAACACTTAGAAATTACATAATGTATTGACATTGCAATAATGCGGTTTGAATTTTCCACAAGTTTTATTACTATTAAAAATTAACAAATAAGCTTAGTTTTGTACATATTCTCGCAAATTATATTTATAATATTGACAAATAAATATACATTTAACAGCAACTTCTATTCGAACAGTTTTTTCTCGCACTTCCTTCCGTTTATTTGCTTCTCTCATAGCAACAATCTCCAAAAATGTAAATGCCACGTGAATTGCCGTCTTCTATCTTCTTGAATCCCGTTCACCATTTATCCGTTCCTCAATAGCCCCAGTACCTAGTCTTTTCTCTCACTGTAACCCCCTGAGCACTTGAGGCGGTTCCACCTTGTTTGGGGTCAAATGATTAAAATAAATTAATAAAAATCTTCTAATTTTTTTTTAGAAATCAAGCCAAATGGAACTAAAAAGTAAATAGTAATTTGCTAAGCGTAGTTTAGATGTGTTATAAGACGAAGACATGTCCGAAGGTGCGTTGTTATGACCAAGCATGCATTTTAGAAGCTGAATAGAATATTAAGAGAAAGCAAGATTTCGCTGGAAACAAAGAGGACAGTACTGGATTGTTATGATGTCTGTCCTTCAATACTGCAGAGAATAATCTCATCAACGATAAAGGAAAGATTTGAAGCAACCGAAATGTGGTTCTACAGAAGGATGCTGAGGATACTATGGACAGAACATGTGAGGAATGGCAAGGTTTTGTAGAGGATAGACACGAAAAGGAAAGTTATACTTAACATCAGGAAAAGACAGCTTAAGTTTCTGGGACATGTAGTGAGGAATGAGGGCTTAGAGAAAGTGATGCTCACGGAACGAAGAAGAAATGTTAAGAGCTTCAATGGATAGGGAGATGTGGAGAGGCATAACCGCCTACGTCTTGAAGGGACACGGCACATAGATAAAGAAGAAGAAGAAGAAGAAGAAGAAGAAGAAGAAGAAGAAGAAGAAAACAGCAAGCATAGAGTACCAACTGAAGAACGAACCAACTAATCAGTCATAATTAATTTAGCGAAACAATTTTGCTAAAATTTACCCCATGTCAAATTCCTAATTATTTAAAAAAATAAATAAATACATACATTTTTCTCTCAGAAAAATAGCCAGCAATTTCGGATGATACGATAATTTAAAAATTATTATCTATCTAATTCTGTTAATATCTATCTATCTATCTATCTATCTATCTATCTATCTATCTATCTATAGTATTTGATAAACTATTATTGGTAATATTTGGTACTTATATTTTATTGATATTTGTTTATGTAAATAGCTTTTTATAACGGTGAAATAATAAAAATATAAAATCGTACAATTTTTAATTAACATTTAAACACTGTCACCTTATATCATTCACTCTCTTATAATAAAGAGTGCTGTACATTTATATATATATATATATATATATATACTACCGGCCATAATTATTAGGCCACCTCAGTTTTTAAAAAAGTTTTCATACTATTTTTAGTATTTATTGCCAAGTAGGTAATTCTAAACGAAAATGGAATGGTTCTTTTGTTAATAACATGTGCATCAAATAAACTGTTCTGGTAGCTTGTTTTTTGTACTCTCTTCCCCATGCTAGTCTTTTTTTCTTATTGGTTGGCCAAAGCAAAGGCTTACTGTAAAATTTTGCAAAGTAATAATAAAAAAAGAACCATTCTATTTTCATTTAGAATTATCCATTAGTATCAAATACATCATTTTTTAAAAACTGGGGTGGCCTAATAATTATGGACGGTAGTGTATATATATATCCGTCTTGATACGCTCATGGAGAGAGATAGAGAGAGAGAGACAATAGACATATTTATATTTTTATATCACTATAATTAAGCAACTAAAATTTCAAATGATGGGTTTCTTCTTCTTGCGATTCGGAATAAAAAATCGGAGAGCCGTGTTCGAATTCTGGTCGAGTTAATTACATTCCCTTACACGCAAAAACCCTTGGAAAAGGTTTGAATTCATTACTTCACCCTGTAGCAAAACAGACTCCTCCTCCCTGCTCTAGAGCCTTAATTGGCAACCAGTCGAGGAGACGGAAAAACTCATAATTCTCACCAGCCTGTAGAGGTTTAGGTTCTTTTAAATTTAGCTTTCCCAAGGCAGACCACTGTTGTTACGACTCGTGATTGCGAATGTTTAGAGGCTAAGAAGGGTCACTTACGAGCCTATGATATTTAATAAAATATTTCTTTACGCCACATCTCCTGAAAACAGAGACGTTATTTAATCACAGGAAATGCTTCTTTTTTTTGCAAAAAATTCTTTACATTTCAGAAATTTACTGAAGAAGAAAACTGTAATCGTGAGTTTCCGTCTCTCTTTTATTTATATGTGCCGAACTCATTTGAAGAATATGTTCATGTCTCAAACCTTCTACAATCAGACCACGTGTTTCCTATGGGTATTTCCAATAGAATTTCTTTGCGCATTCTAGGTATATAAAAATGTTTAAAGGAACATAAATATCTTCTCTTGTCACTGATCCAAAACAATTTGTACACGCAAGACTAATCACTAAAATCTATTTCTGGCTTACATAAACAATAGATAGATAGATAGATAGATAGATAGATAGATAGATAGATAGATAGATAGATAGATAGATAGATATTAACAGAATTAGATAGATAGATAGATAGATAGATAGATAGATAGATAGATAGATAGATAGATAGATAGAAACAAATTTCTAGGAACCGGTTCTGTAAAGTCAGGCAAACTTTAGAAACTTATTTTCTTTTCAATCTGAGAATAGAAACAAATCCCTTTATTGAATCAAAAAGAATTAAACTATTTTAATAATTTAATAGAAATCCTGTATTTATTTATTCAGTTATTTTCAGAAACAAATTCTGCTCTCACCATATTTCTATTTAGAAATATGATACTTTTTGACTCTAGTGTCATCAGCTGTGTTATGGTCTCTTTGTCACATTCGAATTGAATCCATTGGAAGAACTATCAAATTTATGATTAGAAAATTTGCCCCATTTTTAACTTCAAGACAATTTCTTTTGTCAGAATAAATTGTGTTTATCACAAAAACAGTCTGTCAGCCTCCGTATAAATTACAGTAATGGTATTAATTTTATTTTTAACTATTATATACTGGCTATTCATATATAAGACTAGCAGTATATCCCGGCGTTGCTCGGGTGTAATGAAACATTTAAAACTAATCCATGGTCCTGGAGCTCAGACTCAGCCTAAAGTATATTTGTGTGAAGTTTGGTGAGAATCGGATAAAAATTGTGGATTAATATAAAGGACGTACTGACAGATAAACAGACACACACACCTTTTATATATATATATATATATATATTTATATAATCGATTTTCTGCACGATTGTAAGAACGGCAACCTTGAAATTTCTGAATATCGTTTCTTATGTCTTTGTCTATGAGTGTATCAAATTTGATTAAAATCGGACCACTCCTTCTCTAACCTGATTTTTTCGATTATCGATTTTCGATATTTATCGGGGGTACCTCGACACAAAACCTAGCTAAGAACACTCGCAGACGCTTATAGTACAACTGTGTAAATTTTCAAGAACATCGGTTCAGCCGTTTTGGAGTCTATAGGTAACTGATACAAACACACACACACACACACACATACACACACACACACACACACACACACACACACACACACACACACACAGAGACAAAGTTTCATTTATAAATCAGTTTAGATTAAGTTCCGATAATCTAAAAACCAGTTCGTAAAGCTTTTATGCTTTTAAGAATTTATTGGAGTAAACCGATGTGGACTGATAGGATGCCAACACTAGATAGATAGATATTCTATGTGCCGTGCTCTTTCAGGACGTTGGCGATCATGGCCCTCCATGCCTCCCTAGCTCTTGTAGGTCTTCTCTAGTTATACTTCCAAAACTCTGCTCTGCCATCCTTTTGCTCAAGCTCATCAAGTATGTCACACGTTGCTTCCCCACTGTCCCTCTTTCCCTCTATCTGTCCCGTGAGTATCAGATTCTCCATGCCCTCCTTCTTTATTGCATGTTCCAGAAACTTCAGTTATCTTTTCCTGATGTTAAATATTAGTTTCTTTTCCGTTGCCATCCTCTCCAAAACCTCGTCGTTACTCACATGTTCGGTCCATAGTATCCTCAGAATCCTTCTGTAGAACCACATTTCGGTTGCTTCAAGTCTTTCCGCCATTTTTGTTGAGATTTTCCAGCATTCGCTGCCATATTGAAGAACAGACATCACATAACAATCTAGCTTTCTTTGTTTCCAACGAAATTTTCCTGTCTCTCAATGCTTTACTTAGCTTTTGGAATGCATACTTACCCAGGCTAAAGCGTCTTCGGGCCTCAGTGTCACACTTTCCGTTCTTTAGATTATTGGTGTCCCGCACAGTACCAAACAGACAGATGACGGTGAGGGGAGTGTCACCGCACGAAATTTTATTTGTATAATATTTCAATGCTGACCATTTTAAGTCTAAAAATTACACTACTTCAGTCACTAATATTTTTCAAATAATTTTGTCGAATAATATCGAGAAGTTGATTTATAAAATTTTTCAAATTTCCGAAAACGTACTTTCAAATCATCGTAGACATCCAAAGTCATTTTTTCCCCAGTATACATTTTAATGTTGCTACATTCGTTGTCAAGGATCTGGTTATCTGTCTGAATATGTAACAGCTTTTGGCTAATTCCGATATTCCCTTGTTGGCTGGAATTAATTTAAAATCACTCAAGATGACGTCATATAGAATTCTCAAACTGAACTGTACGGTTTTTTTTTTGTTTTTTTGTTTTTTTTGGCTACATTATATTTTTTTCACGATAATACAAAACGACTAATGTGCTAATTTTTTTAGCGATTATATAAATATGGAAACCTACCAAACTCTATCCGTAACATCAGTCAGTCAGTTAAGTGCCATATGTGATACACGCTTGGGCGATCATGTCTCGAATGAGACATGACTGACTGGGCAGAAGATTATCCCGCAGCAGGTTGCCATTGCTTTCTGCGATAGACTGGTTGCCAAGGCTATAGAACCCAATCTGTCCTGTTATTTAACCCATAACTGGAAGGAAGAGACGGATTAATACCTTTCCCAAGGGTATTTGTGCGAAAGTGTCTGCAATAAATTCAGCTGGAATTCGAACTCGGCTCCCCGATTTCTCGTTCCGAACCGATATCCAATGCACCACAACGCACATCCTAACATACTCGTCGATAATACAAGTGTATTAGCATCATCAACTATGAGCACAGCCAAAATGTGCAGACTGTGTTCTAAATATGAAACATTCCTATTACTCTACATAAATACACAAAACAATTTATATATTCAGTTAAAAATAAAATAAAATAAATCCTTGAAAATGGCTAAAAATATAGGCGAAATACGCTTGGATGAATAAAACATTCGGACAATTTTTTTATAATTTATATTCTGAAAAAAAAAACAACATACAATATCACATGAAAAATTACAGAAAACACTTAATCATAGCACCTTTTTAGTAAAACTTGCATAAAGGAGGGGTTTCTGCGAAAATATAGAATTCTCAATATATATAATATAATATATATAATATAATATAATATATATAATATATATAATATATATAAGATAATATTAAGGAAAGAGAGCATTATTTATTAATAGAGTAAAATGCAAGAGTATCAAAACGTACATTAAAATTTCTCTACCCTGCACAGGACACGGACTAGCTTCTACTTGGACATCTCGGAGTCTCTGATTATTAATCTTTAGCGAGTTGCCCTGTCGGAGAGAATTAAAACATAAGTTGGCCCTGTTCGGTGAAGCTGTCCCTTTGTTTTTCTCTTAGTTCAGTGTTGATAAAAATATTTCTTATCAATTCAGTCAGAAAAGCGCCATACGTGATACACGCTTGGGACGATCATGTCTCAAAAGAGACATAACTGACTGAACAGAGGATTATCCCGCAGTATGTTGCCATTGCTTTCTGTAGTAGACTGGTTACCAGCCGAGGCTAGATAACCCAATCTGTCCTATTATTTAACCTATAACTAGAAGGAAAAGACGGATTAATAACTTTCCCAACGGTATTAGTTCGAAAGTGAATGCAAGGAATTTAACTGGAATTCGAACTCGGCATCCCGATTTGTCGTTCTAAGGCGATATTCACTGCACCACAACGCACCTCCAAAGATAGCCAGCTATGGAAATCGAACAAATATGTGCTTATAATGTATAATTACTACCTTGAGTTTGGCGCTTTTTTTTGTTTTCATACTGTTTTATTTTATTTACTTATTTAATTTTTATTTATGATCACTTCCTTAAAATTATCATAATCTGGTGTGTTACGGAAATTAACGAAGATTAACGAAACTTGGTTATAAACAACCGACAATTTGAAATGATTTGTTTGAACATTATTTTTTTTATCGATACTCCTATTTAAGTAGACATTCTGTTTTTAATTAAAGAGTATAATATATTTATATCTACTGGACAGATTATTTACGACAAAATTTTATTAAGAAAATGTGCGTCATTCAGCACGATTCGAACCTGCGATCCCTATCAACATAGGTAACGCTAACATTTGATCTGACAACGTCTTAGACCTCTCGCCCACGAATGACCTCCAGGCTACACCAGGGTTTTAATCAAGCCTATATAACACATTTGCCGAATGACACACATTTTCGTAATAAAAATGTATCGTAAATAATCAGGCCAGTATATATAAATATATAATACTGTTTAATTAAAAACAGAATATCTACTTAAATAGGAATATCGATAAAAAAAAATAATGTTCAAACAAATCATTTCAAATTGTCGGTTGTTTATAACCAAGTTTCGTTAATCTTCGTTAATTTCCGTAACATGTTTATATTTGTTGACATTGCAATACATTTCAGAGCAGATATGGTTGTTTCGATGAATTGAAAATTGTGTTATATAGGCTTGATTAAAACCTGGTTTAGACTGGAGGTCGTTCGTGGTCGAGAGGTCTTAGACGTTGCCAGATCAAATGGTAGCTTCCCTTATGTGAATAGGGGTCGCAGGTTCGAATCCTGCCGACTGAATCACATTTTCGTAATAAAAATTTATCGTAAGTAATCAGCCCAGTAAATATAAATATATTATACTGTTTAATTAAAAACAGAATATCTATTTAAATATAAGTTTCGATCAAAAATAATGCTCAAACAAACCATTTTAAATTGTCGGTTGTTTTTAACCAATCTTCGTTAATTTCCGTAATATATAGTATTTACTTTATTCGGACTATTGTCCTCATCTTTGCTGCCATTTGTACGACGTTTCGGCCGTTGTACGCTCCGGCCTTTTTCAGGTGATTATTATTCTACCTGATGAGACATTGTTCTTTCAACGTCGAAACAAAATGTACAATTTTGTAGTAGATTGTAGTTTGTACATGTTCTAAAGTCTAATCTATAATATAGATAAATAATCTCTCTCAGACAGACAGTAAAGTTCATATGTGGGGGAAACTACGAGAATGTATAGATTCAGCCAGCAGATAGACTGGTTTTAACAAGCTGATGCTAGTTCTATATTGATATAAAGGTGTGTTCTGTTGTCTTCCGAAAGACCACTAGTGAAACACGTGTCTATCTAACAGGTGTGCTGCATACTGTTTGTACGTATTTGGGCGTGACATGTGGTTCCCGGTCGAGATGATTTGTTCCACCAAGATAGAGCAATCAACCGTCACGACAAAAAACAAACAAAAAAAACTGATTCCAAGAACAATCGACTAACATCCGTTTACTCCATTCACCTGACTGCGTATCTATAAAGCACTTTTTCAGACTTTATTTTAAACTAGCAGCCAAATGTAGCAGTTACAAATCTGTAGATAGATATCCCAAGTATCATTTAATCTTAAAGCCAAGTCGAGTTACTACCCCTCTTTCAGTAAAAGTAGTTGATATGCTTTATTAGGTAGATGTTTCGTTGGCATTTCAAAACACACACACACACACACACACACACACACACACATATATATATATATATTAATCATATCACACCGAGCAAGGCGGTAACGCCACTGATGTGCAGGGGACTACGTAAGAGCGAAAAGATTGGAAAAGAGAAAGAAAACCGGAAACCACATCCTAAACAGGAAACAAGGGATAAACCTCTTCACCCGTTCAATAGACGTGGGTGGAGTGTGAACCGGGCGATAGTTTAGTCTATCTATATTGATTGATTGATTGATTGATTGATTGATTGATTGATTGATTACTTAGTTTTTGGTCATAATGAAATTAGACCAGTTCACATTTGTATTAAAAGTGTTCAATACAATTATATTGTAGAACTTTTGAATACTATTCATTTGTAAACGAGTTATTACGTGAGTATAGTGAAATCAGCCAAGCTTTACAACAGTTGCAAAATATGTAGACTGTGCTAGGAAAAAAAATTAGAAATTATGAACTGTTTAACGAAAGAACAGAAATTATGACTAAGTGTAACTATACTAAAAACACCTATTAAGTTCATACAACCATAGATGAAACATTATAATTTTTTGTAATTTCAAAAATTGCGCGTTCAAAATTCCCCGTCACGTAAGCATTCAAAAACACCCACCGTTACGTGAGCGTTCTCAAAAAAAAAAAAAAAACGGTAAACGGTAAAATCACTTATTGTAAATCGCCTGAAGACACCACATGATAGAAACCTAGGTCACGTAATAACTCCTTTCCAAATGAAGAATGTATATATATATATATATATATATATATATATATATATATATATATATATATATATATATATATTGTGCATTTACGCACCAATCCCTCTTTTATGCAAATTTTGGTTAAAAATGAAAGAGAAGGTGCTGGGGTTAAGATTTTAGGGAACTTTTCATGTGACTTTATATATAATTCTTTACAGTAGATAAATTATATAAAAAATGTCAGAACGTTTTATTTATCCAAGCGTTCACCGTATTTAGAATATAAAATATTCCTATAACTCTAGATTTATACAGAAAACATTTCATATATTCAGTTAAAAGGAAAACAAAATTTATCCTTCGTTATAGCTGAATGCGTTTTGAGAAATAAAACATACGGTCATTTCTTTAAAACTTGAACGTAGCACCTTTCATGTCATTTTTAACGAAAGTTACACACACACACACACACACACACACACACACACACACACACACACACACACATATATTCCATTTTTAAACAAGTTATTTCGCTATCCAGCTTTCTACCATGAGATATGTCTTCAGGCAATTTTTAATAACTGATTTTACCGTTTACCGTTGTTCTTTTTAAGAACGTTCTTTTAACAGTGTTTCATTTGAACGTTCACGTGGCAGGGAATTTATGAACGCGCAATTTTTAAATTAAAACGGATTATGGCGTTTTCATCCATTTTCTTCAGTCTTTAATTGGTGAAACTGCAATATAGGTAATTATTAAATATTTATAAATTCATTTGATGCGCATGGTATTGTGCAGTATTAACAAAAAACATTCTATTTTCATTTACAATTATTCACTTGGCAATAAATACTAAAAAATAGTATAAAATACATCATTGTAGCTATTTTGTTTCTACACTACTTGTGTTTTATCAAGTGATGATGTTTATTTTTAGTTGAAGAGTTTTCAAATGTTCAAAATTAATCAAAATCCTTAATCGGGGAGGCATTGTTATATAGAGAGTGTAACCCAATCAAAATACAAGTCATTTCTAATTTGAAAAATATGAGAACAGACTCTAAAAACAATTTACTGGAGCATTCATATTAATATTTGATTTCAATAGAGATCAGCATTATTAATTGTCTGCCAGTTTCATTTTACAATAAAAATTAAGGTTTATTTTTTTAAATTAATATATATATATATATATATATATATATATATATATATATATATATTAATGCAGGTTTCATTGAATAATATAGACAAGTTTTGTCTATTAATTTTGTGTAGGATCCGTTCATACCGTCTGATATACTTGATGGTGATGTCGTTAAAAGACAACAAAAAATCACAGTATTTGTTGAATTTTTTATCGGGTCTAAGCTTTCGGCTCACATAAGCCATTATCAAAGAGTAAATAATAACACACAGTAAACATAGAACATTTAAGCTATTAACAATAAAGATAATTGAATTGAAAATATAAGTCCATCCCTACCGTGGCGAATGGCCGAAGACAGTGACAAAATAGTGGTGTTGTGGTCCCTGGTCTGATTACAGACATTTGAGTACGTTGTTGGAAATATCGAAATTGATTGTATTCAAACCAGGTTTAAACTGTTTAATGTAGAGTGCTTCGAGGATTTTTAGTTTCTGCTTATTATTTTCTTGTTTCAGTATGTACGTGTTATCAACAAGCGTTTTTCTCAGAAGTGTGCGTTGATAACCGTGTTGTTCTAAATGACGGAATATATTTGAATTTTTATTTAAGTGCAACGTCAGACGCCGTGAGAGCGAATTTGTGGTGTGGCCGATGTAGATATTATTGAGGTTGTTAGAGATACATTCTCTAAATGGACATATGAATTTATATACTACATTGGTTTTTTGCAAATCACTAACGGTGGGGGAAGAGTCGTTGCGGACAAATGAATTAGATGTAGTGGATTTAGTGTAATATATAATGAACTTAATTTTTTTGTTAGAGTCTGTCGGAGAAATATTAGTATTTATGAGTTTTTTTAGGATGTTTTCATCTAGTTGGTAGTTGGAGTGCATCTGGCTACGGTATAAGAGAGTGATATGTTTAGGATTGGTTGGGTTAGTATCATGTGTTGTTTTTTCCATGTTAAGCTTTTTAAGAAAGTAATGTATTTGTTCATCAACTATGTAGTTGGGAAAATTATTATTGATGAGTGTCTGTTTTATGTTTTTTAGTTCACTGTAGAAGATCTGATTTGTAGATGAATTGACTTTTGCACGGTATAATAGATTTTTTATAATGGCTATTTTGTAATAGTGGGGGCATTCACTAATATAATTGAGTGTGGAGGGATTTTTATTAGTGGGTTTTTGATACGGTGAGATAGTAAATTTATTGTTGTCAGTGTTAATTAATTAAGTGTGTGTGTATATGTGTGCATGTATGTGTACACATGTATATCATGTGTATATGAATTTTTTGTATATAGGTGTGTACACACATATATATGTGTGTATGCGCATGTATATGTATATAAGTGTGTAATAAATTGAATGCATGTGTGTGTATGTGTATGTATATATGTATTCTTATTCGTAGAATTGTGTGTTTATATATGTATGTATGTGTGTACTTCTATAGGTATGTATATAATAATTGTAATTAATTTTTTTTTTTTTTTACCTAGTGTTGTCTTTATTTAGTTTAATTTCAAATGACCTAATTTTTTTAAAAATAATTTTATTTTAAATCCTATATCTTTTTATTCCCTTTTATTAATAATTATGCCTTTTTAAGTAAAGGCCTTTTTCTAATACTTCAACGTTTTGGGGAAATTAGGTTTTTGAATTTGTCCAGCGTCTGTAATATTTTAAAAAAAATTTTTTCTTTAGTTTCTTTCTTTTTCCCTCCCTTCCTTCTTTTATCTCTCTTACCACCTTTTTTCCGTGTTGCTTAAACTGACGTCGATTTAACACGGCTGTCTGTTAATTTTTAGTTACATTCTCCCTTTTTTTTTGCGAACCCAGACGATGTCAATTTTTTTTCCTTTTTTTTCCTTTTCTTATTTATTTGATTTTATTCTATCTTTTTCTTTTTCTTTTTCATTTTCTTTTTCTTTTTCTTTCCCTTTATTTTTATTTTTATTTTATTTTATTTTATTATTTATTTTTTAATTTCTTTGCAATCTATTTAAAAAGGAAAAGTAGACTAATTTTTCTCCAATTTCTGAAAAGTTTTTTCTGTTGCTGAGGTGATGTGTCGTCCCACGTGGGGATCTTCATATCGAAATGGCCATTCAACATCTTTGAATTAATCCTTTTTAATATATATATATATATATATATATATATATATATATATATATATATATTCTAAGTTTAACAAAGCATTAGATTTAGATCATTATAAAGCTATTCAGATATTAAATGAGGGAAAGATAGGGACGGACACATATACAAATATATAGATATCTACATACGGACAAATAGACAAGTATATACAATTACAAACATATAGTTGTATACAGACACACATACAGATTAATACATGCATATATATATATATATATATATATATATATATATATATATATATATGTATATATATATATATATATATATATATATATATATATATATATATATAAACTTTTAATTTTCGTCTTTATCGACGTATCAATTTATCCGTAAAATTTTAAAGCCAGGTTTGGAAAAAGGTTGTAAAGGCTACAATATTGGATACATGTAGAAGCGAATTCGTAAGATAGCATGGGACTTGTATAAACGAGGGAAAAACAAAGAAATTTATCACTTAGTTGAGCAGTGTTATTTCAGTAATGTGCGACGCATTATTGTGTTATTTTCACTCTTCAGGAGTACTTGCTTTTCTGCTGCTGTTTCCCATTGTTTTATATTTATATGAAGTTTTATATCTCGGTGTGTGAGTGAATCTTTTTGCTTGGACAATTTTCTTTCTAAAGGGGTGTAGGATTTGTAGGTGGCTGATTGTTTTTTATTGCTTTATATTGCGTTGACCTCTTTTTACTATTTTGGGTTGACCCCTTTTAACTCTGTTTTGTTTACTTTTTATCATGTCAGTATACATGCACGCTTAAAATCTTTTAAAAACATGATTTATTGTTTGTGTTTCTGTGGGTATATGTTTTGGTTATTTTTTCATTGTTTGATGGTTCGGTGCGTGATTTTTTTGTTTTTGATTATTGTTGTATTATCCGCTTTCTTTCTCTGTCTTCTGCTTAATTTTTGTTCATTTTTTAGTTTCTTCGTCGCGATTAAGTGTTTATACACATTTATTTACATTTATATGTAATAGTCTTGGGGCTGCGTTTTGCATTTTGCTATTTGACTTGATTTTTTTAGTATTAAAGTTGCAAATTAAATACTTGTTCCAATGTCTACATTTCCTCATGATCTAGTTTTACTTGTTTAATAGTTTAGTTTGGTTTTTAAAGATTTATTATTGCTATTTTCCTCCAACAATATATATATATGTGTGTGTGTGTGTGTGTGTGTGTGTGTGTGTGTGTGTGTGTGTGTGTGTGTGTGTGTGTGTGTGTATTATAAATTATGTTTTAGAACATGTACATAATTTCTTCTATATATGTCCTTTTCTCTACAATCCTATGGCTGTTTCAGTGTTTGAATTCAAACACATCATCGGGAGAAATAAAGGTTTGGAATTGTTCTCTGTTTATATTTGGTTCGTTGTTGTCGTGGGGGTTGGTTGGGGTTATTGGTAATTAAGTGGGTGTGTTTCTTGTTTTGACCGTTAGACTTTCGAAGAATCTGGTGTGTAAGTGTGAAATTGTTGATTAATGGTATTACCTGTTGGAATGTACGTTTTATCGGTTGGGTATATCTTTTGGTTAGAGTTTCTAAGAGGGCGGCATGTTGAGTTGTCCTTTTTATGGTTGGCTATCGTTTAATTGATTGATGTCCGCTGTTAGTGGTCCTAATTCATGTATTTACTTTGATCCTGTGTCTAGGTTTTCACTTTGGGGTTTCTTAGATAGACGTGATAGGGGTGGGGTGTTTTTTCTTTCCAATTTTGATTTTTTCGGTATGGAATATTTTTTTATTTTATAGGTTTTTTTTTTTAATATATTTTTTTAATATTTTATACTCAAGTTTGGAGTATTTTTGTATTTAGGCGAAGTTATTTCAAGAAGTAAATGCAAATTAGCGTTTTATCAGTTTTTTGTATAAAGTTGTATGTCTAATCTTAATTTTAAGTTTAGAGGGTCGGTTTTTTTCTTTTAATTTTTTATATTCTTTTTTCTATAAATTATCGTTTGGAATCCTATTTATTTATTTTAATATTTATATATTTTATTTATTTAGATATTTTTGCGGGCATTAGATCTTACTTTAAGTATTTATTACATCGATTTTTTCTATAGCATTTTTTATCTTTTATAATAATAAAAAATGTATATTTAAATCTCCAGTACTTTTTAGTGTGATTGTAGGGTTAGATCTTACGTGTGCTTACAGTTTATTTTTGTGTATGATATAATTATTCTGAAGTAGTATATTTTTAATCTTGATTTTGAATATATGAATTTTGATTCTTTTTCAATTTTGAGAGCTATTTGTTTAATTTTTGATTTTTTTTAGTACGGAATATTTTTGTATTTAAGTAAGGTTATTGTGTTAAGTAAGGTTATCGGTGTAGGCTTTAGTGATAGACCTTCCTTTAAGGATTTACTGAATCGATTTTTTCTATAGCATTTTTTATCTTTTATCATATATATATATATATATATATATAGTTATGAATTAATTGTACATTGCGACACGGAAATTTCTGTTTCGAGATAGATTTTCACCATCAAGCAATGTTTGATGTTGGTTGTGCAGATGATTTACATTTAAATGACAAAAATCTTTGGTTTGCTGTGTATGTATGTGGGATGATATAAAATTTACATGTGTTTTTTTTTTTTTTTTTTTTGACTAATCAGAGCGGAGATTTATTTTGGGATTTGGCCCCAAAGAATACATACTAGCCAACTGTTTCTTTTTTTCTTTTTTCATTATATATATATATATATATATATATACACGCGTGTGTTTTTGCTCTACTATTGTATTTTAGTACTTTCGTATTGAGCACTTTTTCTTGTGTTTGGTTCCGTTTGGGGTTTTTTTCTTCACTGCGGAATCTTGAATGTTTGTTCTTGTTCCGCTGGTTTCTTTTTTTTTTTTTCTCCCCATTTATCCGACGACTTAGTACGCCGGATTGTACCGGATTTAGGTTCTGTTTGTTAATGGTTTTTTCAAAGGTTTATATTGGCATAAATTTACGGAGTGCATTCATACAGAGTCTAAGTAGTTATTATTATCATTATATATATATATATATATATATATATATATATATATATATATATATATATATAACGATTTTTATTATAATTGGAAAAATGCTTTATAATTTATTATATTAGAATTCTTTATTATAATTTATAATATTACTAGAATATTGATAATAATTTATTACCTCATAATTATTTATTATATACTTCTCAATATACTTCTTAGATTGTTGTTTTTTTTGTTTTTTCTAAAGAAAAGAATTTCCGTTTTTACTCATGAGATGCACTTGAAGGCTAAAAAAACTGCTGCAAACAGCTAAAACACAAGGAAAAGTAACACTTTTCCGAACAATAAGGAATGCTAATTAAACACCCTAAAGTTATAGGCAATCATGAATTATAGTGGGAAACAAGCATTCCTTCTCCAAGGTGAATGCTAATAAAGTCTAACAGAAGTAAGTCTATGGTTTTGCCAGTTTTCGAAAACAACTTTGATTCTTACTTGCTGCTCGTTAATTCAGGCCTCGTTCTCTTAATTTGTTTGAACCAATAAATATCACGAAATTGATCTTCCTTGCAATTAAATGAGAGTATTTCTTTTGGTCTTATCGACAGCTTCCGGTTAAAGCAATGTTAATATATTCCAGCTGGGCAATAGTTTTAAGGTCTACTACAGAGCTAGTAAAATTTATTGCCATAAAACGCAGTATCAGAGAAAACTGCATCTAACAATAGTTCGGTGTGAACTGCATCGATGATATGCTGTTTGCGCCATTGCTTCGAAGCTAAATGATTCTTCTCATTTACAAGCAGCGAATTAGCAGAACAAAGAATTACTCGCCTTAAAGATGATCGATCGCCGACGGACGCATATTCGGCACTCAGTGACTAAGTTGTGTTGGACAGTAGAGCACACTAATTAAACCTTTCAAATGTCTCTGGAATCGGTTCATGGAAAGCAGGGCTGGTCGATGTCGGTAGTCGGCTAAATTCGAGAATGGTAACACATGTCAACATTCTCCGTTTCCGGACGGCATTTAAAAGCATTGGGCGTGAAATGTGATTAAATACTCTTTCCGTGTAACCAGTGACAAAGGAGAAATCTACTTTCGACATTATAGAGCCATCTTCAGACACCCCCTGTTGTGGTGCGTCATTGACGCGCGAATAAGGTAAAATTGATCGGTCATTTTGGAAGGTTTCGCGAGAAATGGAAGCTGGACGTTTTCGCCGTCGACTGAATTTGATGTACGTTTTATTTTGATGAAAAATTATAAGCAGCTGAAAAGGACAGGATTAATTGCTGACACTCAATGATTAAGGTTAGAATATCGAAAAGATAGGGTGAATAAATAGAATTTTTGTAAATGAAAGCATCAATTCGTCGTAGTCACATTCATATACAAAGCTATAAGATAGAGGGTAAATAAATTTACAAGAAATGTATTCAGAAAAATAAAACAGCATCGAATGTAGTTCTCTGCATCACGGTTCAGGGTTTTTGCCACTTTACATTTCAGAATTCTTATTGAAATATCTTTATTACACGATTATATATATGATGAAAGTTATTTTTAGGTAATCTAGATTTTTATTTATTTTTTAAATTGGTAAATTTCAGGATATATATATATATATATATATATATATATATATATATATATATATATATATATATATATATATATATATATATATATAAATTTTTATTTATTTTTTAAATTCGTAAATTTCAGGATTATATATATATATATATATATATATATATATATATATATATATATATATATATATATATATATATATAATCCTGAAATTTACGTATTCAAAAAATAAATAAAGATAATACGTATATATACACACGTGCAATATATATCTTTAAAATGATTTGCGTGAACATTATTTTTGATCGATACTCATATTTTAGTAGATATTCTGTTTTTAATTAGACTGCATTATATATTTATGCCTACTGGCCTGATTATTTACGATAAATATTTATTACAAAAATGTGTGCCATTCGGCAGAATTCGAACCTGCGACCCCTATCCACAGAGTAGAAGCTACCATTTGATCTAGCAACGTCTTAGACCTCTCGACCACGAATGACCTCCAGTCTAATTAACGTTCTAATTAAGACTATATAACACAATTTTCGATTCACCGCAACAACCATATCTGCTGTGTTCGAATCCTGCTGAAGGACACACATTTTCGTAATAAAAATTGATCGTAAATAATCAGGCCAGTAGATAAAAATATATAATACTGCTTTATTAAAAACAGAATATCTATTTAAATATGAGTATCGATCAAAAATAATGTTCAAACAAATCATTTCAAATTGTCGGTTGTTTATAACCATTATAACCAAATATATATATATATATATATATATATATATATATATATATATATATATATATATATATATATATATATATTAGAACATGGACAAATTTTTTACATGTTCTAAAATATAATTTATAATAGATATTCACAGCTCTATATATTATATATCAAGCACTGTTTGAGATTAATGTTTTGGGCGTTGTAAAAAAATGTTTTTCCATGCTTCTTATTCACTTGGATCTATCTATCTATCTATCTATCTATCTATCTATCTATCTATCTATCTCTCTCTCTCTCTCTCTATATATATATATATATATATATATATATATATATATATATATATATCCGAGTGAGTATAGAATGAGGAGAAAAAAAAAAGATAAATTTTTTCCGTCCAAAACATTTTTCCCCCTGAAGAAGTGTTTAAATCCAAACACTGAAACAAACATATGATTGTAGGGAAGAGGACATATATAGAAGAAATTATGTACATGTTCTAAAACATAATTTATATATATATATATATATATATATATATATATATATATATATATATATTGCAAGTGTGTATATATACGTATTATGTTTTATATACTCCTGAAATACCTAGATCTCAGGGTAAGTTGTAAATTTTTCTTTTAAGAACTTTAACTATTGCAATTGTTAATGCAATATTTAGATCTCAAACACTGCACATCCCTTATTTTCACCACAAATGTTTTACAATTATCAGGATCATTCCAGTCATATTCAACAAGGGTCCGTCCTGAAGTTCCCTAGATTTCATCCAAATTTTCACCATTTATTAAAACTCATCAGAAGAGTTGAGCTCTGAAAGGTTCAGCATATTATTTCATTTCAAATATACCACTTTGAAGATTCTGAAGATAGTGAAAACTTTGAATCTCACCTTTCACTGAAAAAAACAAATTGCTTACTTTTGGAATTCTTTATATTCATTAAAAACATTACTCTCTCAAATTCGATCAACTTTCCTTTTACTTGCTTCAAAAATCCCAAATGAAATTAAAAAACGATTTTCTAATACCTCCGGCTTGATATACATATGAACGTCTCGATTCCTCATGTCTTGGTTTTTAGGTATTTAAAGTGCATTATATTTATTTTAATTTGTACATCAAGCAGGGCGCTAAACTTGTTCTGAATATCTAAACTGTCAGCTGTATACAATCGCTTTCGCAGCGTTGAAATTTATTCGATCATTTCTTTCGACCTACTTGACTAGCGCGCGTGAAGCCTAATGTTGTGCGGATCGTTGTTGCTACCTTGTGAACCTCACTTTAACGGCGAGTTTATTCCGTTTTCTTT
Organism: Ascarosepion bandense; assembly: GCA_037127315.1. Taxonomy (NCBI): domain Eukaryota; kingdom Metazoa; phylum Mollusca; class Cephalopoda; order Sepiida; family Sepiidae; genus Ascarosepion; species Ascarosepion bandense. The sequence continues at coordinate 5,835,037 of JBBBDQ010001337.1, forward strand.
AAGGTAGGACTTTTAAGCGATATCAGTTGAGTGCCATACGTGATACACGCTTGGGCGATCATGTCTAGAAAGAGACATGACTGACTGGGCAGAAGATTATCCCACAGTAGGTTGCCATTGCTTTCTGCGGTAGACTGGTTGCCGACCAAGGCTATAGAACCCAATCTGCCCTGCTATTTAACCCATAACTGGAAGGAAGAGACGGATTAATACCTTTCCCAAGGGTATTTGAGCGTAAGTGAACACAATGGATTCAACTGGAATTCGAACTCGGCTCCCCAGTTTCTTGTTCCGAACCGATATCCACTGGACCACAACACACATCCTTTAAGCGATATAAGTAGCCGTTAAAGTAGTAACAACACCAGAAAAATAGAGATTTTTTCTCAAAATTTGAGTAGGCAGCCTAACTTTTTTCAGTAGTGGAAGATGATCTGTCATGGCAAATAATTATTTTCGTTTTAAAATTCACTGATTTTTTTTGCCAAGCGTCTCATATACTGTCATTGACCGAAAGGAATGTGCAGGATTAGAGAACAACATAAAGTATTGCTGTTAATCACCTCAAAAGAAACAGTATGGATTACAATTCAAAAACTATTAGAAGAAAGGGTGAAGAGGGGCAGAAAAACCTGAGTCTCATTAAAAAAAAATTAGGGATGGCTAGCAGGTCACGAGAGGCGGAAAAATTTACCTGTCAGTTTCGTTGTCGGGCGGCATACTGGCCAGATACGTGCCCGGCAGCGTCATACGACCTTCGGGGCAGGAGGGCGCCGCTCCTGTCTAAAATTCAACTAGTCTATTAGAAGATAGGAACAGAAATTAAGGAATTTGTATGTGTTTACGAAAGGGACATAAATGGCTAAAGGAAAAAAAACTGAGATATCTTGCTACCTTTCAGGTATGGCAGACACAAGAAGGTAATAATGAAGATGATGGAGACGACAGCAGCTTGGAATCAGTCAGTCAAGTGCGATACGCAGACTGGTTGCAAGCCAAGGCTATAGAACCCAATCTGTTCTATGATTTAACCCATAATGAGACGAATTGATACCTTTCCCAAGGATATTTGTGCGTAAGTGAATGTAAAGAATTCAACTGGCATTTGAACTCGCTTTCCCGATTCGTCGTTCCGAGTCGATATGTACTGCACCACAACGGTACGATTTTCAAGAAAATGGGCGAAGTGGTAATAATTAGATCAAAGTAGTTAGTCACATTCGTGATCGATCTAAACCCATACGAGGTATTGCTAAGCAAATTGTTGTGTGAAACAAAAGAACTGGGCCCAGTCAGGTCAAAAGTTACCTACAATTACCCTACGGAAGCGAGCTACTTTAATTTGGTGTACTCTTTAGAGTGAGACACAACTATGATGGAGAACCAATATAGGGAGATGAGAAATTACCAGAAGAGAATTTAATTATTCCAAACCAGAATGAAGAGATTAATAGTTCCCATTTAGGGGAAGCATTGGATGGTTTATTTGGAACCGTAACGAAGACTGGGAGAATTGGAGAAAAACCAAAGAGTCCTAGTCAAGATGGCAAAGGATAGCGTATCAATACTGAATGTAACAAGGTTGAAGCTAACGAAGAACAGAGTGAAAATAAACTGACTGACCATCGATTTAGGAGAGCTAAGGCAGAAGACAGCTAATACAATGATAGCGGTGATGAACGAAGTACAGGGATTAAAAAGGTTTATACAACTTTATTATCAGTTAATAGCTTTTCTTAACATATGCGACAGGCTAGTCAGTCCCTAACAGCTTTAGAGCACGTGAAGAATTATGGAAATATTATAGTGCCCTGGGTTGTATAACTTTGTTGGAAGATAACAAATTACTGGTTTCAGTGTCCATACCGTTACTGAACAGGGGCAGTTTGTTTGAAATATATCCGATATTCCGTATCCGGATCACAAGATGGCCTGGGAGCAAAGGCCAAATATCAATTTGAAACAGGGCATATAGCTATGAATGCGACCCGGACAAAGTTTATGATGTTAGCAACAGAAGTTAGAAAGTGTAGAAACGATGTCTTGGGAACATGTACCTCACTGAGTCCTATTTATGCGACCAGTGAGCACCGGCTGTGTATACTCGAATTATTTAAAGATAATAGAAAGTGGGTTGAGGAATATTGCCGGATCGAGATATTAACCGATACAGTACGAGCGCAAGCAGTAGATACATCTATCTATCGCCCGGTTCACACTCCACCCATGTCTATTGAACAGGTTAAGAGGCTCATCTCTTGTTCCCTGTTTAGGATGTGGTTTCCGGTTTTCTCTTTTCCAATCTTCTCACTTTTTTTTTTTTCAATTGGAGTAGATAGAACTATCTATCGCCCGGCTCACACTCCACCCATGTCTATTGAACAGGTTAAGAGGCTCATCCCTTGTTCCCTGTTAAGGATGTGGTTTCCGGTTTTCTCTTTTCCAATCTTCTCACTTTGTTTTTTTTTTTTTCAATTGGAGTAGATAGATCTATCTATCGCCCGGTTCAAATTCCACCCATGTCTATTGAACAGGTTCAGAGGCTCATCCCTTGTTCCCTGTTTAGGATGTGGTTTCCGGTTTTCTCTTTTCCAATCTTCTCACTTTGTTTTTTTTTTTTTTTCAATTGTAGTAGATAGATCTATCTATCGCCCGGTTTACACCCACCCATGTCTATTGAACAGGTTAAGAGGCTCATCCCTTGTTACCTGTTTAGGATGTGGATTTCCGGCTTTCTCTTTTCCAATCTTTTCACTATTACGTAGCCCCTGCACATCAGTGGCGTTACCGCCTTGCTCGGGGTGATACGATTAAAAAAAAAAGCAATCAGTATAATTTGGGTAGTGGTCACTCAGAAACCCATTGGTCTCTCCAAGGTGTGTGAAGAAGAACCCACTAGGACGTATAGGTTGAACTCACCTTTAAATCTAATAAACTTACCTCTCTGGTGTTCGACGATTGGCATGTTCATGACACTGCCTCCATGTTACCAGGTTGAAGAGAAATTTTAAAAAAAAGACTCAATAATAAAGTTGGTTGACAAAATCTTAAATAACCGCACACAGTTATGGGAGCCGGTAATGAATAAATACCCTAAGGTCACGATAGAGCGGATACCAGAATTGCCCATAGATAAAATTAATATGGAGCAGTTAAAAGACAAATTAAATACTTTGGAAAAATAAGATATGAATTTGAAAAATAATAGTTATTTTTGTAAACTGGTCAGTGGGGAGCAGTACTTTATTGGTCGTTGTTGCGGTGATAGTATTAGAAAATAAAAAAATACACAGTGAAACGGACTAACAAGGTTTCGATGAGCGTACGACAGATGAAGAAGGGAATACCGTCTGGCAACCCATATGTGAGCAGAACAGAACCGACAGAGGAGATTGAGATCCAAACAAACCTGACGGCTGGAGCTGAAGAAGCTGTCAAGAAGTCACTGAAACCGCCCCTTGCAGAGGGGAGGCTGACAACAAAAACGAAATAAGCACTAAGACACACACACACACACACACACACACACACACACACACACACACACACGCACACACACACATCTGAAAAAAAAGTTAAAAGGACTTGTTATTCGTGCCAAAAGAGGTGTGAGCCCTATGTGTTATTAAAGAGACTATTGCCACGTGAAAAATATTTTTTTTACATTTTATTGCATTTTACTTTATTGCCTGAAATTAAACGAAAAACATTTTTACTTTATCGCATGAAAAAAGAAAACATTTCTGCATCTGCTTAGTATGAGGGAAATTGTTTTATTGTTAGTATTGCTTAAAACTAACACGTTCAGTGCATGTTTGCATGGAAATTTATTTTTCTTTTGGGTAGAGCCTAAAAATTAATACGCATGCTCAATAGTGCAACCGGTAGTTATAGTGTCATTTATTTCATGAATGACAGATGACAGATGACGTTGACAGTGATGCAACTGTTATGGTGAAACACATCTATTCCTCAGGTAATGGACTCTCCCTCCTATATTAATACGAGTTAACAGGAAGTTAACGGGAGAAGTTCTTAGATAGTTCTTAGGAATTCTTAGAAGTTCATAAGAGTTCTTAGACTTCTATTGTAGTTCAATAGAACTACTAGGCAGTTGATATTAGTTGGCAGTTAGCCGACTACTAAGGAGTCAGCTTTCAGTGGAAGATTCCCAAGTTCCTAACATTTTGGGTGCGCTAAGTCGATTAGCAACCGATATAGCATGATTATAAACTTCAGTGCGAAAACTACTCCATAACAGTAACCCTATTTTCAGATGGCTGGTATTAATTTTAAGCGATTTTCAAGATGAGAAAATATTTCTCTAAAATTGAAGAATACAATTATTTTTGTCAAGTAACGTGAAAAATACTGGTGCGGATGACAATGAGTACAAAATTGTTTTTAAGCAAATTTATCAAAGCGATTCTAGTCAAAATAGATGTCAACGGGTTTTGACGATATGTGACCTTATGTCAAAATGCGGCCATTGGTATTTCCTGTGTACTGAATTACCATAACAGTTGATAAGAGGGAGTGTGATTTTCTCCCCTTCTGTTGCAAGTCGAGGGGGTTAAATGTAATTGTTTTCATTTCGAGCTGGTAAGAATTATACAGTGAGGATAATGGAAACCTTATACATCTCTTTTCCACCCTGGTCTGGGTGCCTGTTTAACAAAACCAGAATGCTAGACGAAATTAGTCAGTTTGGCCCCCATGTCTGAGGACGAGAGGTTGGAAAGAGATTTGAAAGGTGGATTGAATAATACAGTCAGACTGGAACTGGCCTGATACTGCTAGAAACAAGAAGGGAAAAAGAGATATTGCAAATTCAACCAACTGAAATTTGAATAAACCATCGTCCCGTAGAAATAATACCACACGAATATTATCGTGCCACTGAAATTCCAGCCAACTGATATTTCTTTTTTGTCACTTACTTGGACTTGTTTGTAATCTTTTAATTATTTGATATATATAAATATATGTAAATCTACACCGTGTCGTTGCGGTCTTAAATCTGGTTTTCATTATATACCAATCCTTCACGTACCTGAACCAGCCTCGTCAAGTGGTAATAACCGGTCTTGCTTTGACTAATCCGAAATCAACAACACAACGTGGGCGGAATCGTCCAAAGGTCAGGAAGTTTGACTGGACGCAGCTTGGGGTTTTGTTGTTAGGTGTTGTGACACTTGGATATGTTAGCTTAGTAATAAGATACAGATTTTGACGATAAAATCTAGTTTTTATCAAATTTGGGACGTTTCTTCATCATAGTATGCTCTTTTTTCGAAAATTTTATGGACATTACAATTATCAACGAGAAATGACCCTTCGAAAAGTCCTAAGAACAATTATAGCAATTAAAGTTTAATTGCGTTAATAATTCTGAATGTTACCCACATACTGAAGGGACAGTGTTTAAAAATAGAACTTACAGTGCTTCCTCATGACGTAGGCGATCATAGCTCTCTACAATTTTCTCTCCTTTGTAGCTCTTAATAAATGTTGTTTTCTTTTGTTATTTCTCCTAAACTCATTTTCGCTATCCATTTAATCAACTTCACTAAGCATGTTATACGCTGTTTTTCTCTGTCCCTCTTGCCTTCAATTTGTCCTGTGAGTATCAATTTTCCAATCTTTCTTTTCTTATTATACGCTCTAGAAATATCAACTGTCTCTTCCTGGTGTTAAGTATAAGTGTTCTTTTTGTTTCCATTTTCTTTAAAACTGTATGGTCCATGGCATTCTCAGCAACCTTCAGTAGAACCACATTACTTTACTTCCGGTTTCTTCATCTTTGAGATTTTCCAACGTTCACTTGTAATATAACAATCTGGCCCCACCCGAGAAAGGCTGATGCAAGCGGGGGTGTTTCCGGTCGTTGAAAGGAACGGATGTTTGTTTGACCTTATTTCCGGCAGTAGCGGAAATGGCTACAGAGGCAAACAGAACAGGTGTCTCTGAGAATTACGTGGCGTGCGTGGGCGAGGCAAAATCCGGAAGTCCCGGTTTGGAGATTATAAAAAGATCTCGGCGCACGGATTTCACCAGACAGAGAGCCAGACAGACCAGAGTAGCAGTAGAGGAGCGACAGAGATCGGCCGGTGAAGAGAGACACTCCCGTCAACCCATTAGAAGCGCGCTCTCTCACTCTCTGTTCCCTAGGCTACACGGTTCATCGTCATTAATAAAAATATAACTTATATTTTTATATATATGCGTGTTTGTTGTTTATTGATATACAACACACTGTCATACAGGAGGACAGGTCATATTTTCTTTGTTTCTAACGAATTTTTTTTTCTGTTTCTTAATACTTTGTTTAGCTGTTGGAAGACATCTTTCGCTATCCCAATGCGCCTTCGGCTTTAAGTGTCGCACTTTCTGTCCTCTGATGATATACTTCCCAAATATTTCAGCTTTTGCAGTAGTTTGATTTTGGAATCTCCGATCTGTGATTTGCGTATTGCGCTCATCGTTTTGCTAAGAAGCAGTCTGTCATCTTGAATTTGATTTTTAATCCTTCCTTCTCGCTTTTCTTCACTGCCTTCTATAAGAGTGTTTTTTACCGTTTTCCGTGTTCAGCAGACACGGAAGACCTACAATCTTAATTTGCAGATAATAATAATAATAATAATAATAATAATAATAATAATAATTATAATAATAATAATAATAATAATAAGAAGAAGAAGAAGAAGAAGAATATGTTATAATAATAATAATAATAATAATAATAATAATAATATGTTATAATAATATATAGCAGAAACGAAAGGCGCATTAAGCTGCGTATCACCACTGATTACAGTACCCGCCCTCGTATCCCAAAAAGACGACGTCTAGTGTGCTGTCACTGTAACAAGAAAGCAAATGACTGCTCTTTCATAACAGAGTTAATGCGAACTCTGAGACATCTGGGTATGAAGAAATTGAATATCCACCAGCTCCCCCATGAAATAGTCCGGATGGTGAGCTAAGTAGCGTTAGCTATGCAAACGATTCGTTTTGGTAACCAAACGCTAAAGTCTTGGGCTCAAAAAAGTTGTCACATTTTCTGATTGCCTTGCTGAACGCCTGATGTGACTGCCATGCGATGCAGAGGATTTCTCTATAAACTGGAGTGTTACCCAGCGTCACCTGAAACGTGTTGGTACTTGTTAGCGTTTTCGGTGTCTCATTCGTCTCTTACGTGTCGAAGTCGTGTTCGCGCTCTGCTCGTATTCGACTCGTTTCGTTTTTGTTTCCAATGCTGCTTATTTTCCCGTCCCTCCCGAGTTGTAAGACACCAATTCATTACAAAGATTCAACTAATAAGAAGAAAGACTGACATAATCTAAACTTATTTATAAACGGAACTTTGTCTGTGTGTGTGTGTGTGTGTGTGTGTGTGTGTGTGTGTGTGTGTGTGTGTGTGTGTGTCCGTTACCTATAGACTCCGAAACGGCTGAACCGATTTTCTTGAAAATTTACACAGTTGTACTATAAGCGTCTGCGAGTGTTCTTAGCTAAGTTTTGAGTCGAGGTACCCCCGATAAATATCGAAATTCGATAATCGAAAAAGAAGGTTATAGATGGAGTGGTCCGATTTTAATCAAATTTGATACACTCATAGACAAAGATATAATAAACGATATTCAGAAGTCTCAAGGTTGCAGTTCTTACAATAGTGCAGAAAATCTATAATATATATATATATATATATATATATATATATATATATATATATTATATAACAGGCGAGATGTTTGTGTGTGTGTGTGTCTGTTTATCTGCCTGTATGTCTGTATTTTTCAGCCCTTTTATTTTAGTTTTTGCTTCGGGTTTGGCTCTAAGTAGGTATAATTGTAGTTCTTAGTCTCAGCCATTATACCATTTACTCAGAGGACATATTTAACCTTCAAAATTCAGTTTACGACGAAAAAACTGATTTGATATGGATATCAGGAAATCAAAATTTGACTTACATCCATTCATTTTTCTTTCAGTCTGTGGTTTCGCTTTAACTGGAAACAACTATTGTTTTTTAGTCTTTCGTGCCAATGTCCAAAGAGTCTGAGCTCCAGGAACTATTGCTTTTTAGTCTTTCGTGACATGGATTATCTTTAAAGCTTTCATTAGATCCGAGCAACGCCGGGCTATACTGCTAGTAATAAAAATAATAAGAAGAAGAATAAATAATCTTAAATCATCAACATAGTCGTAGATCAACAATAGTCGAGTCAATGTGAACTCTATGAACTTGTTAACGGCTGCATAATTTATACTACACCAGGGCTACGTACACGGCTGCAGATCCCAGTTTGTGATACTATTTAACCCATAACTTGGAGAAAAGAAATAGATCCATACTTTTCCCAGGGATATTTGCAGGAAAGTGAATGTAACATGTTTAGTATGTAATTCGAAATCGGGTCACCGATTTCATGTTCCGAGTCGCTATAATTACACCATCTGAAAATCCTCTCACTATGCGTTAAATAGCAGAGCAGAATAGTCTCTATTGTCGTTGTTGGCAATCAATATGGCAGAAGAAAAGTTTTTAATTCAAAACCATGCGTAGCCCTGTCGAAGCACTTCGAAACGCTCGTATTCACAGTGAGTATAAGATCTTAGCTTCGGTCAATCTTATATATATATATATATATATATATATATATATTGACCGAAGTTAAGATCTTATATTCACTGTAATATATTTCCCTGACGATCCGTTTAGGTGAAACCTAGGTAGGTCTGTCTGACTAACTAGGTATACTTTAATTATTTCACTCTACCTAAGTATTGAGCGCATTTTTGTTAGTTGATAACTCGTGTCGGTGTTTTTTCTTTGGGCTACGTGCTGACTCGATCCGAACCCTTTTGACTGATATTTACGTACTTAGCTCTTTCTTTTTTTTTTCTTTTCTTCGTAGATTTGTGGAAGGTTTTTCGGCACGAATGTATTTATTATTTCTTTTATTTTATATATATATATATATATATATATATATATATATATATTAAAAAAGGATTAATTCAAAAAAGTTTCTGAAAGGATTTTTCTGTTGCTGAGGTGATGTGTTGTCCTCCGTGGGGGTCTTCATATCGAAATGGCCATTCAACATCTTTGAATTAATCCTTTTTTAATATATATTTGCTCTGTAATATTTTATTACATGGAGCTCTCTTCCTGTATCATTTTTTAATATTAAAATAAAATTTTTAATATTAATTAGGATCGGGTTTTTTGGAATTTACCTTCCTGCTTTTTTCCCTTGGATTGAAGTATCTGAATTAAAATATATATATATATATATATATATATATATATATAAAATAAAAGAAATAATAAATACAAATAAATATATATATATATATATATATATATATATATATATATATATAAATGTGTGTGTGTGTGTGTGTGTGTGTGAATATGAAGAAGAAAGAAAGAGATTCTGGTATTTTTAACTTTTTACTGGCTGGTCAGTCATGCTCATGTGCATTCAACTCTGTAAATCAACGTTAGTATAATTTGTGGCGTTCCGAATTCACAGAATCTGAAGTTTTCAAGAAAACTTCGGATGGACTCCTCGCCACTCCTTGAATTCGGAACGCCGCAAATTATAAAAGCGTTTATTTAAAGAGTCGAATGCACGTGAAGCATAACCAATGAACATCAAACACAAAAGTAAAAATACCAAAAATTGTTTCCTACTATATATCTTGCACAAATGCAAATACGTATATAAAAGAAAAAAAGAAATTTAAAAACAGTCAATTTTTGATATTCCCTGACGAGTGAACGGAGTGATTTATGAAAGGATCGTTTACGAAACTCTAGTGGAGGGATGCTGAAGATAATACGAATCAGCTAAGTGAAAAAAATTTACATTTGTATTAATTATCTCTCTTCCTATCTCTACCCCTCTTTGTCTTTCTCCCTCTTTCTCTCTCTCTCTCTCTCTCTCTCTCTCTATATATATATATATATATATCAGATATCAAAATAAATACACACAAATATATATATATATATATATGTATATATATATATATATATATATATATATATATATTCGGAAACTTTAATCCAAGCGGAAAATGCAGGAAGGTAAATTCCAAAAACCCGATCCTAATTAATATTAAAATTTATTAAAAATTTATTATTTTTTATTTTAATATTAAAAATTTTATTTTAATATTAAAAATTTATATATATATATATATATATATATATATATATATATATATATTGTGATCACTGATATATATATAATAAATTATAATTTAGAACATGTACAAATTATCATCTGCTACAAAGTGCACATTTTGTTTCAACATTGAAAGGACAATGTCTCATCAGGTAGTGTGTAGGGAGATGGAAAATTCTTTTCCTTATATTGGAAGGAAATTTATATGGGGTGGGAGGGAGCAGGAGAGGATAGGCTGAAAAGGAATAGGAATTGGTAATAGGTACACAAATCTATATTAGTAAAGTATACGGCTACAAATATTTTTGTATTTAAATTTAGTTTTTATGTTTAATACATTTTTATATTCAAACTTAATTTAAAATTTAGGAAATTTCTTTTTTCATACAAAACTTTAATTAGATCACAATTTGTAGCATGAAATAAAGGTAAAATTAGAGGTAAGAGTATATATATATATATATATATATATATATATATATATATATATATATAAATGGAGAGATCATACAGTTAAAAGTGAAAACCGTGGTATTAATACTATAAAAGTTTATCGTTTCTAGAGATCCTAATTTTAGCTTTTGTAAGCTTAGCATGATTGTATATATATATAGCATGATATATATATATATATATATATATATATATATATATATATATATATATGTTTAGATATTAAATATAAAAAGAAAGGATGTTTAGTTTGCAAAGAAAGAAGAGAGAAAGAAAATGACACGATGAGATAAAGTGTAATCTGTGAACAACTTCTAGGAGTGCCTGCTGTAGATCCAGCCTGCTTAAATATTTGCGTATACACATACGTGCCTTGATGTATTACTAATGAAATAACCCCGATCACGCATATCATATGTTTATGCATATGTATATGTACATGTGTTCGCATATGTGTGCGTGAAAGAGAGGCAGAGAGAGAAAGAGACAGACAGAGACAGAGAGAGAGAGGGACAGAGAAAGAAAGAGAGAGAGAAAAAAGTGGGAAAATGAGACTTGTAATATGTTTGATAGCGGTAAGTAATATCCGGGACATGGCCGTCCTCATCACTGCCCTCCCCAAACCGACAACCCCGTTACCATGAACACCAGACTCCACCTTTCTCTGCATCAATCCTCTTCCTACATTTCTCCTCCCTACCTATCTCTACCCTTTGCTGTGTTTTCGATCTCCGACTTGGGGTTTTAAATGTCAACAGTGACATTTACGATAAGATGCTTCTAGTCAGTTACCACATTTAATTCTCCTTTCTTTCTTTCTTTCTTTCTTTCTTTCTTTATTTATTTATTTATTTACCATTGCTACTAATACTATTCCTATTACTACTACCACTACTACTACAGGTAGTAGTATCGGAACTTGGTCTTGTATACCTAATCGAACAACAGACCACTCAGTCCCAGTATCTGTTCCCACTGCCAATACTCATTTAATTTAATTTCCCACCGAGATAATAAAACACTGTTACATCTTTTTACGACTTTGCACAGTATCTTCCATTATCTGTTTACGGCAGGGGTCGCCGAAATAGCCGATATCAAGATGATGTTTGATGGAACAATCTTGAAGGTCGATAAATGTTAGTGGGGTCAATAAATGCCTTGGTGTCGAGATGCGGTAGGTAAATAAATCGTGGTGCCTTACAAATAAACCTTACCAATTTCCAGGTGAGTCAATGCCCTTGCTACGGAAACACATATTTATCATTAATGATATCAACAAATTAAAAAAATGATATTAATTCATCGTCTAATTATTTATTACTACTTATATCATTTATTAATTTTTCTCATTATTATTATTATATTTAGGGCCGTATCACGTTGAAACATCGGTTCTCGTACGATCACCGAAATTAACGCCGTGCCCGATTGTCTGGAAGCTAACCTGCTATCAATTATGCGCATTAAGAGGCCATTGATCTTCAAAGGTTGTGGACACCTGTTATACAGGAAACATAAGACTCAGTGTTTTCTAATTGAACGTTTCAACTCTACCACTGTTAGTAGTTGCCTAAATGGGTGACCAGTTGTGAATACGTGGTGCTGGTGCTGTAAGTTTGCATGCGCGGATAGTGTAATGAATAACTGCACGGGATTAGAAATCGATGAACCGAGTTCCAATTCCAGTTGGGTTCATCATATTCACTTATGCATAAATACCATTGAAAAGGGTAGGGATTAATTAATAGAACTTGTATCAGCAAATCGTTATTATCCACCAAAAGTTCTTAAGATCTAAAATGCTTCCAGTCTTTAAATAACCTGAAAAAGGTTGATAAACCGTAAAAAAACAAATCAATCAATAAATTATTATTAATAATATTATTATCATTTGAACAAATACGTCTATTATCGGAAGAGAAATAAAAATTTTAAAAATTGTAACAAAACGTAAATCTGAAATGAATCTTATTGAGAAACAGTAATGAAGGAAAAGAGCGTAGGAGGTTCTAATCTTGAATGGAAGTAATTATTGCTGATACAGGCCTGGTGGTCGATGAGGCATTAAGTATCTCATGAAGGAATTCAAGAAACTCAAAAGTCTGTGAGCCCCTGATTTATGGTTTTTATGGTCTCTTGACTATAAGTGTTTTGACCAAACTTAAGATTGAAAAAGAAGAAGAAGAAGAAGAAGAAGAAGAAGAAGAAGAAGAAGGTGGAGGAGATAGAGGGGAAGAAGGAGGTGGAGGTAGAGGGGAAGAAGTAAGAAGAGGTGAAAAAGAAGAATAAGGAGGAGGAAAAGAAGAAAAAGGAGATTAAAAAATGAGGAAGAAAAAGAATGAGTAGAAGAAGAAGAAAAAGGTGCAGGATGAGGTAGAAGAGGAAGAAGGAGGTGGAAGTAGATAAGAAGAAGTAAGAGGAGGCAAAGAAAAGAATAAGGGGGAGGAAAAGAAGAAAAAGAAGAAGAATGAGTGGGGGAGGAGGAGGAGGAGAAGAAGATGAAGAAGGACCAAGAGAAGAAGAATAAGAAGAAAAAAGTAGAAAAAGAAAAAGAAGGAAGAGGAGGCAGAGAAAAAGAATAAGAAGAAGGTAGAGGGAAAGAAGAAGGAGGAGGTAAAAAAGAAGAAAGATTAAGAGAGGAAGAAGAAGAATGAGAAGAAGGGGGTAGAGAAGTAGAAGAATGAGGAGGAGGAGAAAAGGATGAAGAAGAAAAAGATCGAAAGATATCGAATATATCGAAAGAATGACATCTACTGTCTCATAACAACTGCGCACGCCAGCGCCAGAGACGTATAATTCCATTATCAGGTTTTTATTTTTGAGATTATGAATTACACATTTCTAAAGAAGAAACATATTACTCTGCTAATTCAAATTCTTACGGGCAAAGCTCAGTTTTTTGTTTTTTTCTCGAACGGGTTTTGGGTATTTACGTTCAGTTGCGACAAGTACCTGTGCGTAGTCGTCCGGAGAGAAAAGAAAATCAGCAAGCACCAACAAGGGATTGATTGCGGCTCAGTACGAGCCAATTAAATATACTAGTGTGGAATAAATTAAGTCAGTTAATTATTATACGTCTTTCGAGACAAGACTCACTTCTTCTTCTATGTGCCCTGTCCCTTCAGGATGTAGGCGATCATGGCATTCCACGTTTCCCTATCCCTGGTGGCTCTGAGCACGCCTTCTCCTGTTACACCATGTAACCCTCGCTCCGTCATCCATCTGATTAGGTCCTTCAAATATGTTATCTGTTGCTTTCCCCTGTCTTTTTTCCCCTCTATCCGGCCTGTTAGTATCAGCTTCTCCATGCCCTTCTTCCTCACTGCATGTTCCAGGAACTTCAGCTGTCTCTTCTTGATGCTCAGTATTAATTTCCTTTTTGTTTCCATCATTTCTAAGACCTCATCATTGCTCACGTGCTCGACCCATGATATTCGCAGCATCCTTCTGTAGAACCACATTTCGGTTGCTTCAAATTTTTCCTTCATCTTTGATGATATTGTTCAGCATTCACTGCCATGTTGAAGAACACACATCATATTGCAATCCAGTACTCTCTTCCTTGTTTCTAGCGAAATTGTCCTGTTTCTTAATACTTTGCTCAACTTCTGGAATGTTTCCTTCACCATGCCAATTCGCCTTCGCTTCTGTGTGTCGCACTTTCCGTCCTCTGTTATAACACTTCCCAGGTATTTAAATTTTTGTACCTATATTTGGCATATTGTGCTGCCTTTTTTACTGGTGACCATTTATTCGGTTTTCTTGCAGTTTATTTCTAGTCCTTTCTTGTTACTTTCTTCAGCTACCTTCTGTAGGAGGTCTTGTAGTTTCTTTCTGTGTCTGACAGAGATTTTCCCGCAGTAAGTTGCTATTACTTTCTGTGGTAGACCTGTTGCCAACAAAGCATATAGAACCTATTCTGTCCTGCTATTCAACTCATAGCTGGAAGAGGAAGAAGAAATGAATTAATACATTTCCAAAGGGTACTTGTGCGTGAGTTAATTAAACGAATTAAACGAGTGTTACGTAAACAGGAAGCTCGAAATATTGAGAAGTAGAGACAACGGGTGCAATGTGTTCAACAGGCTCAGCAGAGTCGATGGCTCAGATAGGAGGGTACCGATGGTGTTCAGTTCTGATTTGCGGCGTCTCGGCGCGGGATATTTAAAGTTTCTCATTCAGAAAGCATATGACGTTGTGCAATCAACGACAAATTTGAGGAGATGGGGAGTGAAGGAGTCACAATCCTGCCGGTCGTATGGTGACTACGGAAACCTGTGCCATATGCTGTCATCTTGCCCTGAGGCTGGTACACCTTTAGACATGAGGTTATGGTTGCAGCGGCGAGAAAGGCTAATACACTCTCGTCAGAGCTGCGAAGACTTGTTTTTTGAAGCGAGGAGTGGCTTGCACGAGGCAGAAGACAAAATGGAAGACTCAAGGAAAGGGACAGTGTTGGTTGATGCCACACTGCCAGGGAAAGTTCTTGTTTCTGGACATCGGCAGGTCGAGAGTTGATTGATATTTAGAAGAAACATCTGTTGTTGGCGAGCTGATGATGGCATGGATTGAAGAGGCTCATGAAATAAAGCAATTTCGATATGAGGAAGTGGCGGCTGAAGTCCGTTAGAGAGGATACGGCTGTACTCTTGTACCGTTTGAGGTTGGTGGTAATGCTTTTCCTGCTGCTTTCTTAAAGAGACACCACTGGTTTCCTAGTATCCAAAAGCCGAGTAAAGGCATGTGGCAAGAAAGCTGTAGAAGGTAGTGCATGGATTAACCGGAAATTCTTATCGAGTCGCAAGTAACATCATAGGCTAGTTGTAACGCAGCATCTTTTAGTGGTTGCAGACCCACCAGTTGGAGATGTATAAGCTTAATGGGCCAAAACTTTGTTGAAGCACAGCACTCGGCTGAAAAAATATCCACACGATTGCTTCCTCGACGGATACAATCTCCAGGAGTTTAAATGTAAGGTCAATAGACACCTCCTAACACACTAACCTGCTCCCATTCCTCCTGACGTTCCCTATGTCTAACATTCATTCCTCCTGACATTCCCTATGTCTAACCACTCCTTCTCTTTACCTTCTCCTATGTAGCCCCATGCGCAATAGTGGCAGTGGAATGCCTTGCTTGGGGTGAGATGATTAAAAAAAATGCAGCTGGTCTACAGTACTGGATATGCATATGTGTTCTATATATATATATATATATATATATATATGTGTGTGTGTGTGTGTGTGTCGATATATATATATATATATATATATATATATATATATATATATATTCTTCTGCAAATTAATTGAAACAAAATTAACAATGTCTTCCTGGAATTTTTCACAGTTTCCCTGATCAAGTATACGTCGTCACCTGTCGTTGTTTTTCTTTTTCGACTTCACTTACCTTTACGATTTGGACTGATGGATCCAGTTTCTTTCTTTGCTTTGAGGATACGACTGACAGTGGGAAGGCTGACACTAATAATATCCGCGATCTCTCTGTAAAGACTGCCAGTCTGTTCGTGCAGCGTTACAATTTCCGTACGTTTCCTTGGAATTACGTCCATTGCAAACAATGGCTCTAATACAAATATATATATTAGAACTTTGAATAAATTCTCGCTGAGTTTTCATAAAAAGTAATGTTTTTTTTACAAAAATTAGAAAGAAATAGGTGACTGAATGTATTGTCCATTGATAGCCACTACTTTTTCCCATCTTTCTGGTAGAATTTGAATTTCACATCCGAAAAACAACACGTCTTTTGAGACTAACCACGAGTTGACCAATTCTTTGACATCTTCGTAAGAATGACTGTGCTGCTCAGTTAGGTCATGTGCCATCGATCGGAATAAGTTATAATCGGACGCAACAATGTTTGATTAATATAGCGGGTATTCCCATTTAAGCGTTTCCAAGTAGGTTTTCACCCGTTTTGCAACATATGGCCTGGCGTTTGTCATATGGCAAAATCACTTTATCGTGTCTCTGCTCATATAGTGGCCGTTTTTTTTTCTTCAATGCTTGGCTCAAACGCATCAATTGTAGTCGATAGCGATCTCCCATGATGGTTTCAGTCGGTTTGAGCAGCTCATAATAAACTACACCCAGTTAACCCCACCAATTGCAGAGCAGAATCTTCGAACCATGAATATTCGGCTATACTAGGCTTACTCCAAGAACTTTTGCGCCTAAAATTATTGCCGTGTTTCCTCTTTTCATCAACGGCTACGATACGATGCAGAAAACTTTTCTTTTCTGCCGTTGAAGCAGCTGTTCACACGTGACAATACGTCTCTCGGCTTCAACTCGTACGGCACCCAATTTCCGCGCTTTTGAATCATTCCTAATAATTTCAATCATTTCGACTTGTTATGTGATCAACTTTTAATGATTCTGCAAGTTCAACTTGCGACTGACATCAGTCTTTATGAACTGATGACTCCAATTCTTCGTTTTCAAACTTTATCGATGCGCAAGATAGTTCTGTATCTTCAACATTAAAATCCTTATTTTTTGAAGCGCCTAAAGCAATCTCTGCATGTTGTTTCTAATAGAACATGGTCGCCGTAAGTCTCAACAAGAATTCTGTGTGCTTCAGCTGCAAATTTCTTTTGAAGAAAGTAGTACAGTAAGATTAACCGCAAATACATTTTTTGGAACGAAATCCGACATGTATAGCGCTATGAAAAACAAATTTGTTTACACTTCGGCGAAATGACATACTCTGAATTTCAGGCTTTCTTTTATTCAGTCAGTCAGTCAGTTAAGTGCCATATGTGATACACGCTTGAGCGATCATGTCTCGAAAAACTGACTGGGCACACGGTTATCCCGCTGTAGGTTGCCATTACTTTCTACGGTAGACTGGTTCCCAGCCAAGGCTAAAGAACCCAAACTGTCCTGTTATTTAACACATAACCGGAGTGTATTTGCACGTAAGTGTATGTAAGGAATTCAAGTGGAATTCGAACTCGCCTCCCCGATTTCTCGTTCTGAGCCGATAACCACTGCACCACAAAGCACATCCGCTTCCTGATATTACTTCTTTACAAAAGTGTTACTATCTGAAATTACACGTACGCAGTTTTGGGAACGTCATCTGTTACAAAACGGGAAGATAATATATATATATATATATATAGCTTACGGTCATATCACGTTGAATACACCGGTTCTCGCTCGATCACCGAAGTTGAGCCTGGTCAGTACTTAGATGGGTGACCACTTGGGAATACCGGGTGCTGTAAGCGTTATTGACGGATGTGCGTTGTGGTGCAGTGGATGTCGGCTTGGAGGGGGAAATCGGTGAGCCGAGTTCCAATTCCAGTCGAACACTTTGCATTCACTTACGCACTGGTACCCTTGGGAAAGGTATTAATCCGTCCCTTCCCTCCAGTTATGGGTTAAATAATTAAGGTCTGTTGTTCATGCAATCTGTGGCAGACGTCTGCACCTATTGTTTGTTATCAGCAGTTCCAAAAAGTGTGGATGGTGCTTCACAAGCCTTGACCACTTTAAACAATTCTTTGTGTGGCTGTCTGTGTTAGACTCTCATACGTCGAAATCGACGGGAGAGTGCATTATATATATATATATATATATATATATATATATATATATATATATATATATACTTTGTTTAATGGACATAAAATATGTTTCAATAATATATGCAGTCTATAATATACTGGAGATGCAATATGGCGTATATATAGTAAAGGAATTTTAAAACAAAATCTTATAACAAAATTATATTGGAAATAGCTGAAGAGTCGTGGAGCTTTTTTTAAGACACTGGAACAAGTAATGTAAGTTTTATAATCCCACTATTATAAGAACGAGCAGTATAAACGCAGAAAGATCTATTCAAATCTTATAATATAAGACACGAAGATTTTCTTAAAATATTCCGAGGCTTCATATACATATAAAAGATATTCAAGTAACACGCAAACTGTGCAAAAAAAAAAAAGGTTTATGCGCAGATAAACAACGAGTTTAGTGTATGCGCTGATGTTTTTTAAGTGGTACAATTATGTGTTTTCTCCCTGAGTTTATTTCAATTGCATCGTGAGAGGATTTTCAGAGAATTAGAGAACCTATCTCGATTTATTATTAGTGAACTCCACAGACAACAACAACAACAACAACAACAACAACAAAAACAACTGTTTAAGATAGATTCAGACGAGAAACTGAAAATACTATTAAAATTAAAAAGATGTGCGTTGTGGCACATTCGATATCGGCTCGGAAATCAAAGAGCCGAGTTCGAATTTCAGTTGAATTCGTAGCATTCACATTCGGGCAAATACCCGATTAATAGTCGAGACATGAACTGAAGCTAGAAATCAGAATAGAGTTCGCAAGGCGTGAAGTGTGAGAAAAAAATGTTGGGGTAGAATTGGCCATTAAATTTAACTATTTCAACGCTAAAAAGGGTGAAACTTAGATGACAGTCTAGTCAGTCAGTCAGTTAAGTGCCATACGTTATACACTATACACGCTTGGGCGATCATGTCTCGAAAGATACATGACTGACTGGGCAGAAGATTATCCCGCAGTAGGTTAGCCTTTGCTTTCTGCGGTAGACTGGTTGCCGACCAAGGCTATAGAACCCAATCTGTCCTGCTATTTAACCTATAACTGGAAGGAAGAGACGGATTAATACCTTTCCCCAAGGGTATTTGCGCGTAAGTGAATACAATGAATTCAACTGGAATTCGAACTCGGCTCCCCGGTTTCTCGTTTCGAGCCGATATCTACTTTACCACAACACACAACCTAGTAGCACGCTTAAATTCATGAGTTTAGAGTCAGTCGGTCAGTTAAGTGCCATCCGTTAAACACGCTTAGGCGATCATGTCTCGAGAAAGACATGACTGACTGGGCAGAAGATTATCCTGCAGTAGGTTGCCATGGCTTTCTGCTGTAGATTGGTTGCCAGCCAAGGCTATAGAACCCAATCTGTTCTGTTATTTAACCCATAACTGGAAGGAGAGTTTGGAGTACCAGCAAATAAAGCGTGTCAGAGCAGTTGCTATGATAATCTCTCCAAAGTTATTTATAAATGGAACTGTGTGTGTGTGTGTGTGTGTGTGTGTGTGTGTGTGTGTGTGTGTGTGTGTGTGTGTGTGTGTGTGTGTGTGTGTGTGTGTGTCCGTTACCTATAGACTCCGAAAGGGCTGAACCGATTTTATTGAAAATTTACACAGTTGTACTATAAGCCTCTGTGAGTGTTCTTAGCTAGGTTTTGAGTCGAGGTACCCCCGATAAATATTGAAAATCGATAATCAAAAAAATCGGTTTATAGAAGGAGTGGTCCGATTTAAATCAAATTTGATACACTCATAGACAAAGACATAAGAAACAATATTCAGAAGTTTCAAGGCTGCAGTTCTTACAATAGTGCAGAAAATTTGATATTGATACCAGGAAATCAAAATTTGACTTACATCCATTCATTTTTCTTTCAGTCTACGGTTTCGCTTTAATTGGAAACAACTGTTGCTTTTTAGTCTTTCGTGCCAACGTCCGAAGAGTCTGAGCTCCAGGACCATGGATTAGTTTTAAAGCTTTCATTACACCCGAGTAACGCCGGGCTATACTGCTAGTATTTGTAGAAAAGACAGAGGGAAGCCACGTTGCGTAGGTGAGAAAGTGATTGAAGTCGAGATGCCTGGTCAGGACCGATTCAATTACAGACAGTTCTTTGAATTTTGTTCAGAACCTCGAGATGAGTACTAGGAGCTGCAGACCAGATATAGCAACAGTAATAAATGCACGGATGAATGGTAGATTTGACATGACTCATGGGACGAGAACAATCTACCCGAGAATAGTCTAGCGAAATAAAAGGATTGGTTCAAAATTCTAATCACCTGAAAAATATCGGAGTGTCAGTCAGTTAAGTGCCATACGTGATACACGCTTGGGCGATCATGTCTCGAAAAAGACATGACTGGCTGGGCAGAAGATTATCCCACAGTAGGTTGCCATTGCTTTCTGCGGTAGACTGGTTGCCGACCAAGGCTATAGAACCTAATTTGTCCTGCTATTTAACCCAAAACTGGAAGGAAGGGGCGGATTAATACCTTTCCCAAGGGTAATTTGCGCGTAAGTGAATACAATGGAATCAACTGGAATTCGAACTCGGCTACCCGGTTTCTCGTTCCGAGCCGATATCTGCTTTACCACAACGCACATCAGAGCGTACAACGGCCAAAATGTCGTGAATAAAGGAATAAAAATAAGTCAACAGTCCGGACAATATAAATAATGTAAATATCTCAGACATATAGACAATAGGGATTCTTAATTTAAAAAATACGAAGAGAAATTGCATATCTTCTATATATATATATTGTATTCTGATGGTACAATTGACTAGTTCGGAATTTTTGTTACGATGATCATTCAGTTTGGGGTCCGATAAAATGTTGATTACAACGTTGCAGTAACATTGACTTAATATCACATATTGTCCAACCAAAATACAATCTTTTTTTCTCTCGGTGGATGAGTCTCGATGGCCTGACAAAGCCCAGCCCCCTTCAGGGTGGTTTTAAATTCAGCGGTTTCCTTCTCCTAGAATAACCGACAACCAAAACTGGAAAGTCTGTTCTGCTCTCCTACTAACCCAGTTGAATAAGAGTGGTTGAGAGATGGTTTCCTACTTTTAAAAAGATGTTTGTGCAAAAGTGAATGCAAGGATATCGGTTAAAATTGGAAAGAGGCAGGCCTATGGCCATTTTGCACCGATAACCGCTACACTTTGTGCATATCCAAAGGGCATGCATAAATGGTGAAAGAATAAAAAAACAGAAATCTATGAAGAAGCAATATTACCGATATCTTAAGAAATTTAGTATATGATTAGAGTAAGAGAGAAAAGAATTCCTACCAGAGGAGAAATTTCAAATCCAAATGTAGGTATTTTTAGCCATAAGAGGAATTCAGTAACCAGAAACTCTAACCAGAGAAAAATAATGTACTCACTCTCCTTTCCTATAGTTTTCTTTTAATCAATTAAAAACTTAAAATTTTCACATGTTTGCTGATAAACTACATTTTATAATGAAATGTAAATATTTCGCAAATATATTTCAATTAAAGCAACAAAATTTTATATTTTTTAACTCTTTTGTATCTGGTTTTAATGTTTTGACCAGGAGTGTATATGTAATAATTTTCCGTTGCTTCATTAATATACATAACACGTATATTAATACGCACAAAGACATATAGACATAACTAACGTTAGCTTTTCTATTAACACATAAACATACACTATGATACCATCCAAAATATTCTTCGCACACACATTTCAAAATAAAAAAATAATTATCTATTGTTTTTTTTTTTTTGGCACATATCTGACCAATAAAAACTAACACCAAAACGAAAGACCAGAATATTATTATTATATTTATTTTTTTTATTTTTTCTCAATAAAAGTAGAAAATATTAGATTCTTGTCGGATTCTGATCCATATATTTAACTATATAATTTATATATTTGATTATTTACGATAAAATTTTGTTTTGGCACACATTTTCGTAACAAACATTTATCGTAAATAATCAAGGCGGTAGAAATAAATATATGAATAAACTGCTTGACTAAAAACAGAATATCTACTCAAATATGAGTATCGATTAAAAATAATGTTCAAACAAATAATTTCATATATATATATATATATATATATATATATATATATAAAGCAGCATTTTCTTGCAAATTGTGGTGTTCTCTTCCATATATATATATATATATATATATATATATATATACACACACACACACAAAGTAGCATGATTTTGCAAACTACTAATTTGTTATCACGTTCATATATATATATATATATATGTGTGTGTGTGTGTGTGTGTGTGTGTGTGTGTGTGTGTGTGTGTGTGTGTGTGAAAGTGATAACAAATTAAGTGTTTGCAGAAAAATGCTACTTCATACTTAAACCCATTTGGGTTTAATTAATTTAATTACTGAGGCTTGAAAAGCGTAGTACACAGGACATAATTCAAGACGTGTCTGTTTTTTAGGTTGATTCTTTTTGTATTATGTATTTTATTTGTGTAAAAAAATGGTGCCGCATGGGCAAAGCAAACGAAAAAGAAACAAGAATTCGTGAGAGTGAATTTGAGCGAACAAAAGCCCAAGTATCTTACTATTTAGCAAGAAGTATTAGTTTTGAAAATATAAAAACACAAAATAAAACGAAGATTTCTTCACATGCAGTCAACATTTTCAGCGGTTCAATAAAAGTTATACATGAAGAGTGTATCTGGTTCCAATATAGGCATCCATACGTGCATATACAAAAGATGCTGTATTTACTTTATTCGGACTATTGCCCTCATCTTTGTTGCCATTTGTACGAGGTTTCGGCCGTTTTACACTCTGGCCGTTTTACACTCTGGCCTTTTACACTCTGGCCTTCTTCAGGTGCTAGGAATTTCAAACCGAACCCTTTATTACAATCACTGGGGTATATGAACTTTATTCCTTGCGTAGTAGTGCCTCTTTTGTTAGTCATGAGTTATCTCCCTCTAACCCTGTAAGTTACTTGTTTATCACTGCTGTAGCCTTGTTTGAACTTACAATACTTTTGGTCAAGTCACAGAAACTAATCAACGTCTATATTCACTGGGCAATGTGTCTTTATGGAATGGAGTTCATATACCCCTGTGATTGTAATAAAGGGTTCGTTTCGAAATTACTACCTGAAGAAGGCCAGAGCGTACAATGTCAGGTTATACAAAAGGATCCAACACAAAATAAATCGACAAAACTTGTCTATATTATTCAACGAAACCTGTATTAATGAAAAAATTGCCAAAATACACACAATATATATATATATATATATATATATATGATAAAAAATTATGTAGATATATATATAATGTTATAATTAAGAAAGTGACTATATCTGAGCTGCTGATTTTGGCAGCTCAAATACAGTCATTTCCTCTCTGGCCCAACGTGGCTTCCCTGTGTCTTTTCTACAAATATTTTCACGGCTTCTGCTCCGTTGAACTTAGCTCACTGATGCGACCATATATGAATTTACTCGAGCCACAAGATTAGCAACTAAGTCCCACCCTTTTGCTGTGAAAACAATAAAATGTAAACGCAAATCTACTCCACCAGCTTCTTTTCTCGCACTTCCTGCCTGTAGAATTCCTTTCAATTTACTTGCTTCCCCGACAGCTAGAATATCCAAGAATCTAAATGTAAAGTCAATAGTCATCTCCTATCTCACCAACGTGCATCCTCTGACGCATGCTCCTTTCTCTACTCACATCAGTATCCTCATCCTTCTCTTACCCATTTCCTGACACCCTCTATAACTCTTTCTCATGTAACCCCTTCAAAACAGTGGCAGTAAAATTCCTTGCTTGGCGCGATATGATTATAAATATATATATATATATAATTCTCCAAGTGTATAATGTTAGCCATGAAAGGAATCCAGTTCCTAAGGAATCCCACCCCGAGAAATAATGTACACTCTCTCTTTATATATATATATATATATATATATATATATATATATATATATATATATTAAAAAAGGATTAATTCAAAGATGTTGAATGGCCATTTCGATATGAAGATCCCCACGGGGGATAACACATCATATATATATATTTGCTCTGTAATATTTTATTACATTGAGCTCTCTTCCTGTATCATTTTTTAATATTAATATAAAATTTTTAATATTAATTAGGATCGGGTTTTTGGAATTTACCTTCCTGCTTTTTTCCCTTGAATTGAAGTATCTGAATTAATATATATATATATATATATATATATATATATATATATATATATATATATAAAGAGAGAGTGTACATTATTTCTCGGGGTGGGATTCCTTAGGAACTGTATATATATATATATATATGAAAGCGATAACGAATTAGCAGTTCTGAATAAAAATAAACGCTACTTCATACTTTAACCCATTTGGGACTATTTAATTGTTGAGGCATGTAAAGCGTTGGACACAGAACATAATTCAAGACTTGCCAGTTTTCTAGTTTGTTTTTTAGATTGTGAAAGACATTTTGCGACTTTCTTTGTTGCAGATGAAAGCCATATTCGAAATTAAGTTTATTGACAAGCTTTCGACTCACATGAATCATCTTTAGGGCTATTAAAAAGAAAAAGAATATAAAATGAAGTGAAGGGAAATCAAAAGTATTCTAAGTAGCGCATTGTTTTAAAATTGTCGCTGTATTTTGTTTGAAATTGAATCCAATAATTCAAAACGCGAAAAGACATGTCAGCAACGTGCGACGATAAGATGTAACAGTAGCGTGTCGTGACGTGTCATTGTTTTGCTATTTTTTAGGGATAGAATATCTATCCGTTTTATAAAAATATGTTTGGGAATACAATTGCTGTCTGATTATAATAAATTTAAATGACATAATCGTGAAGCCTTTAATGATATATAATTTTTTTTAAAAAAAGAGTAAAAGCTAAGGCAGAGAAAAAAACGAAGAAACGAACAAATGATCAAGACACCCTACACGTACGTACATCCGCACAGACGGACGCACAGGCACAAGCGCACATTTGCACAGACGAGCGCTTGGCCACGTAAACTTGCATCAATGATAAGTGTATAAAAAAGAAATATCGAGTAATATAAGCAGTCAATTGATAATATCCTCTGAAGAGTGGAGAGAAGGGCTGTCTACAAAACTCTGGTGTTGAAATGGTGAAGGTAATACCAATCAAGTAAGTGACAAACCTTCACTTATATATATATATATATATATATATATATCTGTGTGTGTGTGTGTGTGTGTGTGTGTGTGTGCGTGTGTGTGTGTGTGTGTGTATAAAGATGCGTCTCTATGAGCGTGTACGCGTGATTGTGTGTGTATCAGTAAATATGAATTGTTATTTTCAGAAACGTTTATAACCTTCACACATTGCAGGATGTAATGTCAAATTTATTTCACATATCAGTCACTACCGTGTTGTCAGTTCGATCACCTCTGGGTACATAGCTGTCTTAGCCTTGTACCAAACCTAAGTTATACTTAGTAAATAATTATATATAAAATTAAAGCTAGCCAAATAAATATACCAGTCTATATTATAAGTGAACATAAAAAAAACGACCCCTCGTAGTCGTCGATGCATTTATGTTTGTGCCTCGATATGCGATCGTCGACGAACATCGATTGATTCCGAAAATGTAAAGATATTCAGATGTGAACTGTGACTTAATTTATTGCTGCTTTAGAAAGGGAGAATGTGTTATTCGATATTATTACCGATGGCCAAGATGATTTGTGAGTGAATGAACTCAGGCTCACTCGGCCCGTGTATTTATAAGTGGATGCGGTCGCCGGTGTGCCTATGTGTCTGGCCTATCTAAGTATATACATGCGGGTATCTGTGTGTGTACATACGGGTATGTTGGTGTCCTGGAAAGGTTGAACTCGTTGCGCAACGTGTATGAATACGAGGGCAAGTTTCATTTTCTTTCTTTATTTATTTTTCTTTCTTTCTTTCTTTTACATTACTTTTATTCATTATTTTCCTTCTTTCTGCAGTTTTTCTTCTTTTTTTTTTTTTTACCGTCGCATTTCACTGTCCTATGAATGTAATAGCATATATATATATATATATATATATATATATATAAAAACACAAAATTATCACGATACTCGTTTCGAAAAACCCTCCGTGTATATATGTAGAAGGAAAAAGTGTTGTAAAAAAGGAAAGAGCTAAGCACATGAATATCAGCCAAAGAGATTTAGACCGAGCCAGCACGTAGCCCAAAGAAAAAACCCGAGACGAGTAATCAATAACAAAAAGGCGCTCAATACTACAAAGGTTTTACCTAAACGGATCTTCAGGAAACGTTGGAGCTCTCACACCCTGATTGAGAAGAATGGCAGACTTTGAAAAACAGTAGCTACTCTGGCATCTACGCATCGTTCATTCAGCAATGAATTACAACACTCTCAGCTATTGGGCGTGTATAATGATAATTATATACGCTAAAAAGTCTGCCTCCTCCTACCGAGCGCCCATAGCTCAGAGGTAGAATCGCTGACTGACGCCATTTTGGTCGGGTTTCAATCCTGGGTTAAAAGCAATTGGATGTCTAACCATACTGATGAGCTGTGATACAGCGAAACAAATCTGTCTACGGATGACTATATATATATGTGTGTGTGTGTGTGTGTGTCTGTGTGTGTGAGTAGTAGTAGTATTGAGTATTCATATTTCATACATAATACAAAAAAAAAATTACCAGATTGCGATAGATACATAGATGCTTATGTGTGGGGGGTGCATACATATAAACTGACGTGCTAAATGTTATGGGGGAGTACTATTTGACGAGCTTTTATCCTTTGTTCCATGAATTTACTTGTACTACTAGATTAGCATTTATGTCCCACCCTTTTACAGTTGAAATATAACAGTGTCTCTTCTACTCTAATAGTTTCTTTTCTCGCACTTCCCGTCTGTGTAACTCCCTTCTGTTTACTTGCTTCCCCGATAGCTCCAACGTCAGTTGCCATCTTCTATATGAATACCATCCATCTTTAATCCTTTTTTCTTCCCCCGTTTTTTTTTCTCACTGTAACCCCCTGCGCACAAGTAGCGGTCCCGCCTGACTTTGGGTGAAATGATTAAAAAACAGATATGAAAAAGTAATGATAGGTGGAACCACTGATGTCATAGAAATTTCAAGACCTATATAAGTTGTATTTTGAGATATGGTGCCTCAGGGTTAGCATCAGGTAGGCTGCTCATCAATTCAAGGCGGAGTTCGATTGAGGTGTGATAATCGGCGCCAGATGGATGACATTTAGTACTCAGTGGAAAGATTGAAAGCAAGAGAAACAGAGGAAACAACGCATAACATATAATAAGCTTGATTAAATGGATGGTGGACCAGGGTTTAGGGGAAATTACAAAAAAGACAAAATTTATTAAGAGCTACAAAGGACAGGTAATTGTGGAAATCCATGTTTGCCTACGTCTTGAGGGGACATGACGCATAAAGAAAAAGCGATTATTTGATATACGTCGATCTACGGTGTCATCAGAGTTCTGAGAATACCTGACAGAAGGTATTACCGACCACTGTGAACAACAGAAGATCATAGCCAAAGGTGTTTTTCTCTTAACCATTCCAAGTGCATTGCGCTCACACATAACTCGGGCAGCGGTGTTGTAGCAGCTCGTTTGGGTTTGTCTGTGTTATGACTTTAAGGTGAAATTACGACCAGCCGCATCAAGTCACCAAGAACGCAGAGCCTTTGGGGTTAATAATTCTGTGAGTAAACGCACCAACAGGCATGAATTCAAGAATTTAAAGTCGGGAGATCTGTTGCTTTTTACTGTACCCCGCAGTGACCGACAACAGTTTCTGGATGATGTAAGCGTGAAAGCTGCCGTGGAGGAGGAGGAAAGGGAAGGGGCATGAGTTGAGTAAGTGTATACGTCACACACTGTCGGATATTTACAAACCACAGCCTGTTTCTCGTTGTTTTCTCGGAACAGTAACATACCCATATTTTATCGAAATACAGTGACCAGTGACGAAAAGTAGGTCCTGTATGATACTCGCAAGCGCGCCAGACATTGGTTGTCTTGTCCGCGTTTTAGTTGGAAGACACTGCTATCGGCCCTTACGCGAACAGTTACCACCTCTTTATTCATTAAACAGCCATCTTCGTGCGAAATCTTTCTCAAATGAGGCAGACTTGCAACATGCAATCACAGATTTCGTTGCGTTCAAAACACTTGATTTTTACGACCCGGAAATTGTGGAGGCACATTATCAAAATCAAGAAGTCGATAGGGATTTCTTTTCCAGACTAACCGCATGTTAAATTTCCTGTACACCATTTTTTTTCTCTATTAAATAAAAAAAGGCCACCACTTTTTTGGTTACTTTGTATTAAGTGGATACTTATAAAGAAAAAATTATAAAAAGTATAATTGAACCTTGCTTAGCTCTAAAGTGTGGTTATTATAATGGTTACCCAAAAGGCAGATTGTTGTTTATCAGAACTATTCAATGCATTTTCGACTTTTAATTACGCTGTTAAAAAAATCATTACTAAAACTCGTGTAGCCCCCAAACATAATGTTTATGGTAATAAAACATAATGTCGTATTCTGAATAGAAATTAAAAAATTCCTTAAATAGAAATATATTTATATTCCTTAAATAGAAATATATCTCGAAGATTTTATATAAAATATGTTGGTTAAGACCAATTTTATTCTGAGAACATTGACTTGTGTTATAAAATCAGACATCGTGTATATACGGTAGGCGGTGTACGTGATTTTGTGTGTACGTATATATATGTTAGCATGCTTTTCAACCGTACTTTTGTGTCTATGTCGGTATGAAGAAATTTATTGACTCTACTATGCGTGGCGCAAAAGACATCTTATTTGGAAAACTGAAATTCCTGTCTACATAAAGGGCGTCACGAAGAATCCAATTTGGTATTCGACACCTCGCCTTATACTAATTTTGGAATCCAACTTGAAGCAATGGAAACTAATACTTAGCAAATAAGCTATGTCCGCTATTGTATGCATCTGCTGGTCTGTATATGTGCATAAAAGATGTGTGTGAGCAGGCGCGTGCGCACGCGCACACAGGTCTTCTTTCGTGCATAAACAAGTTGTTCCATCTCAGCGTTATTTACCGTCCATGCACGAACACATATTTTGGGGGGACATTATCGTTAATTTGCACATGAGATCGTGTGCAAAAGATTGCAAACGGACATTTTAGCTATCAGCGGATATAGCTCCGCGGTATTTTAGATGACTGATGGTCGAGAGATCTAAACCACCAGACGGGTGTGTGTGTGTGTTGGATTTGGTTTCTGTTTGTTCCCAAATTGAGGAATTTAGAAATGGTAACTCATTTTGCAGTGGAACTATATTTTCTTTACAACTTCTTTTAAATAGTTTTGTTCATTCTTTTTCTTATTTTTAGATTTCTTTATAAAAACAAATTTGTTGATATTATTATATTACTAGAATTAATGCGGAAAATAAATGAAAAATATCCTTTATATAACGTATTCTATCGTCCATTAATTCTTTCTTCTCTCCCTTTTTCTTCCTCTTCTCACTCTCTCTTTCCCTCTCTCTTTATATCTTACATTTTTTTTATTTTCTCTCTCTTTTTATCTACATGCTCCCTCTTTTCTCTTCCCTCTCTCGCCTTTCTTCATTTCTCTCTCCTCCCATTCGATTTTCTCTTTTTGGGTATCCTTCTAGTCATCTTTTCTCTCTCTTTTTTGTCTCTTAATTTTTCTGCCACTTTCCCTCATTCTTCGTCTCTATCTCGTTCTCTTTTTCTCTGCGTGCTCTCATCTTCTCCTTTGCCTCCTCTCTTTCTCTTTTTCTCTCTTTCGCTTCTCTTTCTATTGTTCGAACTTTCTTACTCGTTCATTGTCTTCCTTACTTTCAACTTGGCTATAAAAGTCTGTTTTCTCTTTCCTTTTTATTATTTTGCTCCAACTTAGCTTTCCTTTTATCAATCTTTATGTTTTTAGCCAACTATGAAGAGCGCTAACATTAATGGCTGATCTTGAAACCTATTGACAGTAAGCCTCGTCAACGCTTACCGATTGATTGATTAATTCGGTTTCTACAGCTTATCAACAGACTGGAGGTTATTTAAAGGTAAAACTATTTTTTAGATATTAATAGTTTTGCGATAAAAAAAAGCAACTTACTAATTAATTCATACCTGGGGAGAAAATAGTTTGATTCATGACATTCCCCAGGGTGTTTATGCCTAAATGAATATAACGAAACCATCGCGAAATGGAACACGGCTCTCCGATTAACAATTATGCGACATTACCCGTTGCTTAAAGCACTTTGCGTTCCAAAGCGGTCACCCATCTAGGTACTGACCAGATTCGACGTTGCTTAACTATTGTGATCTCAAACGACGCGCAAAATAAAACTTAAATTCGTGTGCATTTACTGATACTCTCTTGTTCTACCAATGACTTTTATTTCTAGTGGTAACCAGTGAGAATCGAACCCATAACATCACTAAATCACAGAATAAATCGCGTTTGATTCTAATGAAAACGATTATTTGTTGTATTTCTTAGAAATTCGTTGTGGGGTCTGGATATCAGCTTGGAACGATAATTCAGAGATCCGAGTTCGAATTCCAGTTGAATTCGTTGCATTCACTTATATACCCTTGAGAAAAGTATTAATCTGTCTCTTCCCTCCAGCTATGGGCTAAATAACAGGACAGATTGGGTTCTATAGCCTATATTTTGGAAAAAGGGCATGGAAAATTTGATATCCATAGGATAGTTTGAAGGAAAGAGAGACAGAGGAAAACAACGCATAATTTAGAACTAATTAAGAACTACAAAAGACAAGAAATTGTGGAGAGCCATGATCGCTCATATTCTGAAGGAACACAGCATACAGAAAGAGAATTTGTAGATATACTGTGTGTGTGCGTGTGTGTGTGTGTGTGTGTGTGTGTGTGTGTGTGTGTGTGTTTCATTGCTCGTCCAACCTACGAGTAGCTATAGTGCCATCTTTCAGTAATCAGTTCACTCATCCTCTCTCTTATTCTTCTTTTATTTTCTGTGTACGTTTCTACACCCTCATTTCTTTTTTTTTTTTTTTTGTATATTTTCCGCGTTTTTACATCAACTTCCGCCAACGTCTTTGCAGCCATTTTCCCCGCGGCACGAAATTCGATCCTGAAGAAAAAGGTTACTCTATTATTCAATGTCTTTCATCTATCTCCTTCTCTCTGTGTCTCTGTCTCTCTCCCCCCCCAATTTCCTTTCTCTTTCCTTTTTTATCTGTGAGTTTTTGCCTCTTTCCTGATTCTTTAGTCTTTCATTTTTTCTCAAATTCTAAGGATCAAACAATCAATTAATATGCTTTGCGGTATATATATATATATATTCTTTTCTCTCTCTCTCTCTCTTTCTTTGATCTCCTTTCCGATCCTTTTTTCACTCACACACACACACACACACACACACACACACACACACACACATACTCACAAAAAATTTCTTTCGGGAAGACCTATTTTCCCAATGTGACTGACCAAAAATCCGAATTTTTTTTTTAAATATCTCTATGAGTGATGGAGAATTATTCAGCCCTACCTTCTTATATATAAACTTATACAGAACTTGGGATAAACGAAAAGTTTGAAGGTGAATAGAATTATTAATACATTTGTTGCTAACAGTTGAAAAGGGAAAACTGAAATCTTGGCTTACATAAAGAGAAAAGAGTGTCTAGAGACATGATGCGCCGAGAGTTCACAGAAAATAAGAGAAGCAGATGAAAGCATCGCGTAGTCTACTCGACAATTTTTAAGGAAATGAATAGTGCGTTGACAAGCATGACTGGATTCTCCTGCTTGTGTAACATGGTGCGGAGTCCTGTTACCAGACTTATGGTCTTCCAGCAGCCAGTCACTTGAACCAGGGCAGCAGTACCTCCACAAGGCATGATGTAGATCTCCGTGTTGGGTCTGAGGTCCTGTGGGATGATGAATATCGTCACCACCACTAGTGATGACTTCAAATAACATGATGTTGGTTGATTATTTGGATATCACTATCGGTACACCTTTTGGGCATCCTCAGTACTGTTCTTAGATTGACACCCAAACACTCTAAAGTGTTCGTATTAGAGTTTCTGGCGCGAATGCCAAGCAGTGCTTCGTGCAGTTTCTAAATTTATAGCGGTGTGAATCGCGACGTGACGTTCTTTTTCTCACTGACGGTGCCCAATTGACCCTACTATAATGTGAAACTGACAAAATAAAAAAGAACGAAGCGCATGGGCGAAATTTCAAATAGAAAATGACGACAATTTACCCATCGCAAGCTGTATATAAAACCCAGGATATATGATCTTCACTTTCAAGACTGGTTCGCCTTTTTCTCCTTGAACGCTTAGCGTGGCAAGAGTTTTATTACCCTCATCTTATGTAACCCAGTGTAATACTAGATTAAGTTTACAAAATATCTATTACGACTGTTAAAAGTAAAGTCTTGACTACTCAATATTAAGAGATCTAAATGGTTATAGCAATCATTAACCGTTTTCTTATAAGGAAATTTTCGAAATTCACTGACCGAACAGTCAACTGCCGGCTGAAATACGTTAAATCTTTCAGGAAAGTAAGTTTCTGCAGTTCATTAAGTGTTATCGCTCTTTCCAGTATTGATGGTTTTGTTTTTTGTTTTTTTTAATCATATCACCCCAAGCAAGGCGGTAATGCCACTGATGAGCAGGGGGCTACGTAAGGGTAAAAAGAATGGAAAAGAGAAAGCCGGAAACCACATCCTAAACAGGGAACAAGGGATGAGCCTCTTCACCTGTTCAATAGATGTGGGTGGAGTGTAAACCGGGCGATAGTTTAGTCTATCTACTCCAATTGAAAAAAAATAAAGAATAAATAAATAATAAAAAAGGAAAAGAGTGAAAAGATTGGAAAAGAGAAAACCGGAAACCGCATCCTAAACAGGAAACAAGGGATGAGCTTCTTCACCTGTTCAATAGATGTGGGTGGAGTGTGAACCGGGCGATAGTTTAGTCTATCTACTCCAATTGAAAAAAAATAAAAAATAAAAATAAAAATAAAAAATAAAAAAGGAAAAGAGTGAAAAGATTGGAAAAGAGAAAACCCTGTGAAATGTTACCGTTTTGATTATGTAATTATTTTCTCTGTAAGTTTTAGGCGATATTTAGGATGTACGTTGTGGCGCATTGGATATCGGCTCGGAACGAGAAATCGGGTAGCCGAGTTCGAATTCCAGCTAAATTCCTTGCTTTTACTTACGCGCAAATACCCTTGGGAAAGGTATTAATCCGTCTATTCCTTCCAGTTATGGATTAAATAACAGAACAGATTGGGTTCTATAACCTTGGTCGGCAACCAGTCTACCGCAGAAAGTAATGGCAACCTACTGCGGAATGATCTTCTGCCCAGTCAGTCAAATTCACTTTCGAGACATGATCGCCCAAGCGTGTATCACGTATGGCACTTAACTGACTGATATTTAGCTGTTGCTGCTATTGAAAGTCCTCAAATGATGTGCTTTCTGTTATCTGGCATACTTCTTTCTTTGTGATTGTCTAGCGCCAGTCCTCAAGGATGGATGAAATATAGTCTTCACCAAGAATTACAGATTTTACGCCCACAAAGCCTATTTTAACTCTTGATCTTAGATGGCTGTTGTATATAGGTGGCAGTTTACATGTTTCTGGGGTGGGGGAGGCTTACGGTCATATCACGTTGAATACACCGGTTCTCGCTTGATCACCGAAGTTAAGCAACGTTGAGCCTGGTCAGTACTTACTTGGGTGACCGCTGTAAGGTGCTGTAAGCGTTTGGTGACGGATGTGCATTGTGGTGCAGTGGAAATCTTCTTCGGAAAGAGAAATCGGTGAGCCGAGTTCGAATTCCAGTTGCATACCCTGCATTCACTTAAGCACTGGTACCCTTGGGAAAGGTATTGATCCGTCCCTTCCCTCTAGTTATGGTTTAAATAACAGCGTAGGACTTAAAATCAAATCCCAATGAATCTTGATACTCGAAAAGAAAAAGTATTACTAGATAGAAAGCTTATATAATAAATTATTGAAAGAAAAAGGTATTACCAGCAATAAAAATTTAGTTGGCAATAAATGACCCGCCGAGGTTGATATACCATAAAAACAAAACAACCAACATATTTCTGAGCGGGTTTGTTTCATAGCATCCATATGAATGTCTTGATCTGACAAGGCTATTCAATACATGACTGATAGAGCAACAATTATAAAACAGTTATTTTTTTATGAGAAAATCATTATCATTTAAATATTTTTTCGGCCGATCTATTCAACAGCCTTCTTTACGTATACTATCAATATGATAAGCAATTTTTTTTATCCCTGTTAGATTTGTTGCTTATCATTTCACGCCAAGCAAGGTAATACCGCTACTGGTACGCAGAGAGGTCACATGAGAGGAGAGCAAGAAGAAAAGATCATTATACAAGGGGGTGCCGGAGAAAAGATAAGAGAAAGATGGAGATTTTGATGTGCAGGGCGTTACGTGAGAGTAGAGCGAGAAGGAAGAAGCTTTTAAACTCTTGAAGATTGTAGCTATCACGGAAGTGAGTATACGGAAGGGAGTTCCATAGGCGGGAAATGCAGGAAAAGAAACCGATGGATCAGAAGTGAAGGTTACATTTAACAGGGTGACTGTAAAAGGGTGGAACCTAATTCATGAAGAGGAGGTGCCGGAGAGATAAGCTCGTCAGAGCAGAAGCTGTGAAAATATTTGTAAAAAGGACAGAGGGAAGCAACATCCCGTTGGTGTGAAAGTGACTGAAGTCGAGCTGCCAAATCGGGATCAATTACATTGCAGATCCTTCTTTGGATTTTATCGGAAACCCCGAGGTGAATAGCAGGAGCGCTTCACAAGGATTTGTGTTGGTGGACATAATGGAAACGTCTGAGAAAAGAATATTTAAACTTATTTATCAATGGAACTTTGTCTGTGTGTGTGTGTGTCTGTGTGTGTGTGTGTCTGTGTGTGTGTGTGTGTGTGTGTGTCCGTTACTTATAGACTCCGAAACGGCTGAACCGATTTTCTTGAAAATTTACACAGTTGTAATATAAGCGTTTGCGATTGTTCTTAGCTAGGTTTTATGTCGAGGTACCCCCGATAAGTATCGAAAGTCGATAATCGAATAAATCGGGTTATAGAAGTGGTCCGATTTTAATCAAATTTGATACACTCATCGACAAAGACATAAGAAACGATATTCAGAAGTTTCAAGGTTGCAGTTCTTACAATAGTGCAGAAAATCGAGAATATATATATATATATAACAGGCGATATGTTTGTGTGTGTGTGTCTGTTTATCTGCCTGTATGTCTGGGTTTTTTTTTTTTCTGCCCTTTTATTTTAGCTTTTGCTTCGGGTTTGGCTCTAAGTAGGTATAATTGTAGTTCTTAGTTCTTAGCATTATACCATTTACTCAGAGGACTTATTTAACCTTCAAATTCAGTTTACGACGAAAAAATCTTATTTAATATCGATACCAGGAAATCAACATTTGACTTACATCCATTCATGTTTCTTTCAGTCTACGGTTTCGCTTTAACTGGAAACAACTATTGCTTTTTAGTCTTTCGTGCCAACGTCCAAAGAGTCTGAGCTCCAGGACCATGGATTAGTTTTAAAGCTTTCAGTACACCCGAGCAACGCCGGGCTATACTGCTAGTCCTAAATATATAGCAATCATAAGATTTGTTCTATTGAGAAACAGTATGCAAAATCTTCTTCTTCTATGTGCCTTGTCCCTTCAGTACGAAGGGGACCATGGCCTTCCACATCTGTCTATCCCTAGTGGCTCTTAGCACGCCTTCTCCTGTTACCCCACCCAAATCTCACCCTGCTATCCACTTGCTTAAGCGCATCGATTATGTTACGCGCTGCTTTTTCCTGTCCCTCTTTCCTTCTATCTGACCTGTGAGTATCAGATTCTCCAAGCTCTCTTTCCTCATTATATGTCCCAGGAACTTTAGCTGTCTGTTTTTGGTGTTCAGTATTAGTTTCCTTTTCGTTTCCAACCTTTCCAAAACCTCATCTTTGCTGCCATGCACGGTCCATGGTATCCTCAGTAACCTTCTATTGAATCACATTTATATTACTGAACAGGCATCACTTAACAATCCAGTACTTTGTTTCTAGCGAATCTTTCCTGTCTATCAATACTTTACTCATCTTTTGGCTATGCCAATTCGTCTTCGGATATCAATTTCGCACTTTCCGTTTTCTGTTAGAACAACTTTCCAGGTATTCAAATTTCTGTACCTGCTTGATTTTAGTATCTCCCGCCTGTAGTTGGCATTTTGTGCTGCTCTTTTTGCTGATGATC
The DNA here is from genome assembly GCA_037127315.1 of Ascarosepion bandense. Taxonomy (NCBI): domain Eukaryota; kingdom Metazoa; phylum Mollusca; class Cephalopoda; order Sepiida; family Sepiidae; genus Ascarosepion; species Ascarosepion bandense. The sequence goes on from JBBBDQ010001337.1 coordinate 5,871,695, forward strand.
ATGCATTCAGTTTTCTTGTAGTTTATTTGTAGTCCTTTCTTTTCGCTTTCTTCAACAACCTTCTGTAGTAGGTCTTGTAGTTTCATTTCTATGTCTGCTATCAGCACTGTATCATCAGCACATTTTATATTGTTCATATTGTGGCCCACGATTATGAATCTTGGCATGACTGCTAGGGCTCTCAGAACTGTCTCGCTGTACAAAAAGGGTGAAAAGGACATTCTTGTCTTACACCCCTTTCTATCTTTGTGTATATGCTGAACTCGTTTCGTGTTTATATGTTTGTTGCCAGTAGAGGCTCTTGACTACTATAATGTCTTTCACAAATTTTTCTTCCAAGTACTTTGTCAAATGCCTTTGCGTAGTCAATATAATACAGGTATACGTCCTTCTTCATTTGTATTATCCTACCCGATAGAATTTTAGGCATAAATATAGCGTTCCTAGTCCCAGTGTCCTTGACGAAATCACACTGTTCTAGTCCTATCTGTGGCCTGATTCTGCTGCGCACTCTATTCATAAAAATTCGGATGATGTGTTTTGTTATGCGATTCATTAAGCTGATTGTTCGGTGGAGTTCACGTTTACACCTGGCTTCTTAGGCAGTGCTATGAGAATCGATCTGCTTAGGTCTTTCAATATACAACACACATAACTAATATTTTTTTGTGAATGATTTTTGTGAGAGAATGATGAACATACTGCTTTCGAAATGATCGGGTATGTGAAGTCAGAATAGAGATAGATAGGCCCTTGTTGTTTGTCCACGACCCGGGGGTAAAAAAGTCCAAGAGCTTCGTATCTCCCGCTGGGGTATCACTAAGACCGGTCACATTTTGGCGGTTATGTAACCACTCCAAAACTCCAAGACAAATAGTGCTCAGCACAGTCTTAAACTCTAAAGCTGCTTGTGTATGTTTTGACTAATGTGTCAATTTCTGTTAAAGTATAAATACATGTGTGTGTGTGTTAACGATCTAAAATTTAAAATTATTCATGCTACGGATTTTTTGTATTACATTCACTTAGTTAAGTTCCATACGTGATACACGCTTCGGCGATCATGTCCCAAAAGAGACATAACTGACTGGGCTGAAGATTTTCTCGCCGTAGGTTGCCATTACTTTCTGAGATAGACTGCTATCTAACCAAGAAGACAGAACCCAATCTCTCCTGTTGTTTTACCCATAGTTGGAGGGAGAAGAGATGGATACCTACCAAGGGTATTTGCGCGGATATGAATGCATCGAATTCGACTGGAATTTCGAACCCGGCTTTCCGATTTCTCGTTCCGAGCCGATATCTACTGTACCACAACGCACATCTTGCCCCATGTTGCATTACATTACGAAATAAAATAAAATAGGCCGTCAATATCGATATTTGTAATACATCTTAAGAAGGTCCCAGAATAAATCGTCCAAAACGTTGTGGGGAAAACAAAACGAATTTTTGAAATATTGATTTCATTTGTCCGAAAATCTCTTAAAATCTTTTGTAAGAGCTTCACTGTTCCGAGTAGAAATCATTGATCATTTGCTAAGGTTTAAAGCCATGAGCACATGTTCGTATGAATACGAAAGAATAAAAGATATTCTTAAACCTCAAGAGGATTTTTGAACGCACTTACTAAATATTGGGCGTCGGGGTGGAAACACTGGAGAATAGTCTTCAACAGTAAGCGGTTTTTTTTTTAAATAAAAGAATTGAAGCATTTTTTTTCTTATCGATACATAACCTTTGTAGAAATCGAGTCTGATTATGCAGCAAAAAAAAAGTAATTGATTAAATCTCACTGCAGAACTCCGTCCACAATCCCCAAAATAACTTCGTAAAATGCACTGAATCGATCCAAACAGCAGGAATTTTTTTATATAATAGAACAAAAGAAAATGTGCAATGCTTAAAAATTTAAAAAAAAAAGAAAGTAAAACAAAAATGTAAGGCAAGATTTTTTTTTTTGTAAAGATGTTTCCCGTCTAAACAAAGAATCTCATATGGAAATCGGATAGACTGAAACAAGCTGAGATTTTTTTTTAAAGAAAACAAATGAGTTGATCGTAATGGTGGCCGACTAACAATATGACTCTTAACATGAATTGTCCTTAAATACAGCGAAGCGAGTTGAAATGTTTCTCATAAAATATCATAAGCATTTAAAATTGTCAATGTATGAATGCATGAACACGCATCTCTATATTAGTTAAAATAAAACACTAGGAAAAAAAACACAAAATATATATTATTCCTAAAAGGAAAATCATAACGGCTCTAATATACGTATCTATATTTTTTAGATGAGGTATTGTAACTATTACACTATTTAAATTGTTCAAACTGTTGTTCCAATCTTTGTTGTCATATTCATGACGTTTCGACCGTTGTTCGATCCGACCTTCTTCAGTTGATTATAATTTTAACCCGATCTTTTATTTCATCCGCCGGATCAGATTGTTCTAGTTACACGTGTCATGCTTCTTCCAGATATCACCGTTTTTCAGTTATTTCTAATTAGTCACTCAACTCTCCAAGTTTTTTATTCACCTCTGCTGTAGCCAGGTATTGAACTCACTTGACCCAAGTATTTTAGGTCAAGCCACTTGATTATTTCGACCAACGCTTTTATCCACTGGGCCTTGAACGAGAACAATTAAGTCTAGTTGACAAAATAAAAGGTTGGGTTTGAAATTTCGATCACCTGAAGAAGTCTGGAACATACAACGGCCAAAACGTCGTGAATATGATAACAAAGATTGGAAAAATTGTCCGAATAATGTAAATGACTCTAATATATATTTTTTAAAAAGTACTTTCTGGTCTCTGATCGTCGAATCTGAAAAGAATATTTGAACCTCTTAACCTAAAAAAAATCCCAATGCATTTTCCGTACTGACAGTTTTTGTTTTTTTATTTCGACGTGAAGATGCCAAATCTAAACACAAGTTGGCGAAGCGCGTGTCATTTTTGCTTTTGTAAAAGACGCTATTCTGCTACGTACCATTATCTCATTATCTACATCTTATTAATACGTAACTACAGGTTGGTCAAAAAGTACTTGAACTTTAACTGATAACATTTATTTTGAGATGACATATACAACGTTTCATCAAGATATTCGCGTATGGAGGGGATTCATCTTATTGGAAATACACACAATTCTCTTCCACTAAATGTTCACCTATCTTTGGACCACTATATATATATATATATATATATATATATGTATATATATATATAAAGGAAAACTCAACACGTCATTTAGACTGGTTATAATTTAGCTCATAGAAATGAATTATAATTTTTAACCAATCTAAATGACATTTTCCTTTATAAATATCATATTGCTCTGCATAACATACATTGAGCTTTCTATAAAGACATAACATTTGATCTTGTTGGATTATCTTCGCCGTTTACGGACTGGACATCTATGCCTATATATATATATATATATATATATATATATATATATATAAACTCAATACATCTTCTAACTATAAATTATTTCGACGGGTAAGGTTTTAATAACCATCTCTTCTGTTCAGAAAAATAGAAATGTTTTAATTTTTTTTAACGTTAAAGAAACAAGAAGACAAACTGTTTGGCTCAGAAAAGAATTTTTCCATCTGCTATCAGGTTAGAGTCTTAAAAAGGTAAGTACGCGTGTATGCACATCATGATATACATTAATCAGGTATGAATGTTACAGTGCTCAATGTTGCATAACACAGCAAAAATAGATATTAATATACATATTATCTTATGTTTTACTCACGAATCTTGAGTTTCATGCATCACAGCAACCTTCAAGTGATTCATCATACTAGCTTATAGGATAATATATATATTTATTAATATATATATATGTATGAATAGGAGAGTTTTGTAATTTGCTTGAAGCATTGTGTATATTAGGTGTATGGGTAGGTCTTGAAAACTGTCATAATGCGTTTAGCAAAATAAAGAAAGGTAAAGAAGGCGTTGGGTATTACCAATTTATTATGATAATACTAAATTATGAGATTAAAATCTCATCTTCAGAAGGATAGGAGAGCTTGTTTTCGTCCTTCGAAGGATGACTACTCATTGAAAGGCGCGGTCCACGAGCAGACGAACGTGAAAACAAGCTCTCCTATCATTTTGATGATGAGATTTTGATCTCGAAATATTAATTAATAATAAATAGGTAATACCCGACACCTTCTTTACCTTCCTTTATTTTACTAAACGCATTGTGATAGCCTTCAACACCTACCTATACATATATATATATATATATGAATAAGATATTGTCAACTCACCTACCTTTTTAAACATGGGGAAGTCAAAATAAATTATACTAATCAAATCTTCTTCTTCATGTACCGTGTCTCCTCGGGACGTGGGCGATCAGGGCTCTCCATAATTTTCTGCTTTTGTTGCTCATAATAAATTTTGTCTTTTTCTTATTTCTTTTAAACCTTGTTCCGTTATCCATTTATTCACGCTCATTCCGTCTGTTATGTGTTGTTGTCCTCTGTCCCTCTTGCCTTCAATCTGTCCTGTGAGTATCAAATTTTCTAAGCCCTCTTTTAAGTCATTATTATTTGTCCGAGAAATATCAACTATCACTTCCTGATATTAGATAAAAGTCTGTTATTAGATCAAGTCTGTTATACGTTGTCCTCTGTCCGTCTTGCCTTTAATCTGTCCTGTGTGTATCAAATTTTCTAAGCCCTCTTTTAAGTCCTTATTATTTGTCCGAGGAATTTCAACTATCACTTCCTGATATTAGATCAAATTTTCCTTTCTGTTTCCATATTTTCTACATCGCCCACTTATTCGGTCCATGGTATTCTCAAACAACCTTCTGTAGAGCCACATTGTTGTTGTTTCAAATTTCTTTATCATATTTGAGCAAGACTGTCCTGTATTCAGTTCTCTACAGGAGGACATTATACAGGTTTTCATCCTTCTTAATTCTCTGCTTAGTTTTTGGGAAGCATCTTTTTCTATCTCAATGCGCCTTCGGATTTCATTACATAAAAACATATTCGTTTTGCAGTTCTTTTTATTTTTGTATCTGTACTGGACTCGTTTTTATCCTTGTGCAGGCGCCTCTGCTTCTAGTACATGTTACTGATTATTCTAATAGCCTTCCCAAATATGTCAAGGCTGCTCAGCAGTTTCAACAGATCTTTGTGGCGTACTTTATCGAATGCTTTTGCGTAATCTATAAAACACAGATACAAGTATTTCTGCATTTGAATTTCGCTTTCTGACAACATTCCGAGCATAAATATCGCGTTCCTTGTTCCAGCGTCTTTGACGGTTCTTGTTTTATTTCCGGTCTGGTTTTGACACCTGCTCTAGTCATCAGACTTCGGGTGGTCATTTATGTGCGTGGTGGTCCAGTGGATATCGGCTCGGAACAAGAAATCGGATAGCCGAGTTCGAATTCCAGTTGAATTCATTGCATTCACTTACGCGCAAATAAACTTGGGAAAGGTATTAATCCGTTTATTCCTTCCAGTTATGGGTTAAATAACAAGACAGATTGGGTTATATAGCCTTGGCTGGCAACCAATCTACCGTAGAAAGCAATGACAACCTACTGCGGGATAATCTTCTGCCCAGTCAGTCATGTTTCTTTCGAGACATGATCGCCCAAGCGTGTTTCACGTATGGCACTTAACTGACTGACTGGTTATATTAAGTTGATTTTCCGATGGAGTTCATATTTGTTTGCACCTGGCTACTTAGGTAGTGCTGTGAAAATTGATCTATATAGATCTTCTAGTATATCACCACTGTTGTAGATTTCTTTACATATAATGTAAAATATACTTAACTTATAGTGTATCCTCGACTATTTTTTATTTTTTAGGGCGATCGCACAAGCCTCAAAGGACACAGATCAACACCGACTGAAAACACTCAATTTTCAGCCCTGAAGGTTGTGCACGTGGATGAAACAGACTGCCAACACTCTGTAGTAACCTCAGTGTTCACTTTTATGTTTACACACCTTATATTGATTACTTTTACCTATAAATATAGCATACATCAACACTATATATATATATATATATATATATATATGCGCAGACATATATAAAGTGATCACAGAAGGGAAAAAATAGAAGTAAACGCACATCAACACACACACATAACACATCTCACACACACACACACATGCACACACACGAGATCACACGAGAACGAATACCGAAGGAGAGAAAAAATACAAATATAGCAATAAACACGCCTCTAATTAAAGCAGATAGACATAACATCAGGTCATAAAACAGCGTTTACCACCATTCTGACGGAGATGCAAAAATGCCAAACCCTGCTACGGGAAACGCGCACATGTTTAACCATAAACTCAAAGCAGACAAATATATTATCAAATTGTAAAACAGCGCCAACTATCACTTTAAAAAAGAGGCGAAAAGACTACCTACTACCGCGCACACTTATATAAACCATAAACACACACACACATACATGAACTAACCCGCTTACAGGTGCACACACACACACACACACACACACACACACACACACACACACACACACACACACATACTCACTACAATTAACGATAGCATGAGCAGCAAAAGAGGACCATTCGTTTAAAGGCACGGTTCAACATCGGATGACGTGAAAGTTTTCCTATCATTCTGAAGATGAGATTCTGATTTCGAAATATTAATGCATAATAAATAGATAATTCCCAACACCTTCTTTACCTTCCTTTATTATACTAAACGCATTGTGATAGCCTTGAAATGCCTACACATACACCATATATATATATATATATATATATGTGTGTGTGTGTGTGTGTGTGTGTGTGTGTGTGTGTGTGTGTATAAGTATGTTAAATTCTTAAATTTAAATAAATGGATTTATATAATCATATTTATATGAGCATGAGTAAAAAAATAAAGCTTAATACAAACCATCACGCTCTAAGATTTTTAAACAAATATTGTGTGTATGTGTATAAAACGTGTTTATTTTTAAAGTTTCAGTAACCATACACGACATTACTGGAGAATAAGCTCAATGGTTATAGTAAATTTAAAGTTAACATTACTAAAATTAGATTACTGAGAATATTTCCCAAATTTTAAAGATTACTGAGTACTTCAAAAATATATAAATTATATAAAACATTTATTATATAACAATGTGTTCAACCGTCATTTTCTTAAACGATGTTTTAACAAATAAAATCCCCGCAGGGCAGTAATAAACACGGAAACATCTTATCAGTGCTTGTTAAGTACTTGTCAAGTGCTTGAAAGATACGTAAATCACTGTAGCTTTTTTTAAAACGATTTTTCTCCTTTTTTAATTTAACGTAAATAATATCTGTTTTTAATCAGATTAATTATACTTTAAATCAGGTAGTATTCTTCAAAAATGTTTAAAAAAACATATTATATTCTTGGAAGGTTTTATAATAAAGAAAATTACGGTGAGATGAAAAACGGCTAAAAAAGGCGCTAATCATATACTTTAGAAACAAATAAAAATCGATTCCAACCAATATAATTTCTAGTTGAAAAATACACTACAGAGTATTATGCTTACTGGAAATAGTAAATTTAAACATTTAACTTTCAATTAAAGCTAAATTGAAAGCTTCAAAAAACCTAGTTCATTTACAAAAAGTTGGTCCCTAATATATATATATATATAATAAAGTTCCGATTTCTACATACGTTGTGTAGCTATTTCAGCGAGAAAATCTCGCTTCTTCTGCAACGATCAAAAACAAAAATATTTTATTTCAAATATGGTACAAAAATTTACACACAGAAGGAGCCCAAAACATATCCATACACAGAAGGTTTACATTAAAGAAAGCGGGGATTTAAGAAATAATTTTTTTTTAATTTGACGTCCAGACATTGATACAAAAGGGGAAGAGAAAGAGATTCAAGACTTTTAGATTACCTCTGTATTAAAGAATCAAAGCACCAAAATTTAATCATGTCACAGCAATAGAAGTGGTGGGAGGAAAAGAAAAGGAAAAGAAAAATGGGGCAGACAGGGGAAGAGTTAAAGGAGACATAAAACGAAAAAAATTATATCTTCGGCAGTCATGATGACGAATGCCGGCTTCAGATGATGAAAGAAAGTGAAAGTTATATAAAAAAAGAAAAAAAAGAAAAGGAAACAGGAGAGAAAGAAGACAATATATTTAGCACTGTTAAAAATTTTATTTTCTAATCCTTGAATACTACCCGCGTATTTTTTTCTTTTAATCCCGCCTTTTTTTATTACTTTATTGATAAAACGAGAATTTTATAGAGATCTATTTTATTTTATACATGTTCAGAAATATCGATAACAATTTTTTAAGTCAAGTAATTTTTGTAATATTAGGTATATATATATATATATATATATATATGTGTGTGTGTGTGTGTGTGTGTGTGTGTGTGTGTGTGTGTGCATATAGATATATATGTGTGTATAGTGTATATATGTATATATTTGGTGTCTAGATGTATGTATACATGTATTGTTTCTACATATATAAATGTGTATGTGGGTAGTGTGCAAATGTATATGTATATATTTGTATATATATATATATATATATATGTGTGTGTGTGTGTGTGTGTGTGTGTTTATACATATGTATGTATATATGTATATAAGTGGTAATGTGTGTATATATATGTACATATATATATTTGTGTGTGTATATATTTAAATATGTGTAAGTGTATATATATATATATATATATATATATATATATGAAGTATAAATGCATCTCTTCTTCCTTAGCTATAGACAAACAGCATGGCAGACTGGATTCTATAGCTTTGGGTAGCAACGTGTCTAGGTGAAGAACAACTCTGAATTCAAAACCTGTGAAGGAACGTTTGGAGAACTTGTTTGTATTCAGCTCTCCCAAAAGTGTGGTTAGTTTTTGCACAGTCTTTCACCGCTATAATCTAATCATGCGACCGAATAACCTGGCTGTGCGGTTCTTAAAGCTTAGCTGCTCGAACGATATACAATATGTTATATATATTATATAAATATGTTTTCGTTGATTCTTCATGAAAAGTAATGTTTTATTTGCAAAGGTTAGCAAGAAACATGTCACTGAAAGTATTAATCATCGTTAGCCACGATTTCTGGCAGCATTTGAGACTAACCACAACTGGAGCCATTTTCTGCCATCCTCATAAGATTGAAAGTGCTACTGAGCCAGGCCATGTGCCATCAATTAGAACAAGTGATAATCGGACCGGGCAATGTCAGGTAAATAAGGCGGGTGTTATAGGATTTCCTATTCAAGAGTTTCCAAGTAAGTTTTCACTCATTTTGCAACTTGTGGCCTAGTGTTGCCATGTGGCAAAATCCCTTTGTTACGTCTCTGCTTGTATTTTCTTTCATATTCGGCTCAAACACATTAATTGCAGTCAATAGCGATATCCGTGATGATTTCTGTAGGTTTGAACAGCTCATAATAAACTACATCCAGCTGACCGCACCAAATCCAGGACAGAAGCTTCGAACCATGGGTATTCATCTTTGCCGATGTTGACGCATGGCCAGGCTTTCCTCACTATTTTCTACGCTTAGGGTTATCGTGGTGTATCCTCTTTTCGTTGCCTGTCACGATACTATGCAAAAGGTCTTTTCTTTTTTACCGTTGTAACAAGCATCTGTTTAAAGGCGAGAAAATGTCGTTCGATGTCCCTCGGTTTCAAATCGTACGGCACCCAATTCCTAATGCTTTGAAACGTTTCGAAACTGTTGCGTGATCAACTTTTAATAATTCTGCAAGTTCAGCTTGTGCCTGACGTGAGTCTTTATGAAGTAATGCCCCCAATTTTTCGTCTTCAAATTTTTCGGTACGCCAGAGCGTTCTTTATCTTCAGCGTCAAAATTCCTATTTTTTGAAACGTCTAAACCAAACTATGCATATTGTTTCCGACAGAGTAGGTCGTCATATGTCTCAACAGGAATTTTGTGCACCTCAGCTGCAGATTTCTTTTGAATAAAGTAGTGCAGTAAAATTCCTCGCAAATAAATAAAATAAAATCCGGCAAGTTTAACGCTATGAAAAACAAATTTGTTTACATTGTGGCTCAATGCCATACACTAAATTTCAAGCTTCCTTATAGATCAGTCAGTTAAGTGCCATATGTAATACACGCTCGGGCGATCATGTCTCGAAAGAGACATGACTGACTGGGCAGAAGATTATCCCGCAGTAGATTGCCATTACTTTCTGCGGTAGACTGGTTGCCAAACAAGGCTATAGAACCCAGTCTGTCCTGTTATTTAACCCATAACTGGAGGGAAGAGACGGATTAATACCTTTCCCAAGAGTATTTGCGCGTAAGTGAATGCAATGAATTCAACTGGAATTCGAATGCAGTTTCCAGATTTCTCGTTCATGTTAGCGACGTTACCAAAACTTCGGGTCTGAGAATGACATCTGTTTGAAAACAGCAAAAACTTACTCAATGTTCTAATATACATATATATATATATATATATATGTGTGTGTGTGTGTGTGTGTGTGTGTGTGTGTGTGTGTGTGTGTGTCTTGCTAAACGTCATGAGAATGTAGTGTATAGTAATATATAAAGTTAATATCGGAAAAGATAGAAAGAAAAGACTATCAATAGTTAAAAGACAGAATGCATAGCAAAAGTAACAACCCAATTAACGTACTTACTTGATTTTGCCATCTGCGATCTTAGGTTTTGTTTCTCTTATTGACTGTTATACATTTTGCCTTTTGTGTGCTGTGTGTTTCCCTTAAGGTCGTAGGCGATCAGGGTTCTCCACATTTTCTTGTTCTTTGTAGAACTTAATATATTTTGTCTTTTGTTGTTTGTCCTAGACATTACTCCGCCATCCTTTTATTCAATCTCGTTATGTATGTCATGCCTTTTAATCTGTTTCTCTTGCCTTCAATCTGCCCCGTGAGTATCAAATTTTCAAAGCTGTCTTTCCACATTTTGTTCCGTAGGGACCTCAAATGAATCTTCTTGAAGTTAATTATTAAAGTTTTCGTTTTGTTTCCATTTTCTTTCAAACTTAATCGTTGCACACGTTGTTCGTCCATAGTATCCTCATCATCCTTCTGTAGAATAATATTTTTGTTGTTGTTTTTTTTAATCTTTTCTTCATCTTTGATGAGATTGTCTAGCGTTCACTGCCCCATAGGAGCACAGATCTTACATCTTAAATTACTAAAATAAAATACTCAACTCAGAAGTATTACCGTATTTTTTCATTTGTACTCCTTTTCTCTTTCACTCTTATTTTCTTTTTCTGAATTTGACTCATGAACACGACTATTTAAGTCATATTCAAAGGAAGTGCCGAAATGTTAATAACAGGGCCAATTTCTCAAAAGTCTAACCAAACGACAGAATGCATTTGGGAATTACCTGTTGGTTGGGCTGAGAACGCTTCGCCATTCCTTTCGTCGATGTAAGCAAAAACCCATTTTCACGTCGGAACATAAACAGTATGTAATTCCATCTGTGACATCGAGGACATATGAACTCGAAATGATAAATATGCAGGGAAAGAAAGATTAGTAACCATAACAACAAAACTATTATAAGCCGATCATTTTATTCTATTTCCACTGAACCGTACCTGTCACTGATGCCATTCACCTGGATTCAGATTATCGAATTGAAAAATAAAAAAAAAGTTATTTAATTTTATGTGGCATCAATAATTAAACAATAACAGACCTATCGATCCGTCCAGCTTTCATTCGATATTCTTGTAAGTTTTACTCGTTCCATTTAAACAACGATACACCGATTCCATTCTTTCATTCTGTTTATTACTCCATTGTGTCTCTGAACCCTTCCTTTCCTATTATTGATTAAATTTAATATTCACGGCACGTAGACAACAAACTGATATATCGGATCTTTCACTACTGAGTCGAACAGTATGTTTAATATTCGAAGAAAGTAGACAGGGATTCGATTCCCCCGTTTATTTACGAACCAGAATAATGAAAGATGGCGGCACAGTTTTAACAATACGTATCAATATATTTAGTAAGTACTGATACTTAACCGATATTGTGCATACCAAATACATGAAGACAGCCTAAGAAGCATCTGCGATATTTGCACAAGCATTAAAATTACAGAAAAAAAATAAACGAGTGTGAGTGAAAATTTTATTTTAACGTGCTAACAAAGTTTATATATGTATTACTTGCCTTCTCTCCAGCTCAGAAAAGTGAAACTATCGAGTACTGCAAAAATTCTGCTTTGTTCATAAATCCAGCAGTTGTATTTTTTCGAATCGTTTGGCGATCATCATCTTTTCATGGCATCTGCCCTAAACCTCTTCTCTGTTACACAGTAGGGCGTCACGTGATCAGCCAATATGAATACAATTAAGCACGAGGAAGGAAAAATAACACAAAACCTTTTTTTATATACTTATGTTCACTTAATACAAGGCCAAAGTGCCACTCAAGGCTGCTGTGTGGTGTACTATGAGCGCAAAAAGGGCAAGAAATGAAGTTCATGAAACTATGCAACAAAACAATGGTTAACCTTAGATTGAAAGAGATCAAGATTGTATTGATTGGGGACATAAACAAATAGAAACAAAATTAGAAAGGTGTTAATTTTACATTTGTAAAGATTGTTGAATTGTTAACCGGGAGCTATGCCGTTTGGGTGCCAACCGTAGAGACAGTGACGGTTGCCTCCGATATATCCTGACAGAAGATGTAAACGTAGAGAAGCCTGCCGCTGACCGACTTAAAAGAGTTAAAGTCATTTAACGCGCCTCCGATAGAGTCCTGGCTGAAGATGTAAAGAAATAGAAGGAGCCGATAAATAGTTAAAGTCAAGTTGAGAGATTGATTGCCGCACCTAGCTAAGGTGACAAGATGAATTACCGCCGTTCATCTCCGTCACAAAGACCCATCTTAGTCTGTTTCCGTAAGGCTTCGGTGAAAAGCCCTGAGAAGATTTTTGAAGACATTTTGAAACCGTCAAAAGTCGAAAAAAATCTTGCAGTGAACAACCATTAATCTCAGACTAAAAACTGCTCTGTTGTAAGAATAGGAATTCGACGAATCTTTATTTCTGTTTGCTGTTTTTTTTGGGTTTTTTTTTGGTTTTTTTGGTGGAGTATATAAAGACTTTTCCGCAACTTATCCAGGTGTCATCAAATTTCTTTATTTCTTTCTTTTTTTTTTTTGTTCCGTTCTTTTTTTTTTTTTTTTTTTTTAATCAACACAAGTGTGCACGTGTGTCCGGTCTGGTTTGAAGTGGTAGAGAAACGGCTACCCGGTTTTCAACGTGTCTTCCTTGAGATCAAAATTTACAGCGTGGGCAGGGATGATTACCGTTGTAAGAGACGACTCGAAGACCAGCTACGGTGACGAGGCCATCACGACTAGTGACCCGAGAACGTCGTCATAACTGGTGCCGTATCGACAGCATAAACCCTGACTCAGATTCCGGACCTCGTCATAATTGGTTTCCGTTACCGGTTTAAGACCCAAGGCCCGGACGGACCACGACATACACCGCGTGCCAGAAGTATATGCAAACCGATTTTTTTGTTCTAGCTCCGATAGTTTTTAATAAAATTTAGTGAAACTTGGCACGGCACGTTATATAACAACACTAACACATGCGCAGATCTAAATTTCTAAGCTAATCTGTGCAATAGTAAGCAAACGGTAGCCATTTTGGTCACTTGCAGCCAGTTTCAGCGTGCCAACTTTATATGCAAATCATTGCTAAAGTGTCAAATATGGTGAAGTAGTGACAGAAAATTAGAACATTGATTATTTTAGGAATATGTAATTTGAGAACAGCAATAATACAGAACAAACATCTTCAACATGTTTTCATAGTACAATCAATATTGTATATAACTGCCATCTTTATTAACAAGAGAAAAAACCTTTGGTCCATTGAAGATGTCAAACTTTCAATTTCATCTGATGAAATTTCTTTGGCAGCAGTCAGAATGGCATTCCAGATGTCATCCTTGGAGGTGTACTGCCTTCCTCCGGAGTAAATCTTCCTTTTCAAGATGCTCCACAGATTATCGATGGGATTTAAATCTGGAAAACAGGCTAGCAATTGCATTATTTTTCCATGTCTGGCAAAAACACTCCTCAAATATTCAGTGGTTATCCTTGCAGCATGAGACGGTGCATTATCATGCATGAATACCATCTTTTTCCAGAATGACAAGTTCTTCTTGTGCCAGGATTCGAGGTGTTCCTTAATGAAGTCAATGTAGAGATTTGCGGTCATTTTCACTCTATCTGCGACTCTGAAAGGTCCTACCAGCTTATTACCAATGATTGCAGCCCAAAACATCACACCACCACCTCCTTGTTGATGCCTGATCCGGTGGGGAATTGGACCCTCATTACAGTACCATTCTTTCCTCCACCCATCGGGTCCATCTAGAGTAGCTCGACACTCATCGGTGAACAAAACAGTTTGAAAATTTACCTTCATGTGATTTCTTGCCTACGCCATCCTCTTTTCTTGTGGATATCCTTTAATAGAGGGCAAACATCTGGCTTTCCACATTTTGCAATCGTCCTCAGGATACGGCATCGAGTTGATTTGGGCACATCAGGAACACCAGCGTTTTCAAAACCTTTTTTGCTAGTTTCAAGAGGGTTACGGTGGACTTCTCTCTTGATCCTACTCATGGCTCGATCCAACACAGGTGCTTTCTTATGAATTTTCCCTTTGTCAGAACGTCTGTTGCAAAGTTCAGGGTAAGTAACAAATTTTTTTAATTGTACGATCATCACGAGCCAATTCTTATTACAAACCCTTTGGACAATTTTAGACATCTCAGCTTGACTAAAACACCTTTACGTTCCATCTTGCATATAAAGTTGGCACGCTGAAACAGGCTGCATGCAAGTCACCAAAATGGCTGCCATTTGTTTACTATTGCAAGATTAGCTTAGAATTTTAGATCTGCACATGTGTTAATGTTGCCATATAACGTGCCAAGTTTCACTAATTTTTATTAAAACTATCGGAGTTAGAACAACAAACTCGATTTGCATATAATTCTGGCACGCAGTGTAAGTATAAACATTTTAAAATTATAAAAAATATTACAAGGATTAAATCGTTATGATAAAAGAGGAATCCAGTCATATTCTTATTTAGCCTAATCAGATGTACACTCTTTTAGGGATGTAATGCAAGGTCATACAGTCAGTAAGGGAAATACATGATACACACGTCAGCGATTATGTCTCTTTCGATGCATGACTGACTAGCTAAAAGATTATCCCGCAGTAGGCTACCATTTCTTTTTGTGGTAGACTGCATGCCAACCAAGGCTATAGAATCCAATCTGTCCTGTAATTCAATTCCTTATTCAGATCCATACATAATACACATTTGGGCGATCAGGTCTCATTCAATACATGACTGACTAGCCAAAAGATTTTTCCGTAGTAAATTATCATTTCTTTCAGCTGTAGACTGGTTGCTAACCAAGGCTAAAAACCCCAATATGTCCTGCTATCCAGTCTATAGCTGGAGGGAGAAGAGATGGCTTATTACTTTTCCCAAGGTGTGTAAGTGAACGCAACAAATTCAAATGGAATTCGAACTAGCCTCTCCGGCACCTAACTCATTCAGAAATGTCTAAAATTACACCTGCATACAACGACTTTTTCAGATCAATGAGTAAAAATGTTTACTAGATGTTAAGGAAGACAATTCTTAAGATTAGATTGGCGCTGCAAGATCTTTACTAAATAACAAAAGCCACATTACTTGAACCGTTTTAGCATTAACAACCGACATGTATAGCGCATGCAACTGTAAGAAAAAAAGAATGAGAAACATTTTTCTGAATTATATTTCCATCACTCAAGAGTTCGTTGCATTCAATTATACCTTAAGGGTATGCATGAATCCATCTCTCTTTCCTTCAATTATTGGTTAAATAGTAGAACTGGCATCTGGAGAAATCGGTGTTATCTCCAAAGAATCGTTAATGCAATATTTTCTCGGAAAAATTCTTTGAATTTGAAATATTTTTTGGCTTTAAATAGCCCACAAAGCCTTAATAAGCAGTAAAGAATTCAATCAAACATTTACTCAATGACTATGCGTTTTTTCTCTTTGAAAGTTTTGTCTTTCTTACAACCGACTGCAGTCATTATGGATTAATTATTAAAAAACGATATCAATGACATTATTACATTTATTTATTTAAAGTGAATAATAAAATCTGGCAAAAGTAAATACGATAAAAGATAAATAGATGTTTATAATAAAAACATAAGCTTAAATATATATGTATCCTTTTGAATCGTTTCACAAGGTAAATAAACCACTCGGACGCAAGGGTTACTGAATGTTAGAGAATTATGAAAAAAATTACTATTAAGTAGAGAGGACAATAAAAGAATTAAGGTAGAATGGAGGACATTGCATTTAAATTTTTGAAGATCAACGTTGACGTGGAAGCAAAAACTGGAAAAGTTCTACAGGCGAGCAGTGTGATAAAGAAACTATTAGCCTAAAACTTACGGTTACATCTTGTCATCTCAACTGTAAAATGAGACCTTAATACCAATCCAGTACAGCGCTTTTCTTTTGTAATCGTTTCACCCCAAGCAAGACGGTACAGTCACTAATACGCAGGGGGCTACATAAGAAAAAAAAGTTTAAACAGGAGGAGAACGAAGAGAAAGTCGAACCTGTTACAGGGGGTGTCAGAGAAAGGGTAAGAGAAGGATGGGAATATAGATGTGATGACAGTTGCAAAGGTAGAGAGAACAGAAAAGAACAAGATACACGGGGTGATGTAGAAAGAATAGGAGTCAAGTGGATAAGAGATGGGTATTGACATTGAATTTAAATTCCTGAGGTTTTCGCCATCAGGAAAGCAAGTATATGGAAGAGAGTTCCACAGGCGGGAAGTGCGAGAAAAGAAGCTGACGTGGTAGAATTATCGGCTGCATTTGATTGATCTAACTGTAAATGGGTGGGACTTTGTTGCCAGTCTGGTTGCACGAGTAAATTCTTGTGGTGGAGACACCAGTGACTTAAGTTCGTCGAAGCAGAAGCCATGAAAATATTTGTAGAATAGACAGAGGGAAGCCACATCCCGCCGGTGAGAAAGTGGCTGGTGTCGAGCTGCCAAGTCGGGATCACATTACTGATTCTCCTTTGGAGCCTGTCGAGAACACCAAAATGAACAGCAGGGGAACCTGACAAAGTCCAGGCTCCATAAGAGTAAGTTCATCATAACAGTTACCATGAAAGTATTTATAGAAAAGATACAGAGAAACTACGTTACGGCGATAGAAAAGAGACTGAAGCCGAGATACCAGATCAGGACCAATAACATTGCAGATTTTTCTTTGGATTTTATCAGTAATTTCTAAATATATAATAGAAGCACTAAGCCAGGCGTGGTAGCAATATTCAAAGCATGACTGAATGGTAAACTTATAATTATGTAAGATTCTGTCGAGAAAAAATATCTAGCCCATGGAAAACCGACTTTCGTAGTGGTAGCAATTTCTTTTTTAGCAATTGATTCAATTCTTTCCACTTCCTGTCACCCGAAAACGTTAATCCATATAACATTTTTCTCATATAAATATAAGTATGGCCCAAAATTGCTACCAAAATTGGTTAGTTAATACCAATTTTATTATGAACATATTGAATTATATAATTAAAATTTGTCATAATGTAGTGAGGCAAGAAAGAAAAAAAGAAAGAAAAAAGGACAGAAAGAAAGATAAAGATTAAAAGAAAGTAAAAAAAAAAAAACAAGAAACGAAAAGCCAAAAAAGGAAAGATCCAAAGAAAGAAAGAAAGAAAGAAAGAAAGAAAACGATTCAAATAAAGAAAGAATTCAAAGAGATGAAGGTTCATAAAAGAAAGGCAAAGTCTCTTCGCTTTGCCATTTACTACTTAGTATCTGGACGAATGTGGCTTAAAGTATAATGTAGTTGGTTATTGCTAAAGGAAAATTATCAAAAAACTAAGAAGTCCATGAAAGAAAATTCTAATTTGTTATTAAACACATTTCACTTTCTCTATCTCTCTCCCCCCTCCCACACACAGACACACACACAGACACACACACACATGTATACACAAGCACACTGGCGCAAACGCACCCTTGCATGCGCGTACACAAGGACATATCTGAGAACGCAATCTTGAAATTTATTTAAAACTTCTGATTCTTTTATCTTTCTGTTTTCAAGAAAATTATATTTGAATTTTGAATTTATCTTTAAGTATCTTAAAGATAAAAATCCAAGCTGATTTTTTTTACTTCAAAAGAAGTAAAAAAAATCAGCTTGGATTTTCATAAAGAATTATGATTTGTGAAAAAGATTTTTTGTAACTCAAACTCTGAATGTCTTATTATCTTTAGTCTGAATCGTTTCATCAGTATCTACATTAGTACCCTAGGTTTTACACACACACACACACACACACACACACACACACACATATATATATATATATATATATATATATATATATAAATTTCGATGTTCAAAACTGTTGAATGATCATTTCAACATGAAATCCCTAAGAGAGATTTCACATCTCATCAGCAACTACCACATTTCAAAATGAAATAAAAAGAAATAATTTTTTTCATTTCAACTGTTTTGAACATCGAAATTTATTTTATTTTATAATTGGCTCTGTAATTTTAATTACATTGAGCTCTCCACCTGTATAATTTTTAATATTAAAATATTAATATTAATTAGGATCGGGTCTTTGGGATTTACCTTCCTCTTTTCCTTTTGGATTAAAGTTATTTAAAAAATATATATATACATATATATATATATATATATATATATATATATATATGTGTGTGTGTGTGTGTGTGTGTGTGTGTGTGTGTGTGTGTATGTGTGTGTGTGTGTGTGCAAGTTTCATTACAAATGACAAGAATGTGTGATGGTTAAGTTTTATGTAATTTTCATGTGATCTTATGATTTTTTTCATTTGAGGATATAAATTATATAAAAATGGAAGGACTGCGTTTCTCATCCTAATTTCGTAAATAATTATATCGGCCATACAATTAGGAAACTGACTCGAAGACTCACACTGCATCTCTCTCAACGATGTTCAATTCGATCTCATTTAAACACTCACGGAGTCCTACAAAACCCTATCCGGAACATACTCGTCAAAACAAATATCATAGCATCATCCACATACAAAAAAAAAAAAAGAAAAAGACTAACAATAATGGAGGCATTACTGATAAAAAGAAAAACCCAGCACTTAGTAATATCAATTACGAACACGATAACAACATGCTTACGATGTTCGGTACATAACACATGCCACTACTCAACATCATACATAACACCACATACATTTTGTTACATGTATATTTGGTGTGCTAATGTATGTATATTTCTTGTTTGTATATAAATGTGTATGTGGGTGGTGTGTGTATGTAATCGTATATATATATATATATATATATATATATATATGAAATTATTTGTTTGAACATTATTTTTGATCAATACTGTTATTTAAGTAGATATTCTGCTTATAATCAAACAGTATATTTTTTTTTAATCATATCACCCCGAGCAAGGCGGTAACGCCACTGATGTACAGGGGGCTACGTAAGAGTGAAAAGATTGGAAAAGAGAAAACCGGAGACCACATCCTAAACAGGGAACAAGGGATGAGCCTCTTCACCTGTTCAATAGACATGGGTGGAGTGTGAACCGGGCGATAGTTTAGTCTATCTACTCCAATTGAAAGAGAGAGAAAAAAAAACCAGAACCCTTATGTTTCCCTGTTTTGTAGAAGTAAAGGAGTACATAAATTTTCCATAATTTTTATTATCCCAAGCACTTTTGGCCACTTCTATAATAGTATGTTAGAGATTAAGTTAAATTTTATTTAAGAGGTGTACATCAGTAAAACAACTTATTTCACCATGTAAGAACATACAGAATCAAAATTTGATAGCAGGTTTAGTTGTTGGACCAAAAAATAAAATAAAAAAATAAATAAAAATAAAAAATATACTTTCTTGAACTTGCTGTAAAAAAGTATCTGATGAAGATATTTTTCGAGACCTTACTGATTTTGGGATGAGGAATTCAACAAAACAGTTATTTTCTCTAAAATGTTGAAACTTGTTATACAAAAGAAATCACTGGTCAATTTTTCAAACAAATACTTACTGTAATTTTTAAATAATAATAATAATAATAATAAAAAACTAAAATAAGTAAAACTACATTTATTGGAACTGTAGAAAAAGGCTTTCTGAGCTGTTTAAATGGCCCTACTGTACTTCCTCTCCTAATGGTGATTTGCAGTTTTTCTATGTGCTAGTTTCAAGTGATGGTAGAATCTGGAATGTTCTTATAGACTATAGGCTTCTTCTATATCCCAGATTTCTAGAACATTCCAGATTCTACCATCACTTGAAATTGACATTATAAGCCTTATAATTGATTTAACCTGTGCACTGTTATTCATCAAAGACCATCAGAAATATTTGCTTCTATCCTTAGTTGGAGATAGAAACTTGATATGGAGATGTAAAAACAGGAATCAGAGTATAAGGCAACCTATTGGCCTTGTCTCTTCATATCTAATGACTTGAGATGGTTCTTCTTCATCACAGCTACCAGAGTCTTCAAGTTCCTGTGATGTAATTTCAATGGCAGTGAATTCATCAGCTACAAAAAAGTGCTATGAGAAGAATCTAAAAAGACTCTTATATATTTATTTCTACCGGCCTGATTATTTACGATATTTTTTTGTTACGAAAATGAGTATCATTCGGCAGGATTCGAAACTGCGATCCCTATCCAATATTCGAATATAATTTGTGTTGTATTTTTTCCTTTTCATTCGTTTTCAATCCGAGTGGTTACGCTATAGATACAACAAAATGTAAAAATACTATTGTTGCTTGTTTATTAGCTATCGAGTACACGTGTATCAAAAACGAAGCGTTTGTTAATGATGCAAGCGACTGCTTGGAAATGTTAAAAAAAATGAACGAATCGCTATCGGGTGGGAAGAGGCCACTTAGGAACTATAAAAAGACTTCAAAGATTTCGGTATATTCCTGTTCTTCAAAGTATCATGTACAAATGAATTTTATCGTTACTCGTGTGGCAAAGAAATCTACTTCAAACCGAGAAAGGGGTGCAAGGAATTTAAACTGTGTGACTAAGTTACAGCTAGACTGACCGCTTAGGAAGCCTAAACAGAATGCACTTTGTTTTTGATGTCGAAAGTTATCAGGCAAGGCTCAAACTGGTAACTCATCGCTAATTGCTAATCACTTTTGGCAGTAGGAGAAAGAAAGAAAAAAAGAAAGAAAGAAAGAATGTATCAAGAAGAGAAAAAAACAAAAGAGAAGGACTGCAGGTAGAAAAAAGAGAGAGTGGAAGAGAAAAAAACAGAAAGAATAAAGAAAGGCAGCGCTTAGAAAGAAAGAAAGAAAGAAAGAAAGAAAGAAAGAAAGAACGAGAAAAATAAAAAATTGGGTGGTGAAAATAAAAAATAAAAAAGACAGAGAGAGAAAATGTACTGCTAGAAAGAAAGAAAGAGATAGAGTGTGTGCAAAGAAAGAAAGAAGGACAGAAAGAAAGAAAGAAGGAAAGAAAGCTGCAAAGGGTGCGACAAGAAAGAAAGAAAGAAAGAAAGAAAGAAAGAAAGAAAGAAAGAAAGAAAGAACGAGAAAAATAAAAAATTTTGTGGTGAAAATAAAAAATAAAAAGAAAGAGAAAATGTAATGCTAGAAAGAAAGAAAGAGATAGATTGTGTGCAAAGAAAGAAAGAAAGAAAGAAAGAAAGAAAGAACGCTAGAAAGGGTGTGACAAGAAAGAAAGAAAGAAAGAAAGCGTGAAGAAAGAAAGAAAGAAAGCTACAAAGGGTGCGACAAGAAAGAAAGAAAGAAAGAAAGAAAGAAAGAAAGAGTGAACTTAGAAAGAAAGAAAGGAAAAGTTGTAAAAGTGGAAGAAATAAAATTCTAGAGAATTGCTCAAAAGAACTGAAGAAAGATCTACGTGACAAAAAAAAATAAAGACTCTTCTGAAAGAAAGTGGCAAAAATCTAGTCCTTTCAGTTTTTCTTTCTTCTTTTACATGCCATATCCCTTCAAAACGTTGACGATCTTTGCTCTTCACATTATTCCATCTTTTCTAGCCGTTAGTAACGATTGTTTTGTACTATCCTTTCCACTGCCGGTTCTGTTATCCATAAACCCGTTCGGTAAGTCACCTGTTCTCTCATCCATAAACCCGTTTGGTAAGTAACTCAATGTCTCCCTCGATCTTTCTTGCCTTCAATATACTTTGCGAGTGCTAAATTCTCTAAAACTTCTTTCCTCGGGATGCGACCCAAAATTTTCAATTTTATGTTTCTGATTCTAGGAGCACAAAGGGTTACAATGAGAGAAAGGACTGGGTACAAGGGGTGTCGAAAAAAGAATAAAAGACGGGTGGGATTCAAAGAGATAGAAGATGGCAGTAGACGTTGCATTTAAACTTTTGGAGATTGTAGCTATCAGGAGAGCAAGTAAACGGAATTGAGTTCCGGAGGGAGTAGAAGAGGAGTTTACATTTAACTACTAGAAGAGACAAAGGGAAGCCACATTAGGTAGGCGAGAAAGTGACTGAAGTCGAGATGCCAAGTCAGGACTGATTCTTTGGATTTTGTCGAGAGCCTCGAGGTGCAGAAGCATACTACTTAATATGGTAACAGTTCCAGTATTCATTGTCATATAGGACAGAGTCGGCAGCCTACGGCAAGCGTGCCACACGTGGCACGCAAAGCGATTTCTAATGTTACGACTTGCTGAACTAAGGAAGTCTCTGGAAGTCGAAAATTTAGAAAAGTCTGCTGCTATTCTCAAGTATTGATCATCCCTCCAAAATCTTTCTTCTGTTTGAAAAGAATTGCTTTTGCTATTCTTTGGCCTTTTGGTTTAACTTATTCCTGTGAGCAAATTTTCTCTCCCATGAAGGCAGTGTTAAGTCTACAACGAAGTTGCCTATCACCTGAACATTTAGAAAATTCTGTAAAAACTTTGTAAAAAGTATTGTGTAAAAAGTATGTTGCCACTATTGAACAATTAGCTAAGAATATACAAGGGCAAGACTCCTATTAATAATAAAACTTTAAAAAAACTTTAAAAGCAGTTTATTTCTTTTAATATTGTTTTCATATTATTGTATATATTACGATATAAAATATATCAAGTAGATAAAGAATGGCAATTGACGTTGCATTTAAAATTTTGAAGATTGCAGCTATTAGGGAAGCAAGCAAACGGTAGGGAGTTCCACAAACAGGAAGCGCTAGAAAAGAAACTGTTAGAGTAGAAGAGTAGAAGAGGTGATTACATTTCACTGTTTCGACGGTGAAAGGGTGGGACATAGATGCCAACCCGAGTGAATACATGAGGTCGGAGAACCAGGGGAAAGCTCATCAGGGCAGTTGCCATAAGAATACTTGGAGAAAAGACAGAGGGAAGCCACGCCATGTCATCGAGAAAGTGCTTGAAGGCGAGCTACCAAGTCGGGATCGATTATATTGCAGATCCTTCTGAGGATTTTGTCGAGAAACTCAAGATGAATAGCAGGAGCACCAGATATGGCAACAGTATTCAATGCACGGTAGATTTATAAATATGCAAAATGTATTCTGACTAGAAAAACTTCCTGGCCCGACACACTGACCCAACTACTAGCTGCTATGGATTCGATGTAGTCGTTCAATTTGAGATTATTTGAGAGAGTAGTGCTAAGAAAACGAAGTGTGTTGCTTTCTCTGATATTAGACGCCATCCATTCAGTTGCTATATAAGGTTTATGGAACTGCAGTATCATTTATGACGATTAAAAAGAACACCGGAATAAATAAAGAAATAGATAATTAAACACATGCACATGTATTTAAGAGATATGCTACACTTCAAATTTGCATTTTATGACATCAAACGGAATAGAAACAAAGCAGCAGGGCCAGTCGGAATTTTAATAGTGATGCTGACAGCATATCTATTAAAATGCTGACAGCCTTAGACGATTTCAGCATGAACAAAATCTGAGAAATAGTAAATAAAATCTACAACAATTGGCGATATGCCGGAAGACCTAAGTAAGATCAATTTTCATAGCACTGCCTAAGAAGCTAGGCGAAAAAGAATGTGAACTCCACCGAACAATCAGCTTAATGCGTCAGATACCAAAACTCATCATCCGAATCCGGATGAATAGAGCGCGAAGCCAGAGATAGGACAAGAACGATGCAGTTTCATCAAGGACACTGAGACAAGGAACGCGATATTTATGCTTAGAATGCTATCAGAAAGCGCAATACAAATGGAGAAGGACGTGTATCTGTGTTTCATAAACTACGCAAAGGCATTCGACAAAGTGAACCACAAAGACTTGATAGAGATGCTCGGCAAACTTGAGATAATAATGATATTAGAGTATTCAAGACACATTACTGGCAACAAACTGCCTGAATAAGGACAGGAAGCAATTTTGGCAGATATACAAATATAGAAAGAAGTGGAAGACAAGGATGTGTCTTCTCACCAGATTTGTTCAGCCTATACTGTGAGACAATTCTGAGTGCTGTAGAAGTCCTGTAGAATTCGTCATTGGCGGTCACAATCTTAAAAATATAAGATATTTAATTGTTGGTTGGTTGGTTTGTTTTATGGCATATCAACACCCCGGCGGGTCATTTATTACCAACTAAATTTTATTTATTTATTGCTGGTAATAACTTTTTCTTTCAACAGTTTATTGTTATTGTTTTTTAATATAAGTTTTGTGTGTAGTAATACTTTTTCTTTTCGAGTATCAAAATTCATTGGGATTTGTTTGTAAGGGCAGGGTCCCCAAGTCCTATCCTGTTATTTAACCCATAACTGTATGGAAGGGACAGATTAATACCTTTCCTAAGGGTACCAGTGCTTAAGTGAATGCAGGGTATTCAACTGGAATTCGAACTCGGCTCACTGATTTCTCTTTCCGAACCGATATGCACTCTTGGGTTAACAATAATTATGGCACCTTCCTTGATGTACTTCAAAGTAACATCAAGAAATAATTAGAAAACTGCAACTGATTATTATAAAAAATAGACATGAGTATATTTTTAATTAAACATTCTTGATTGAAGATATTCTGCCTAAATATACATATATGTGTGTGCGTGTATGTGTATGTGTGTCTGCGCATATGCGTGCGTGTATGTTAAACGTTACTGAGAGGCGTATGTTTGATTTTGTATGGTAGTTCTTGAGAAAAGTCAAACATTGAGTATGAAGTTTACCGGATTTCAAAAGGTGCTTATTTTCTTTAGTATAGGCGGCGTCTATCATAAGTTAACAAAATCTCCAGTCAAAATTTTGCCGTCACTATTAAGAACAAACACCCTTTAACACCTGTAAAATTCTTGCCGTCTCGACAACAAATTGAAAAAAAGAAATATGAAAGACAAAGTCACGACTATCTTATATATAAGATCGTGATATAGGAACATGAACAGTATTCAACTACGAGTTGTCTCGTGCTGTCAAAAATGACGGTAAACTATTTATATCGATATGCATTCTAAAATGACGACAGTATATATATTGATGTACTTTACATTAAGACAAAAAAAAATAATGACCCATTGCCCTGAATACGACAGTAGGGATATATATATATATATATATGCCCCGCTTATATACAACATGCAAAAACTTCCCTTCTCTTATTCCACACGCTTAGTGGGTGAGCGACTCTGACTGACCTCAAATCGGTTGAGTTTCGCTCCTGGCCAGAAGCAATTGAATGTCTCGCCAAACTGATGAGCTATGATACAGCAAATGAGGATTGTATGCGGAAGACGAATATATATATATATATATATGTGTGTGTGTGTGTGTGTGTGTGTGTGTGTGTGTGTGTGTGTGTGTGTGTGTGTGTACTAGTAGTATAGCCCGGCATTGCGCGGGTGTAATAAAACTAATCCATGGTCCTGGAGCTCAGACTCTTTGGACGTTGGCACGAAACACTAAAATGCAATAGTTGTTTCCAGTTAAAGCGAAACTGTGGACTGAAAGAAAAAGGAATGGATGTAAGTCAAATTTTGATTTCCTGGTATCGATATCAAATAAGTCTTTTTCGTCATAAACTGAATTTTAAAGGCTAAATAAGTCCTCTGAGTAAATGGAATCATGGCTGAGACTAAGAACTACAATTATACCTACTTAGAGCCAAACCTAAAGCAAAAACTAAAATAAAAGAAATGAAAAAAATACAGACATACAGGCAGATAAACAAACACACACACACAAACATCTTGCCTTATATATATATATTGTAAGAACTTCAACCTTGAAACTTCTATAACCCGATTTTTTCGATTATCGATTTTCGATATTTATCGGGGGTACCTCGACACAAAATCTAGCTAAGAACACTCGCAGACGCTTATAGTTAAACTGTGTAAATTTTCAAGAAAATCGGTTCAGCCGTTTCGAAGTCTATAGGTAACGGACACACACACACAGACACAGACACACAAAGTTCCATTTATAAATAAGTTTATATATATATATATATATATATATATAACGGTCTTTATCATAATAGAGAAAATATATATATATATATTCTCTATTATGATAAAGACTGTTACATATATATATATATATATATATATATATATATATATCACAACTCGATGACATAATTATTTAAAAAAATAAAATAATAATGTACTGTTAAATAGCAAAAACGCGGCAAAACCTTTCATAACCGGTAGTAAAGTTTAATAACTGGTAGTAAAGAGAATGAACTAGGCCGACGCATCCTTGCTATTGTCTCTCTCTCTCTCTCTCTCTCTTCATGAGCTGTCACGCTCATGAAGAGAGAGTAGGAAATTAATTCCCGTTTTCACTTGTATACGTGGTACGATCACTGACAAAATATGGACATGCTTAAAGAAAACTGACTTTGATTGCTTTGTGGAACTTTTGCAGGAATCAAACTTCTCATAAAGAGCAAAAATAATCGGAGACTTAGAGTCAAAGGAAAGCCGTATAATGTCTAAGCCTGATGGCTCTGGCCTCTTACCCATGCATTGAGAAAATAATAAGGTTTTACCTTATATATTAAACTCCTAATAGCACAAACAAAAAATAAATAAATAATAAAAACAACAAAAAAAAACGGATAATTTGAGGGGAAAAACGGATAATTTAAAAAGTAAATTTCCTTTAACAGTGAAAGAAAACATTGATTAAAAAAACGGGTTCATTATGGAATACCTGGCGAAAAGGCGTGAAATACTGATTAGCTTAGCAGATTTCTCTAAAAGTATACAGCGATGAAAAACAAACCGTGAGCACATATTGTATTGATTATACAAACATATCAATATTAATATATCAATAATAAACATATCAATCCCGCAAATGTCCAAACTGTTTGCTCACCATCATTAGTACACACCTCTTTATCAGCAAAACATATTATTATTATTATTATTATTAAAAAAAATTAAAAATTATAATAAATGCATTATAATAAAAATTAGGACAATAAAAATATTTAAAAATGAATGTTATAAATTAAATGAATTCCAGTAATAAATGAATTCTAGAGGCATGATTACTTAGGTATACTTATTAAACGTCGGTATACTTAGTGTATAGCTACGTTTGCAGCACCCTATATATATATATATATATATATATATATATATATATATATTCTTTTAAACATCTTTCGTTAAGTAGAGCGAACAAGGAAAATTTAATTAAACCTTTATTCAGTTTTTCCATCATTCTTACAATTTTTCTGTTTGGTACGATATATATATATATGTGTGTGTGTGTGTGTGTGTGTGTGTGTGTGTGTGTGTGTGTGTGTGATGAAAATAAAATAGTCAAAAGACTATATGTAATAAATATCATGAATCTTATTGCTAATATTGCTATCATTTTGTTGTCTTTTTATTCCTTAAATTTTGTTACCTGGCATATTAAATCTACATATACTTAAACACACAATAGCACACACACACACACACACACACACACACACACACACACATATATATGTATGTATGTATGTATGTATGTATACCCTTCTTATCATAATATAGTATAAAACCATTATTATACGGCATTCATTTAGACTCGTACACACTTCTAGTTTAACTTAATAACCATTATTCCATTGCACGACGCCATCTTTTAAGCAGGCACAAGGTCTCACACTGCAAACACACGTACACACACACGCATATAGATAAGTGTGTGTGTGTGTGTGTGTGTGTGTGTGTGTGTGTGTGTGTGTGTGTGTGTGTGTGTGTGTTTAGGTTCTGTTCGCTGGGAGGAAATAGATTATTGGAAATTTCTATTCCATAATTGCTGCAGTAATGCGAACGGAGATAAATACCACCGAACGACGTCGTTGTTGATTCAATGCAGGAAATCGATAAATTGGGTCTACGAGATGGTGTACTTGGCTGAATGAATATTGGAATGTGTTCAGATAAATGGAAACGACGCTTAACGGAATGGATTACTCGTATTACGCAGATACATAAGTGAATCGATCGATTAATATGAATATACTGAATTAGATAGATAGATAGATAGATAGATAGATAGATAGATAGATAGATAGATAGATAGATGTTTTGGATGAATCGGGGGAGGGCCTCAATGACTACAGGAGCTATGAGAAATTATAAAACTATTTCCGTTTTTAGAAGCATGGACATATTTTTAAAAAGAACAGTCTGATAAATACGACGTTCAATCGAAAAATAGATTATAGAAAACGAATACTATGCAAAAACGATATATGTGTCTGTCTGCAGTTAGAGGCACACACAGATAAACTCACACAAATTTATACACACAAACACACACGCACATATAGATATATTTTTATGTATGAATATGCATATTGTTTTTACATACGTATTTTTAATTTCTATGTGTAAAAATATTCAGATATAAATGAAAAATATATCAGCAAAAAGACAATATTCATATATATATATATATATATATATATATATATATATTGTAACAAAGTTGTGGAACTCGTCGGTTTTTTAACCTGCTGTTCATGCATTTACTTTTATAAAGAGTGCTCGATACAATCGTAGAGCGTTATATTGTAATAGTTGTTACAATGGTTTATAAATTCATAGTATCACTACACAAAAATTTTCGCGTTTCGAAGCTAACCTTGTATTTAGGTTGCCTCTCTTCGGGTGAAGAAGTTCGAATGAAAATTATCTGGTAAAAAAAAACGTTTATGTGAAAGTGGGGTTGGGAGCGCATTTAGATTCTGTTGACCTTACTTAAGTCTTAGAGTTAGGTGTTCCGGGGCAGGTTGCTTAGTTCACGACAGGTTTTCCTATTCAACATGTCTGGATGTAGTCGTGGTGGCGTCGTTGTTAATAATATGGGTGATGTGTAATTTTTTGGATTGTCTAGTCGATTTTTTATGGTTTTTGGGGTGCTGCTATTTGGTTTAGGGGAGGGTATGTGTTGTTTTGTTTTGGGCTGGTCACTTTATTGTTTAGTTTTGGTTATTTTGTATTGGGATATGTTTTTTTGTTTTTTGTAGTGTCGGTATTTTCTTTTATTTTTCTACCATTTACAGGTAGCTAGACTTATTGTCGGTGTGGTGTGGGGTTTGTTGTCTTTTTTTTTCTACTTTTTTGTTCTATTTATCAATAGGGTTGGGTATGTGTATTTATTGTATTCTTAAGGGCGTGTCGTGTCGGTGGGGTGCTTTTTTGTTTACTTAAATTTTAACGGGAAATATTTGCGATGTTTGCATAATACTGCTAATTCGTCTCTACGGTTTAATAGTTCGCTACAGTTGGGGTACTTTAGAATGTGTAGCTTTTCACTTAAACATAAAGAGCAGATGTCGTCAAGTAAGTTGCAAGTTCTAGTTTTTTCTAGGATTTTCCATTTAACTTTGGGTTTCTGTTTCGAATCCTTTAGCTTCCAAAAGTATGCAGAAAGGGATGTTTGGTTTCGGTATAAGTTGTTTTTGA
The DNA here is from genome assembly GCA_037127315.1 of Ascarosepion bandense. NCBI lineage: Eukaryota > Metazoa > Mollusca > Cephalopoda > Sepiida > Sepiidae > Ascarosepion > Ascarosepion bandense. The sequence continues at coordinate 5,901,809 of JBBBDQ010001337.1, forward strand.
ATGAAGTTAAGTTCATGTACCAGCGCTGCTTAAAAGTGTTCTTAGTTGATCCGATATACATTTTATTTATAGTTGGATTTATATATATATATATATATATATATATATATATATATATATATATATATATTCCATTTGTAAACGAGTTATTAAGCGACCTAGGTTTCTACCATGAGTGGTGTCTTCAGGCGATTTGTAAAGTTCTACAATATAATTGTATTGAACACTTTTCAATACAAATGTGCACTGGTCTAATTTTATTATGACCAAAAACTAAGTAATTAAACAATGAATATATATATATATATATATATATATATATATATATATTATGTCTTCAAAAAGTGTTGAAATGAAATAGCTACTTTGTCGTGATGATATAGCAGACATACATGCATAAATGTGTCTGTTTGTGTTTGTGCGTAAAGAAAAAGAGTAGACAGAGTATGCTTTACCTCCAGATATATAGATATATAGATATATATATATGTGTGTGTGTGTGTGTGTGTGTGTGTGTGTGTGTGTGTGTGTGTGTGTGTGTGAACATTGTAGTCAACACCAAGAAGTGATAATCTGTTTCATGCTAAATGCAATCATCAGACTATAGCGATGTCGTTTTCTTTGAATTTTTATTTAAACGCATCACTCATGCACTGTAGGTGGTCAAATGTATTATTCTATTCTAATGGTTATTTTGGTGGGTGTGGTTTGTTAATTTATTTAATATTTACTTAGCTTATTTACTTATTTATTTTTTAATTAATTTATTTTAATAGGTTTTGCTTATTTTGTTTTATTTATATATTTTTATTTACTTTTGTTCGTTTTCAGTTTTCGATTTTTAAGTCGTAAAGTAAAAAATTATTTTGATATTTGCATTTTGAGATGAGTTCTGATCGTTTATTTAGTAGTTTGTTTTGGTCTGAAAAGGTAATTATAGCTTTTTTTTCCTCCAGGCAGAGTTTACAGTTTTTGAATTGTGTGTTGCAGGCTGATGTTCTTGTCTTTCATATTTTCCATAATAATTTTGGTGTTATTTGTTTTTCTTTTTTAATCTCCCAGATATATTTAGAAAGCATTGTGCTATTCGCGTATTTACTAGTTGTAAAGTTGTGTGTTCGTAGTTTCTTTGTTTCCAAAGTTGCTCAGTTGCTCCTATGTATATTTTTTCATCTGCTGACTTTACAGTGGCTTCTTATATTACATTGCTCTGAAAGCATTTGTCATTTAAGGAACATGCGTTCTTTATTCTGTAGTTACACGTGGGTTTAATTTGTGCCGGTGATGTGTTGATTATTTTCCTGTTGCGCTTTTTGATTATTTGTGCCATGTTTTGGTGCAACTGTAGCTAACTTTTATTGTGTTTTTGTTGAATATCTTGTGGAGAGTGCTCGATGCGGAGAAGTGTTTGTATATGTGTTTAATGAATATTTTTATACGTATGTTTTTAACTCTTTGCTGTATGGTGTATTGAACCATATGATGTTTCTCTTCCTGTTGGTTTTTTTGTGGTCTGTATATGAGTGTTGCTGGATTCAACTATATTTTAGGACTTTTCCATAGTCTTTCTTAGCTTCGTTGAATATGGTTTCACTGAAAGAATTGTCGGAAAGCCTGTGGTTAATTGATTGCGGTATCTGCTTGGTTATTGATTTCTTAATAATAAATAAATTAACAAGCCACGCCCACTAAGTTAATCAGTAGAATAATAAAATAGACTACCAACGATCCAATAGCTTACCCACAATGCATCACAGGACAGTATATATAAAAATTCAAACAAAAACACAACGAAAATGGTGCCTCTGTTAGCGTAGTTATATTTTATAATATTGGAATTAAATTATAAAATTAAAAAAATAAAATAATTCCATATTATGATATATAAGTATGCTAACATCGAATTATATTTTTCATCTTTTCATTTTTTAATTTAATTTAATTTCAGTAATATAAAATATAAATTCTCTAACATCGTTAGAACAGAAAAAATTAAATCCTATAACAGTCAGTTCATAATATGTGCCTGATGATTGCATAGGGTATAAAACTCCGACTCGTGCTATAAACGTATGTATATTTATTAATATATATATATATATATAAACGTGTGTGTGTGTGTGTGTGTGTGTGTGTGTGTGTGCAAAGGAGACCGAGCATGCGTGTTAGCAAATTTTTCGCGTTTCATACATGTTTTTGCTATTGTTGCATATGCCGCGTGTCCCGATCGCTCCTTCTCTCAGCTGCCACCCAGCCGATCGCCAAAACCATCCATCCCCCCAAACGAGATAAACTAGATCTCGGCCGTACACGGGACTGCGATATTTAATGCCATTTGAATGCAGCAAGGGATTATGTTGATCGTATCAAATTCTCTTTCGTTTCTCTCCAGCGCTCATTGCCATTTTCTTCCCATTTTAACGCCTTTTCTCTCTTCCTTATTTTGCTCGTCACACGCTTTACTTCTTTTTTCTCTATCTTCTCTCTTTCTCACTCTCTCTCTCTCTCTCTGCTTCTTCTTCTTCTCTCTCTCTCTCTGCGCTTCTTCTTCTTCTTCTCTCTCTCTCTCTCTCTTTGTTCTGCTCTTCTCTCTTTTTCGGCTTTCCTTTCTCTACTTATTTTTTTTCAAATTCTTTGTTTCTCTCCAGCTTTTTCTCACTGTTTCTTCTTTCTTTTCAACTTCTCTTTTTTTTTCTTTCTGTTTCTATTACCCTTCCTCACTTTTTCTCCTTCACTTACTCTTTCCACCTTTATCACTTTTTCTCTCCTACTTTTCATCTTCACTTAATTTTCTTCCTCTTTCATCGTCGTCTTTTTTTAATATTCTTTCATTTCTCCCTCACTCCCTCATTGTCGCTTTCGCTCTTTCTCTCTCTCTCTCTCTCTCTCTCTCTCTCTCTCTCTCTCTCTCTCTATCACACATTGCTTCTTCTGCTTTTTCTCGACATTTCTCTTTTTTTCCTACTTTTCTTTGATTACTCTTTCTCCGCACCCTCTCTAATACTTATTAATTCTCTCCATTCCTGTTTTTGTGTTATTACTCACCCTCTTTTCACATTCGCTATTCTTTCTGTTGCTCTCTTTTCATTGTTCAATCTTTCTACATCAGCTCATATCTATATATTTAAGTCGCTTCCCATCTTCTTAACAATCGGCACTTCTATTCGATAGGTTAACTAGATCGAGTCAAAGTTTGAATCAGATTTCATCAGCTGAATTTTAAAGCTTTTCATTCGTTATTTTCGGATATATTGGGAAGGTTCACCCACACAGTTTATTCACATGAGAGTATATATATATATATATATATATGCACATGAGAGTATATATATATATATATATATATATATGCACATGAGAGTATATATATATATATATATATATATATATATGCACATGAGAGTATATATATATATATATATATATATATATATATATATATATATATAAGAAAGCTTAACACAAACGGTTATAAATCCCGAATTTTTTTCGCAGTTAAATTAGACTATTTGATTTTTAGGTCTGATGAAGCAGCTTGTATTTTAACACACTAGCAGCTTCATCAGACCCGAAAAATCAAATATCAAATCAAATCAAAATCTAATTTAACTCAGAACATTAAAAAAATAACTCTAGGTTAACACAGAGAGGAATTATTGAAGTTAGGTAAAACCGTTTAATTATGAATTGTGTTTTCTTTTCTATATATCATATTGTTTGGATAATATAAATTGAGCTCTCTATTTCTATTAATAAGGCCCCCATTATTTTAAGTCTTTTTTTTTTCATGTGGATGATTCTATGATATTTGCGTTGTCGACAAGTATGTTCCAGATAGAAGTTTAGTAGGTCTCCTATCCAGAATATACATGCCGACAATACACATACCATACCATCATCCACATGCAAAAAAAAGACTAAAAATAATGGGGGCCTTATTAATAGAAACGAAAAACCCAATATACTCAATGACATCAACTACGAACACGCAAACAACCTGCTTGCCGTGTTTGGTACATAGCAAATATTACTACTCCACATCATACATAACACTCCATATATTCTTGTAAATGTTAAATAATATTCATCCTCAGAAATTGCTTAAATTATAACCGGAAGCGCTCGGATAAACAAAACATTTGGACAATTTTAATATAATTAATGTCTTCAAAAGAAAAATAAATTCATACGATCACACGAAAAATTACATAAAAAATTAACCACCACACCTTGTCAGTCAGCATATATATATATATATATATATATATATATATAGATAGATAGATAGATAGATAGATAGATAGATAGATAGATAGATAGATAGATAATTTTTGTCTATACCTCTTAGGTTTTTAAAGAATTATATATATATATATATATATATATATAATTCTTTTAAAAACTAAGAGGTAGAGACAAAAAATTATTTAATCAATACAAAATTTTAGACAAAAATACAGAGTTTAATGGATATTATCCAGAGCAATATGATATACAAAGAAAAAAACTCAACACATAATTAAACGGTTTCAACTAACCTCAATATTTCCTTTGTGTACTGGCTTAGATTTTTTTTAATATTCTGAGTTAAAGTGTACTAATTGATTTTTCGGGTCTGATAAAGCCGCTTGTATTTTTACAACTGCCGAAATAAATTTTGGATTTATAACCGAGTTACATTATAATCGAGTTACATGTTTTATTGATTTTAGTTGTAGCTGCTGTTGAAAGTCATCAGGTAATGTGGTTTCTGTTATTTGACACATGCCTTTGTGATTCTGTCTTGCCAGTCTACTAGAGAAGTGATCTTCACCAAGACATATAGACTTTGCTAATATATATATGCATATATATATATGTGTGTGGGGGGTGCAGGGTGTAGTAGAAGTCACACACCATATACTAATTGTTTTTTTCTATGTTTCAGATTTTATTTGATATGGCTGAGAAACTAACAGCACAAGACAGAGTTAAATTGTTTTTTTTATGTTTGGAAGAGATGGAGCAATATACCGCTCTGTAGGTCAAGAATTTAACCGCAATCATCCTGAGCGAGCAAAACCATTGAGCTACACTACTGTCTGTCGTTTGATCAAACGCTTCCAAGAAACTGAATCAGTTGCTGACCGTGAAAGATGTGGTCTACGAAAATATCTACCATGGTTCTGGCAAATGTTGCTAGAAGCTCCGTGAAATCAGCAAGGAAAGGAGCTAACGATTATCAAATCATCAATGCATCGTATTCTTAAAAGACAGAAAGAGAATTGATGTATGTTTTAATGCAGAAGGTGAGCAATTTGAGCATCTTTTATGATTATGATCAATAAAATTGGAATTAATATGTATATTTAAAAAATTCTAGATGGTGCGAGACTTCTGAGACGCTCTGTATATATATATATATATATATATATAGAGTATTTAAATATATATATATATATATATATATATATATATATATATATATACGAGTTTAAATATATATATATATATATATATATATTTCAGTAAACGTTTGATACCACAGAACTTGTAACTAATTTAAACAGACAAAACGGCATATTTCCCAGAAGCTAAATATTTTTGACCAACACCTTATCAGGAGAATCATTAGTAAAATGTTAACGAGTTTAAGATGAAATATTGGTAAAAAAAGTCTACCCTTTGGGAAAAATACCTGCCTTGTCTGTTTAAAATTATTTACAAGTTCCGTAGTATTAAAGGTATCTTTATATATATATATATATATATATATATATATATATATACTGGCGAAGTCTATGAGTTTTGGTGAAGATCACACCTCTTGTAGACTGGCAACACAGAGTCACTAAGAACTGTGCCAATTAATAGAAACCACATTGCTTGACATCTTTCAACAGGAGCTACAACTGAAATGGATAACACATATAACTCGAAGTGAAAACAACGACATAATCAAGATGTTGACATTCTACACAAGTTGAAATAAAAATGACCAACAGTAGTAAAAACAGAGATAACTACTATTGAAGCTGCAAAACTTATTTAACCGAAAAATTGTTTTAAGATAAAGAGTTAATATATATATATATATATATATATATATATATATATATATATATGTTTAGAATTTATAACATAAATGCGTTATAAGATCACTACAAAAATAGGCATTTTGTTTCGACACTATCTGTCTCTTATCAAGTGATGAGGTTTATTTCAACTTGAAACGAACCTCATCACTTGATAAAACACGGATGGCGTCCAAACAAAATGTCTCCTTTTGTCGTATTTATGTTATAATTATTCGCTCTACTTTAGATTGAGCCCTTTTTTAAGAATATTTTTTCTTTTGATACGGAATTTTATCCATACTTACCCTATATATATATATATATATATATATATGTGTGTGTGTGTGTGTGTGTGTATGTGTGAGTGTGTGTGTGTGTGTGTGTGTGTGTGTGTGTGTGAACTATGAACACATTATTGATTCTATTGTTTATACTATCTTGATCAACGATCTCTTTTCTCCTCTACAAACTCCTTATAGGTCTTGCAATCTGTCAATTCAAAAGCACTTCTACATGTCGAGGTCTTCTTTTAGTATAAGTAGCAAGATTGTATCCACTGACTGCTTGCCAGGTCGTCGCGTAGCTTATAGCAGCTGGTATTCCTCAGCGGTCTCCCAACTTAATACTAACCAGGATCAACGTTGCTTAAGTTCGGTAATCGAAATAGAAATGGTGTTTCAACGTTTATTGCCCACAATTGATCAAAGTTCATCGGGAATATAGCAAATTTCAGACTATAAAAATATATATTTGTGTGTGTAAGTTTCTGTGAGTGTGTGTTCGCATGTGTGTGTGTGTGTGTGTGTGTGTGTGTGTGTGTGTGTATCTGTCTGTCTGTGTAATACGCGCGCAAATGCGTTAATTTTCTCGTATCCGAAGAAAGGAAAAAAGCAATTATTTTACACAAATATTTTTTTAACAGAATCGCTTTCCTTGTCAACGCACTTAATTCAACAATGAATATTGAGTAAGGATTATAAAAAAGTACATTTTAGATCAAAATTTACATCTGCACGCACACAAACGCACGCGCACACACGCACTCATCACAAACACACACACACACACATACGCACACATGTGTGTGTGCATATGCATGTATATACGCATGATCATTTTATGATACTCTAAGCCCTTTTCTTTCTTCTCTATTCAGTTTTCTTTTCGTTCTCTGCATACACGCACACACACACACACACACACATTCACACACACACACACACACACACACACACACATATATATATATATATATACAGGGTGCAATGGATGAATTGTTGTCTAAATTATGCAAAAATGAAAACAACACTGATATTTCAAAAATATCTTGAATTACTAAAGAGTAAATTTATTCAATAAAATCGCCATTGGCTTCAACGCCTCCAGGCGATTTAGTAATCGCCTGAAACTCTTCTGTACAGTCTCCTTGTTTAATTGTAGGAATGCTGTCATAATCCTTGCCTTCAATTCATCTTCTGTGTTACAAGGAGTTTTGTTGGTCTCTTGAACATAAAAATCAAGGGGGTTTCAGTCTTGGGAATTAGGTGGCCAGATGCATTGATTTATGTGGTCCCAAAAATTGTCTGACAGCCATGCCTGGGTCCATCTGCTTGTGTGAGTGAGTCCTGCTGAGTCCTGTTGGAAGACATAAGGTCTTTTAGCAACCACCCTCTTTACACAAAAGAGCATTACCTACTGAAGGAACTTTATGTAGGACCCAGTGTTGAGTCTGAGGCCCTATAGGAAGATGAATTAACGTCGCCATTACTAGTGATCACTTAAACATCTTTGGAATCGCAATTAGACTCATCCAACTCTGGCAGAGTGAATTGCATCACGGTGCTATTTTCTCAAAGAGGGTACCCAACTGATTCTACTAAATTGCGCAGTCGATAAAACCAAAAACAAACAGCACATATGCGCGAAAATAAAAAATATAAAATAGTTACAATTTACTCATCGCACGCTGTATATATATGCCTATATGTTGATAGATAGATATATAGATAGATAATGAACAGACTGGGATAGATAGATAGATAGATAGATAGATAGATAGATAGATAGATAGATAGATTGGGCGAATGAAAAAGAGAAAGCTAAAATTATATATATATATATATATATATATATTCATGTCAAAAGAGAGTGAGATCCATTCTCATGAATTTATTTTTATTACTCATTTCCCCTGTTATTTTTGGATTCTTTGCTTTTTTGCTTTCTCTTTTTCATTCGCACTATATATATATATATATATATATATATATATATACATATATATATATATATATATATATATATATATATTCTCAGACGCACACATACATTACCTACATCATCATGTATGATTCTACAAATGTACACTCACTTTCACTCATTCTAATATATTCATTTATTGTCATTTTGCGTTTTCGTATTCACGCGCATGCGTGTTAATATGCATGAGCTTTTGGGTCTCCGGGAATAACGAGCCACAAAGTTGAGATATGATCTTGGAGATTAGCTTCGCTTGACGCGTTCACGCAAATACGCACTTATGTGCCCGCCTCTGTACACACAAGAATCACGCGTGTTGACGCACGCGCATTTAGATTCAACTGTTCGAACGCCCGTTCGTTACTTTTATACATAATTGTTATTACAGAAACAAATTGTGGCGGTGGGGGAGGGGTGTATGTCATTTTTCGACGAATATATTTACATACGCATAAGTTTCATACCACGCACGTACGTGTTATCACTGACCAAAATCCTAATTAATACAGGTGAATAAAACCCAAACAGAATATCCCGAAGTTTACTGTTAAATATACATTTATGCTTGCAATTCAAACACGTTAATAAACGCATGCGTAAACACACACACACACACATATATATATATATATATATATATATATACGAATTACTAGGGTGAATCAATAAGTCCGTAGCTTATATCATTAGGGGAAGATAATTAATATGCACTATTCAATTAAGTGCACTCCCAAAGAAGCATATTATATTGTAAATTTTTTTTTTTTTTCACATAGTTTTCACCTTGAACAAGGCCCAAGAGCCAATAAAGGTTGAGGGTTACAGAGGGCAAACGAAAGAAGTACAGATTATGTGAGATAAAATAGCGGTTAGCGCTATACTTGAACACGTTAAGATTGTATTAGTTGGAAAAGCTTTTCTTTTGTCTTATATAGTATTTCTTTCCCTATTAGGCTGCGAAGTTATTGATGTACCTATGTATATAGACACCTCGACACAGCGTACACACATAAACGCACAAACTCACAAACTCTCTCTCTCACAAACACACACACACATACATATATATATGTATATATATATATGTATGTGTGTGTGTATTTGTGAGAGAGAGAGAGTTTGTGAGTTTGTGAGTTTAGGTGTGTACGTTGTGTCGAGGTGTCTATATACATAGGTACATGTATGTGTGTGTGTGTGTGTGTGTGTGTGTGTGTGTGTGTGTGTATGTGAGGGATACAAGTTACTGTTGCACGATTATTTACATGGTTTTTTGTGTTTCACTGTATGTAGAAACTTTCAAAAAATGAGCTATTCTGATTTTTTCTTCATTTTACTCTGCTTTTTCTCACATTCATATATATATATATATATATATATATATATTATAGCTATATATATATAAATTTGATATATATATATATATATATATAAACGTTAAATATATATCTATATGTCAAATATTGTATGAAAATCTAAAAATCTACAACAAACTGAGAAAATTTATTTTGATTTAAATTGAAAATTTTATCATCCCCTCTCCTTCATGCGCATGTGTAATCACATTAAAGGAAACATCACTTTAATCCGAAGAAACATGTCACATGACAAATTTTTCACACTATCATAAAATTTTTCACAAATATATATATGTGTGTGTGTGTGTGTGTGTGTGTGTGTGTATGTGTGTGTGTGTGTGTGTGTGTGTGTGTGTGTGTGACAAAATGATACACATATTTTCAGGATGAAGAATGTAGAAGACTTTTCCCAATAAATATAGTAAATTCTAGTCTCCCTCCATCAGTCTCTCGCTTTCACTTCATCTCTCTCTTTCTTTCTTTCTCTCTCTCTCTCTCTCTCTCTCTCTCTACATAATGAGTGTGTGTGTGTGTGTGTCTGTTTATGAATTTGTAGATTTATATTTGTCTGTGAGTGTTTCCAACTTTGCGCGTTTGTAAGTGTTCGTCTTTGAGTGCATCTTTGCATGTGTTTGCTTATGTACGTGTGCTTGTGTGAAATTGTGGGTATATGTTTGTCTCTGAATGTGTTCATGTCTTACCCGTCTGTATGTGCGTTTGTGAATGTATGTGTGTGTGTGTGTGCGCGCGCGTGCGTGCGTGCGTCAAAAATACGATGATATCTTCTTTTTTTTCTGGAATTTCACCAGCATTGCATTGTTGTTTTATTTCCTCGGGTAAGTTGTAAATCCGACTCCACATATTTGATCATGTTTGTATCTGTTTAACGTTCTGTAAATTTCAGATTACATGACAGCGGTGGGGATATCGCAGAAACAAAGAAAGAAATGATATACCTGCCTTGTAAATATTAATAAGAAACTACTTTCGAGCTATAGAAGAATACAGTCGAGATACATCATTCATACATTAATATTCGGAAGAGTGACGGGTACCCATTAGATGTATACGAAAAGGCAAACGCTCACACACACTACAGCAGTCATTCTGCCTCGGATAGGTAGCTATCTTTGCGCTGAAGGTTTAATCAGATGGTATTTTCTTCATAGAGATCTGTCAGGAAAAGCTATTTATTTTCCAAAGAGCCATATGAATAAAAATGCTATTCGAGAAATTCGGGCTTTAAATGAAATCACGTTTATTGCGATTGGCTCAGCAACTAGCAACAGACAAAATCAACAATTTAAAGCGTTTTCATTTATGCTCCTATTTTAGTTTATGTGCATATATTGTAATGGTAATATTAGGCGTTTCCTTATAAGGAAACATTTGCCATTCATTGACTGAACTTTCAGTACTGCTTTCGGTTGAAATTAAAATAAATCTTTCCTTTAAAACAATTTTCGGAAAACCGGTTTCTGAACCGGTCTGTTGTGGTTCTTTCCAGCGTTGATGGGAGGTTTCCTTCCAAGCCTTTTGCTAATTTTGAATGTTAACATGTTGATCATGTCATTATTTTCTCATTTAAGTTGCTGTTGCTGCTGCTGGAAATCCTCAAGGGACGTTGTTTGGTACACTTCTTTAATTTTGAGTATGTTACACAATGTTCAAAGAAAGAGGATTTTTGCTAAGAACCTTAGGCTTTCATAGTTCAAATCCATTTTTAATGATTGATCTTCGAAGCAGTTGTGTAGAGCTGACAGTTTAGATATTCCTGAACAGGCTTGGCGCCATGCATAACATCAATATTAAAATATCGATCTGACTAAACTATTTAAATACATAACTCGTGGTTTCAGGCTAATGATTTTCGCTTAGCAGCAGCTTGTGGTGTTGGACGAGGCTACCGTTGGCGCAGTTTATTCTATGCTTAATTTCTTTTTATCTTATACTTAATTTGGTATAACTGATCCATACGAATATATATATATATATATGTGTGTGTGTGTGTGTGTGTGTGTGTGTGTGTGTGTGTGTGTGTGTGTGTGTGTGTGTGAACATTTAGTTGTAAATAACGTTTAAAAATATTAGAAGACCTTTTAATAAAATTTCAAAGCCAAAAACTGTCCGTGTGGAAAGTAACCAAAAATTTAACTCAACACAGCATATGAAGCAAAACAAAATATTTACTAACGATTACCACATAAATTAACGCCTTGAAAACAGAAGAAGCGGTAACTCTAATCGCACTGGTCAATGACTGTTTAAGGTGTTTTCCCAGATTAAAATGAACGCAGGTTCAATTACAGGCGAGAAGCATATTTTTTAATAAGACTTTCGATCTCTAAGCAGGTAGGTATCATTTTCATTGCTTAAAAACTGGAATTTATCCTCAAACACATATACCCACTATATATATATATATATATATATATATATATATATATATCCTAAACAGGAAGTATGTATAGGTAAAATCCCAAAAAAACAGAACCTATTAATATTAATTTTATCAGTGATTCAGGTGGAGGGCTCGGTGTAAATAGTGTTAACTATTTACATAGCCAAATACGTATATTTTATCAATAAATTCCGAAATTTACATTCCGTTGAATAGCTATTTCAGCGAGAAAATTCTCGCGTCATCAGCAACAATCAAAAACAAAAATTTATTAATTCAAATATGGTTAAAAAATTCACATACCGGAAGAAGCCCAAAAAACATATCCATACACAGGAAGCTAAAAAAAGATAAAAGGGGAGGGGGTTAAGAAAGAAAAAAACATTTTATTTAAAATTTGTCGCCTAAACATAAAAACGGGGCAGAGTTCGAGATTCATGACAAATGACTCTTGGCTAATCGTAAATTGAAGTTGCGTGAGATAGCAAAGGAGTTGAACATATCAGAAGGGAAGTGTATTCGCCATTTTGCATGAACATTTGTCAATGAGAAAGCTGTGTTCAAAGTGGGCGCAACGTTTGCTCACAGTCGATCAAAAACAACAACGCGTCGACGATTCAGAGCGTTATTTGCAACTGTTTCAACGCAACAAGAAGTTTTTGCGTAAATATGTGACAATGGATGAAATATGGATCCAAAACTTCACTCCAGAAACAGCAGCAGGTGAAAGCCGTCCAAAACGACCAAAGACGCAAACATCAGCAAGGAAGGTTCTGGTCTTCCTATTTTGAGATGCGTGAGGTATTTTGTTCATCGATTACCTTGAGAAAGGAAAAATCATCAATTTAACACTCCGGTCGAATACTGGTTATCACGGACCGTATATTTAGCCCTTCCACTACACAGGCCTCTTCCGGTCAACATGCACCAGACCTAACTCTTCCAACCTGGCCCCTCAACCTCCGGCGTCTTCCTTTTCGGGTTGAGGTGTCTATTCGGTCTTAACCGAACTCTTAGCCGTAGGTCCCTAAGCATCCGTAGGTCAGTCAACTGGCCCACTGGCTTAAATCTGTTTTCTGCTCACGTTGTGATTATTAGATCCAGAAAGCAGAAGTGATGTTCGTTCAAGGTCGACTGAAGATGTAAACAGTGTTGGGGGAGCCGGTGTTAAACATTTAGATATACAGTAAAAAGAAATAGAAAGAAAAAAAATAATGTCCGTAGAAAGCCGAACAAACAAGTGTTCGATGTTTGCACAGTTAATGTCTTTTATATATGTCATGGTGGCATCACCCATACAACGGTTGAACTCTTATACTCCTCCTCACAAGAGGTGGCAGCAGAAGAGTAGCTCGGCGAAGAGCAGATCAACAGAAGAAAGAAGAGCGACAGGCAGAGATAGTCAAGAATGCTACCGTACTACCATTGCGAGTCCCAGTTATTGTATTACTACCTAACCTGTATTTATCGTTCTACTAACAGAGTTTCAAGTATTTGTATTTTGCTGTGTTTAATATATATATCGTTATTTGCTATTTTGGTAGTTGTTGTATCATTTCTTGCCGGGTCCACGACAATATACAAGAAAAGAATAGAATAAGAAAAAGGTCACAGAGCGACAGGCAGAGATAGTCAAGAATGCTACCGTACTACCATTGCGAGTCCCAGTTATTGTATTACTACCTAACCTGTATTTATCGTTCTACTAACAGAGTTTCAAGTATTTGTATTTTGCTGTGTTTAATATATATATCGTTATTTGCTATTTTGGTAGTTGTTGTATCATTTCTTGCCGGGTCCACGACAATATACAAGAAAAGAATAGAATAAGAAAAAGGTCACAGAAAGTAAAAAATTTTAGTATAACAACTCACACACTTGAGTCTAGACAGATAGAGAGTGTGTATGTATGGTTCACTTGTTGTTAAATCGTCTCAGAAGATATATATATAACTCTTTTCAACAATGTTCTCCATACTCTTTTGACGGAGTCAATTCTTCTCAAGTAAAACGCTGGGACCACGGTCCCTTTCAAAGGTGCTGGTACAAACGATAGCTGATGCAATTCTTATGTTGCAGGGCTGGTGACGAACACTAAGTTCGTATACTCAGCGGTTTTTCACTGCGACCGCTCCGACGACGCCGACATTTCTCAAGGTCCTTGTTTCTAACTCGTCCGCACTCTTACTTCAGCGATGGGGTGACGAGGTCCCGATCTCACATACGACCGTACGCTTCCACGGCCGGGGTTCAACTTTTACATTCTTCAGCATTACGACGCGCTTATATAGGAAACCTGGGGTAATAAGCCAGGCTATCCAAGCGCTTATCAACGTGATCACGTGTGTTTGCTGCTACAGCCAAAAATGATGTGACCTCTAAATTTCCTTTTGCTTACTAAGAGCTATTTCAATTTATACTTGCAAAAAATTATTTTCGTTTATTTACTCGGTTTTTCGATGACCCAAATTAAACGACACTCAACTTATGCTAGATCATATTTCACCATTAGTAAACAAAATACATTTCGATGTTTAATCTACTTCAAAATCCTTTTTAACAAAAATATTATTCCGTTCATTCCCATTGTCTTCTAATGATTCCAAATTAAACGGGCATATCTTATGCCTAGATCAAATTTCACCACCAGTAAACAATTACGCTTGTTTATTTCAATGTTTAATTCAATCCAAATTTAAGAGTTCGGTTCAAAATTACTAGCACCAGAAGAAGTCCGGAGCGTACAACGGCTAAAACGTCGTACAAATGACAACAAAGATGTGGACAATAGTCCGAATAATGTAAATACTGTAAATACTAACTCATCTCAGAAATATAGACAAAAATATACCAGTCAAATAATTACGGCAAATTTTCTCAAAAACCTCTGGGAACTTTTGCATCAGCATTATATATATATATATATATATATATATATATATATATATATATATATACACATATGTGAGTACATATGGACAAGAAATTTCTTTTTTTTTTAATTGCTGTGTGGTTCTTTGGAAAATATAAAAAAATTTTCAATTTTATATTTGCCAGAGAAGCACATGAAATCGGACACTGACTTAAGCCGGGAAAAAATGAGGAAGTGTTTGGCTGTTCAGGGTCGTCTCGAATTTGCATCTTACTATATAAAGTGACAAATAAATCTGAAAGTGAAAACACGTGTAGACATTTAAATCAATTTTTTAAATTTATCACCGATATATATATATATATATATATATATATATATATATATATATATATATATATATCTTTCGCTTTCTTTTGTCCTTCTCTCTCTTTCTATCTTTACCAATAAAGACATTCTCACATTTCCATTTAAATATATATTTCATACAACATAAAAACAGGGTTGGAGTATTTTGTATGAATATTTAACGTACACAAGGCATTTATATATTTGTAAGTAACTAAAAATACCTAATCTCTATAACGGCGAAGTTCGAGCTGTTGCCCTAGATATCTCGAAAGAATTTGAAAGTGTGGAATGCTGGTCTTCTGCGCAAGCTACAGGACTATGGTATAACTGGATGCTTGTTTGTCTTAAATCGTTCCTATCGAATCGCGTAATAAATATCATACTGAACGGGCATGCTTCCAGATCCTATCATACGAACACGGGTTTCCCTTAAGGCTCTATCCTAGGCTTTTTTTGATTTCCGTCAACGGTCTCCCTGATGTAATCAGATCCCAAGTAGGCATCTACGCTGACAACACCACCATTTTTGAAATCTGCTGATGCTGACAAAAACAAACCTTGCTGCTGCTCTCGAAAGGACCTCCAGTCAGTCGTGGACTAGGGTAAGAAATGGCTCGTAAATTTTAATGCTTCTAAAACGAAGCTGCTATCCTTTAACCACCAGAAACAATCTTTCCTACCCACCATCAGCATAGATCACCCTAGTCTCCCTGAGAGCAATACACTGCATCCTCTCAGCCTCACCCTCTCTTAAGTGGAACGACTACATTGAATTATAGCTAAAACTATTGCTAAGAAAGTCGGGTCCGATGTCGGGCCAGGAAATTTTAACTCTCCTGATTCTATCATGCATATTAACAAATTTACCATCTGCTCGTGCATTGGATACTACTGTCATATTTGGTCGGGCGCCCCTACTTTTCACCTTGGGGTTCTCGACAAAATTTAAAGAAGAATCTGCAATATAGACGATCCTGACCTGTCGGTCCGGCTCCAGTGTCTTTCTTTCACCGACGAGATGTGGTTTTCCTCTGTCGCTTCTACAGATACTTTCACTGTTTCTGTTCTGACAAGCTTAGCTCTTTGGTGCCCCACCTACTGCGCGAATTTACTCAAGCCACTAGTCTAGCAACAAGGTCCCACCCTTTTACTGTTAAAATTATCACGTGTAACTACAGCTTCTACACCATCAGCTTCTTTTCCCGCCTGTAGAACTCCCTTTGGTATTTTTGTTTCCCTGATAGCTACAATCTCCAAGAGTTAAAATGCAACGTCAATTGTCATCTCCTATCTCTTTGACTCTCATCCTTCTTCCCACTCTACACTTTCCTCTCACGCAGCTCTCTTCATATCAATGTACCTGTCTTTCTCTTACCCATTCTCCGACATCTATTGTGAACTTTTCTCTTTTCTCTTCAATCACCTATTATGTAAACCCCTGTACAAGTCAGTAATTTTTTTATAGACAGTTGTTTAAAAAACCAGATTTGTTATTTTTTTATAATCTATGAGATGTCTATGAGTGTCTCTCTTTCACCGTCAGACTTTCTGTCAGAACAGAAACAGTGAAAGTATCTGTAGAAGCGACAGAGGGAAACCACATCTCGTCGGTGAAAGAGAGACACTCATAGACATCTCATAAATTATAAAAAAAATGAAAGAGATGGAGGTTGTGGTCAAACAGAAGAAAGAAATTACGAATTTAGGTACCTCTATTCACTTGCCAAAAAATATAAAAATACAAAAGCAAATCATGATGTTAAAAGACCTCAAGCTTAATAAAAACAGTTTTATCATCAAAATGTTTATGCTATTATTAAGAGGAAATATCAAATTTTGTTGTTATTAGTTTCAAAAATTTTTTAATTCTTTCTAACACGTTCGAAATTTTAATTAAAATTTCATTTTTTGTTTTCTGTCAGCGATTCACGCTATGTTTACGTGAGGCGACTATTAAGAAAATGGAGTCGGTCGAGTAAAATGATTTGGGGGCGAGTAAATTTTCCCTCGTTCTCGACCGCCGGTCGAGTGATTTCTAATTATGACTCATACATTCTAGGTTAGAATTAGGTTTAAGCATTCTATTTGCTTTACTCATAGATAGTAGTAAAAAAAATCTATTGCTCAATAAAAAAAAACAAACTAAAAACCAACCTCCTGTTAAAAAGTTATTGTCTACCAATTTAAAAATCTAAGGTCACATTATGTATCTAACCCAGAAAAAATTAAAAAGTGACATGTCTAGAGCCAAGCCATCCTGTCACCTTTCACAACCCAAATATTACATCTCCATGGTTACATAATTCACATTTTTGATTGAAGAATTTTGACAAACGTAAAAGCATTTCCTCCAACTACCACTCCCTAATTTTCTAAATAGCCATGAATACATCTTATATTTTTTTTAATAAATTGTTTCTACCATTTATTTTAACATATCTCCTGAAGAGAAACAGCTTTGTTCTGAAACATGAAATTTTTGTGTAGTGATATTATGCTTTTATATACTATTGCAATAACAAAGTTACAATATTGAGCTCTACTCTGTATCGAGCACTCTTTAGAAAAGTAAATGCTTGAACGTGTTCTTTCACTTTTTTGTAATATATATATATATATATATATATATATATATATATATATAAGGAATTAAGATGCATGACAAAGTGGGAAAAGTTTACGTGTGACGCGTTTTGTCCCTTAGGACTTCATAAGATTAAATTTGTTTACGCTGATACGTAAACAACACATGTGAATGAACTGAGAGTTGCTGGGAATTGAAAGTTTAGACAAAAAAAAAAAGAAATTTTCTGTATTTTGATCATAAAATTAATCTATTCAGTATTATGTGGATTCTTTTTCTTTGTGTTTCCATTATTTGTTGTTATTAAATATCTCACATTGTGATAATGTTAGTGAAACATTGTATGATATTCGACACAAATTTACTGATGATAAACGAAATGATTTTCTAAACATTTTTGTCTTAGTGAATTGTTTTCTCTTTGAATTAGAGTAGCCTTTTAGGAATACCTACACCAGACTTCCCACCCAGAACTAAGGCTCAACTAAATAACGTCCACATAACACCCTCGCTGGTCGCCAAGATAATTGCGCAACTTGACCCACACAAAGCGAGCGGCGGTGACGGAATCCCAGTCATAGTACTGAAGAAATGTGCCCCAGAACTCTCCTCTGTCCTCTCTAAACTCTATAACCTCTGCCTATCTGCTTCCTGCTTTCCTGCCTGTTGGAAGTCCTCCTGCGTAATACCTATATTTAAGAATTCTGGCGAACCCTCAGACCCCGCCAATTACTGCCCTATTAGTCTCCTTCCAATCTTTGGCAAAGTTTTTGAAGCCATTATCAACGCCGAGGTGACTCAGCATCTTATGGCCAACGGGCTTCTCTCTGACAAACAGTATGGGTTTCGCTTCACCAGGTCTACTGCTGATATGCTAACGACCATTACCGAATACATATACCAGGCACTTGACAAGAATGGTGAAGCCCGAACCGTTGCCTTGGATATCTCCAAAGCATTCGACAGGGTCTGGCATGCTGGCCTCTTTTGCAAACTGCGGAGCTATGGGATAACTGGACATCTGTTTGACCTCATCCAGTCTTTCCTCTCTAACCGCACATTGAAGGTGGTATTAAATGGGCATGCCTCCCAAAACTACCAGACGAACGCGGGCATCCCTCAAGGTTCTATCCTAGGCCCCACGCTCTTTCTGATCGACATTAATGATCTCCCCGACACCATTAGATCCCAAGTTGGCATGTATGCCGACGACACAACAATCTACTCCCGCATCGATCAGAAACCAGGTCTGGACGACAAAGTGAACCTCGCTGCCGTACTTGAAAGGGACCTCCAATCCGTAGTGACCTGGGGTAGGAAATGGTTGGTAAATTTCAATGCCTCCAAAACAAAGCTGTTATTAACTAATCACCATAGACAATCGCATCTACCTCCCATTAGCATGGGACAGGCTAGTCTCCCAGAGAGTAAAATACTACGCCTCCTTGGCCTTACACTCTCGGCGGACCTCAAATGGAATGACTATATTGAATCCATTGCCAAATCTGCTGCTATGAAAGTGGGCTCCCTGTGCAGGGCCCGGAAATTTTTCCCACCTGAATCTATTCTGCACATATACAAATCTACCATCCGCCTGTGTATTGAATATTGCTGCTATATCTGGTCGGGTGCCCCTGCTGCTCTCCTTGGGCTTCTTGACAAAATACAAAGGAGATCTGTAACGTGGTTGATACTGACTTGGCAGACCGGCTGCAGCCGCTCTCACACCGGCGTGATGTAGCTTCCCTGTGCCTCTTCTACAAGTACTTTCATGGCTTCTGCTCCGATGAGCTTAGATCACTGGTGCCGCCTAAGCACGAATTTACACGAGATACTAGATTAGCAACTAGGTCCCACCCTTTTACAGTTAAACAAATAAGATGTAACCGTAAATTCTACTCCAACAGCTTCTTTTCTCCCGCTTCCCGCCTGTGGAACTCCCTTCCACAAGTCTGCTTTCCCGACAGTTACAATCTCCAGGTGTTTAAATGTAGGGTCAATAGACACCTCCTATCACACTAACTCCCAACTATTCTCACAACACTCTCATCTACCCAACCCTCATTCTCGGTATCCTTACCCGCCTATCACCCACCCTCTGTCATTTCCTATATTTAATCAGCCTTTCTCCACTCTACGTAGCCCCCTGCACAGTAGTGGCAGTGACATGCCTTGCTCGGGGTGAAACGCTTATAAAAAAAAAAAATGTCAAAACATTGGTCAGTTTCGTTACAATATGTAACTAATTCGTTTAATGTGCTGTTTTTTAATGTCTCTTTGAGTACATATAATCTTTTATTTAAACTTTTGAGATTTCTCTAATATTTCCTGACATAATTAAAAGAACAATAATTAGAGCGATTTTTCTTTAAAAGTGACAGACAAGGTGTTGTTGTTAAGTTTTTTATATAATTTTTCATATTCATGTGATTTTTTCATTTTTATCGAGTTTTGGCTTCTTTATTTTATTAATAATGCTACCTTATTTTTAGTCTTTTAAACAATTAATTTAATTTAATTTTTTTTTAAATGGAGTTGTGCATTTCTTTATAATATTTCTAAGTGAATATTCACCTTGTTTATAGTTACTATGAAAAGAGATGGATTTACAATTTTTCCAAAGATATCATTAAGCCGTAAGTGAATGTAATGAATTCGACTGGAATTCGAACTCGTCACTCTAATTCCTCAACCTGAGCTGCTATCCATTACTCTATCGCGCCTGCTCCGTACTTGCATCATAGGTACGCATTGGCAACCAAAAATCTTCCGAATTTCTATAAATGTCTTAAATGATGGACATAATTTCGCAATTAAATAAACTGAATATTTCCATTCAAGGAAATAATACAGATTTTGTTATTGTACTTGAAACGTTGGCTACTTTCAAAGTAAAAACTTCTACTGTGGTTGAACAATATTGAGAAAGGAAATTTGACCTTGTTTCCATCCTTGGAGGAAGTTATTGAAACATACCAGTCTCTGCTCTTAGGACATTGCTACCGCGATATAGACGCACCTTCAGCAAATGTTGAATGTTTTTTATGCGCACTGCCTTGCCGGAAATTAGGAACCCAGCAACCGGTGGATAAGAAACGCCTTTCTAATTCAACTATGTGTCGTGCCTGATAATGATTCTTTTAAAGAAAAGAGTAATAACATCCAGCATGATCATACCGCAAAAGTGGCGGTTTGAAGCAAAGACATTAGAGAATATTGAAGCACTGTAAATAACTATATTCCCAAGCAGGTTTAAAAAAGCACTTGGTGTATTTGTTCCATTCATAGCAACATATTAATGTGAAACAGATTTTTCTAATCTTCGTCATGCTAAAACCATGTCTTGATGCTCAGCCCGACATGGGTCTCGCTCTCGGCAATCCGCCAATTTTAAACATAATTGAGAGGAAACAACAACAAAAAGTCATATTCAAGATTAAAATGATTTGACTTAGCTTTTTTATATTTACTAAATAATTGTGTTAATTACGTATATGATTTCATTAAAAACCCTGAAACACTAACCATCAATTAAAGTTACACCACTACTAACCATGGGTATATCATACCCAATTTTGAAAATATTTTAAAAAAAATTAAATATTAATCTTTATTTGAAATATTTTACATGCAGGCTCTTCAAAATGTGTACTTCGAGTTAACATTAATAGAAACTGAAAAACATTATTTTGGTAAGAAAATCAGGTTCTGAAAATTTAATTAAATTTTAATTAAAACGGAGTCATTTGCACTGGGTACTATATAACCATGGTTAGTGTTCTCGGGTTAAATAGCAGACAATAAGTTATAAAAATTCAATTTTTATTTTTGTCTTATCAGCTAAACAGGCGGGATAAAATATTAAGATGCCGGATAAAAAAAGATTAAGAACTACTGCGTTATTCTAAATATATTTACAGCTATAAGTCATGTGATTATCAACAAATAACCACAGTTCCTTCCTGCGTATGACGATAAACTACATCCAGTAGCAAGGCCTCTGTTCGGGAGGTTTTAAGGAGCATGGAACCATCTGTATGTAGCTGTTGTTACCAGATTTACTCTCATCCGAAGTGGTAGCACCTGTTAGGGTCCCAGCTGTGGGCAAATAGTTAATCTACAAACTGGGGTCAAAACACGATGAAAGTATAAAAACAAAGTAAAAAATACCAACAGTACATTTTTGTACAAAAAAAAATTATTAATGCTCGCAAGAAAATAAAATTTTGGCATTAAATGGTCTATAAGAAGTTGTTTTGCCGTTAAACAGACAAACAAATAGATAAATATTAAACCGTAGTTTAACAATATGTAACTACGTATTAGGCACATACACATCGCGAAACTTCAGTTATACGTTGTTGAAAAAAGTTATATTATTTCCCTACTTATAAGCTTATAAATCAATTGTATATTCTTACATCCATATCGAAATACTCGTAAATCCCACTCTAAATATATTTTAACGCCAATTCTTTGCAGGATGACATATCACCTAAAAAAAACACAGTCTTCATTATATTGTAATGTGATTTTCTCTGTCTAATAATAATTCTAACAGTAATATTAGCTATTTCCTTACAAGTGAGTGAGTGAGTTTTGTTTAATGGCATATCAACCTCTGTGGGTTTTTTAATGCCAAAATGGTAGGGGTTTAGAGTATTTTTTTAATGTTAGGTTTTAATAAAAATGTTGATTTAGTCAGATTTTGATGAAATTTATTATTTTAGAAACTGAAAATGTCTTCTAGTTTTGTATTCAAAAATTTATTGCTGGTAATAATTTTTTTTTTCCTTCAAAAATGTGTCATGGTAATATTTTTTTGATTCAAAACTGTATTGTTGGTAATATTTTTCATTCAAAAATGTATATGTTTCTATAAAAGTTTATTTTTATAGTTTCATAGTGTTTTGACCTAAGTTTGGGGGTTAACTATTTGCCCATATACCCTAATAGGTGCTACCCCGGGTCAGGGTGAACCTGAGAACAACAGCAACTAAGAGGTGGTTCCATGCTCCTCACAACCTTTCAATCTGAGGCCTTACTGCCGGATGCAGTTTACCGTCATACCCAGAACCGTTTCCTTACAAGTTGCTTGTACTATATTCTATTGAAATTTATAAAATCTTTCTATTAGAACAATTTTTTCAGGAAAATATGTTTCTTAAGTTCATTAGCTGTTATTGCTCTTTCGAGTACTGCTGAAGATTTCTTTCCTAACCTTTTATTTAAAGTCGTGTGGAAATTCAAGGTCTTGATTATATCATTATTTCATCTTCAAGCTACATGTGCTATCCATTTTAGTTGCTGCTTCTGTCGTCTAAAATCCTCAGGTGACATGTTTTTGTTATCTCGTAGAGGTGTTTGTGATTTCGTAGCTCTAGTATGCCAGTAAGGTTGGACAATCTCCCCACTGATGAGAGAAATGTTGTTCTACAGAAGAATACTGAAAATTTCATGAGTAAGCAACAAGGAAGTCTTAAAGAAAATGGCACCAGAAAGAACACTTACACTCAAAATCAGAAAAAGGCAGCTGAAATTACTTGGACACATAATGGGACAGGTTGGCTTTGAAAATGTAACCCTTGTGGGGCATATTGAGGGCAAGAGAGACAGGGTAAGACAGCGATACACTTACCTGATGAGTTTATGTAAATGGATGACAGAACGGGAGCGGATGCCTTATCAAATAAAGAAAAAGTTCCAAGAGCCACACAAGTTTTGGAGAGCCACGATCGCCTATGACGGAACGGGACTCGGCACATAAAAGAAGTACCACTCGATAAAATATGAAGACGAATGGTCTTTTCTAAGAATCTTGGGCTTCATTTACTCGGAGATATTTTAACCATCGATCTGAGAAAGACAACTGACTGTTTAGATATTTTATGCACGACATGCATGTGGAATTTCCAACTAACAAGGCTATTTAAGAACATGACTCTATCTTTTTGGTTACTGCTTTCGTTTTGTACTAAGTTGCGATGATAGACAAAGCTACCCCTAGCACAGTCTAAGCTCTGTTTAAAATCTTCTTATATTCCTTATAATGTGAAATGACTTCCACTGTCTAAGTTTGGTAATATCACAAAGTTTCTCAGAGGAAAATCTGCTACTTATTTTAGAAAATTGTCTTAACACGTTCATGATTCACTAAATGCATTTGAATTTACGTAGTACACACACACACACACACACACACACACACACACATATATATATATATATATATATATATATATATATATATCATTAAAAAATATTGTATGACACATAGTATATAATTTTACAGAAATTCACCTTCATACTTAATGAAAATTGATTGATTCATTCATTTTTACGGTTTATCAATCCCTTAAAGGACCATTCAAATTCAAACAATATTTCTGGATTGCAAGAATTTGTGGGGTAGGGAATGAAAGCAGTAATAATTGTTTAGTGATACAAGTCTTACTAACTAACCCATAGCTGGGAGAAGAATTCATACTTTTCCCAAAGGTATTTGCGCGTAAGTGAATTTAACGAACCAAACGATAATTGGAATTCACCTCTCCGTGAATTAAAGTAAAGACGCAAAAATAGAAAAGGTATAAAACAAGGATGCGTCTTCTCACCGGGTGGATGTAACTTTTACAAGGATGTGAACGAAAGATAACTAGAAATTCTACCAGGATTTTTTATCGATGAGTACAATCTTAACAGCATAAGATACTCAGATATCATTATCTCAATAGCAGACACATGAAGTAAAACTACAGCAACTCCTAGATTAGATAGTAAAAGAAAGAAGGAAGAATGGACTAACTGGCAATCATAAGAAGACACACTATATAGTTACGAGTGTATACCTGCCGACAAAAATGACGGCAACGTATTTGAGAGGATTATATTTCTCTCGCACTTCCCGCCTGTGGAACTCGCTCCCGTATTCTTGCTTTGCTGACGGCTACAACCTCCAGAAATTTAAATGCAAAGTCAATACTCATCTACTAACCACTGGACTCTAGCTCTCTCCCCACCCCCGTATAACTTTCCCTTTCTCTCCACCTATGTATCTGTCATCGCACCTGCTTTCTCAGCTTTCTGTTGTTCCTTTCTAACTAGTTTGTACTCCTCACTCTTTTCTAATTAATCTTTTTACATTTATGTAGCCCCCTGCACATCAGTGGCGTTTCCGCCTTGCTCGGGGTGAAATGATTAAATATATATATATATATATATATATATATTCTTCACTGTTCGACGACATAATTATTGCAAACATAGAATAATGAGGCTGTGTTAAAGAACAAACAGGCCACAATAGTTTTCATAACTGGTAGTAAGGTTTGTTAACTAGTATTAAAATTTGATAACATGTAGTAAATAGAATGAACTGAGCCGACGTTTGGTCGCTATTACCCCTTTCTCCATGAGCGGGACAGGATATATACACTGCCGGTCATAATTATTAGGCAACCCCAATACTTTAAAAAAATGAAGTATTTCATAATATTTTTTAGTATTTGTTGCCAAGTGAATATTTTTAAATGAAAATAGAATGGTTCTTTTGTTAAGATTGTTCAATAACTTGTACATCAAATGAATCTATAAATATTTCATAATTACCTATATTGCAGTTTCATCAATGAAAGAACGAAGAAAATTTAGGGTGATTCGGACAAGTTCATCTTTGCTTCCTTGCCTTGTAAAATTTCGCAAAGTAATAATAACAAAAGAACCATTCTATTTTCAATTGGCAATGAATACTAAAAATAGTATGAAATATATAATTTCTTTTAAAAAACTGGTAGTGTATATATATATATATATAGAGAGAGAGAGAGAGTCATCCGCAGACAGATCTGTTTCGCTGTATCACAGCTCGTCAGTACGGTTAGACATCCGATTGCTTCTCGCCATGATTGAAACCCGACCGAATTGACATCAGTCGGCGATTCTATCACTAAGCTATGGGCGCTCGGTAGAAGATAGCGAACTTTTATATATATATATATATATATATATATATATATATATATATATATATATATATATATATATATATATATATATATATATATATATGCACAAGTAAATAAACAACGGTCTTTATTACAATAGGGAGGATTATCAGAAGAAACGGCCCAAAATGAGAGCTATTAATTTGAGAAGATAAAATCAAACAAGTGCAGAAATTTAAAGATCTGGAAATTCTTTTAATAGTTTATAGAATATGCGACACAAAAATCCGTAGATGCAGAAAAAAGGGAAAGTTGATTTTCATAAGCTAAACAAAGCAAAATAAAATAGGAAAATTTTATTAGAAACAAAGAGTCTTAAACTGTTATAAAACTGTTACGGCCTTGTGCCACACCTAAGCGACATTTAGAAAATCAAATATAATATCAGTCCTCATATATGGCAGTGAATGCTGGACAATCTCCTTACAGATGAAGAAACTTGAGACAAAATAAATGTGGTTCGACAGAAGGATGCTGAGAATACCATGGAAGAAACATGTGAACGATGAGCAAGTTTTACGGAAAATGTTATCAAAGAATTCATATATTTAGAATCACAAGGAGGCAATCAAAATTTCTAGGGCACATAATGAGAAAAGAGGTCTTGGCGAATTTGGCATTCACAGATCATATTGAAAGCTTGTGAAAAAGAGAGAAACAAAGAAGTGCCTACCTATGACAGAACAGGGAATGGTAGCGATAATCAGGAGATTATAATAGGGCGATAGGCATTTTAATGCACGAGAATTTTTAATGACGATTTAAAAACAGAAAATAATTCAGATTAAACTGAGGCCAAAACTCAGGAAAACTAATCAAGAATCGAGAAGAATACGAAAGGATTAAAAATAGGAATTAGAAGCCATAAAATGAGTTGGAAGAAGTGTTTAAGTAGATTTAAACCTGAAATAAACTTTGGAGTAGATAGACTAAACTATCGCCCGGTTCACACTCCACCCATGTCTATTGAACAGGTGTAGAGGCTCTCATCCCTTGTTCCATGTTTAGGATGTGGTTTCCAGCTTTCTCTTTTCCAATCTTTTCACTCTTTTCTTTTTTTTTTTTTTTTCAATTGGAGTAGATAGACTAAAATATCGCCCGGTTCACACTCCACCCATATCTATTGAACAGGTGTAAAGGCTCTCATCCCTTGTTCCATGTTTAGGATGTGGTTTCTGGCTTTTTTTTTCCAATCTTTTCACACTTTTCTTTTCTTTTCTTTTTTCCATTGGAGTAGATACACTAAACTATCGCCCGGTTCACACTCCACCCATGTCTATTGAACAGGTGTAGAGGCTCTCATCCCTTGTTCCATGTTTAAGATGTGGTTTCCAGCTTTCTCTTTTCCAATCTTTTCACTCTTTTCTTTTTTTTTTTTTTCAATTGGAGTAGATAGACTAAACTATCGCCCGGTTCACACTCCACCCACATCTGTTGAACAGGTGTAGAGGCTCTCATCCCTTGTTCCCTGTTTAGGATGTGGTTTTGCGGCTTTCTCTTTTCCAATCTTTTCACTCTTTTTTTTTCTTTCCTCAATTGGAGTAGATAGACTAAACTATCGCCCGATTCACACTCCACCCACATCTATTAAACAGGTGAAGAAGCTCATCCCTTGTTCCCTGTTTAGGATGTGGTTTCCGGCTTTCTCTTTCTAATCTTTTCACTCTTTTCTTTTTTTTTTCTTCTTTTTTTTCCTCAATTGGAGTAGATAGACTAAACTATCGCCCGGTTCACACTCCACCCACATCTGTTGAACAGGTGTAGAGGCTCTCATCCCTTGTTCCATGTTTAGGATGTGGTTTCCAGCTTTCTCTTTTCCAATCTTTTCACTCTTTTCTTTTCTTTTTTTTTTCAATTGGAGTAGATAGACTAAACTATCGCCCGGTTCACACTCCACACAAATCTGTTGAACAGGTGTAGAGGCTCTCATCCCTTGTTCCCTGTTTAGGATGTGGTTTTGCGGCTTTCTCTTTTCCAATCTTTTCACACTTTTTTTTTTCTTTCCTCAATTGGAGTAGATAGACTAAGCTATCGCCCGGTTCACACTCCACCCACGTCTATTGAACAGGTGAAGAGGCGCATCCCTTGTTCCCTGTTTAGGATGTGGTTTTGCAGCTTTCTCTTTTCCAATCTTTTCACTCTTTTTTTTTCTTTCCTCAATTGGAGTAGATAGACTAAGCTATCGCCCGGTTCACACTCCACCCACGTCTATTGAACAGGTGTACAGGCTCTCATCCCTTGTTCCATGTTTAGGATGTTGTTCCCGGCTTTCTCTTTTCCAATCTTTTCACTCTTTTCTTTTTTTTTTCAATTGGAGTAGATAGACTAAACTATCGCCCGGTTCACACTCCACCCACGTCTATTGAACAAGTGAAGAGGCTCATCCCTTGTTCCCTGTTTAGGATGTGGTTTTGCGGCTTTCTCTTTTCCGATCTTTTCACTCTTTTCTTTTTTTTTTCAATTGGAGTAGATAGACTAAACTATCGCCCGGTTCACACTCCACCCACGTCTATTGAACAGGTGTACAGGCTCTCATCCCTTGTTCCATGTTTAGGATGTTGTTCCCGGCTTTCTCTTTTCCAATCTTTTCACTCTTTTCTTTTTTCTTTTTTTTTCAATTGGAGTAGATAAACTAAACTATCGCCCGGTTCACACTCCACCCACGTCTATTGAACAGGTGAAGAGACTCATCCCTTGTTCCCTGTTTAGGATGTGGTTTCCGGCTTTCTCTTTTCCAATCTTTTCACTTTTCTTTTTTTTTCTTTTTCATTTTTTTTTTTTTCCTCAATTGGAGTAGATAGACTAAACTATCGCCCGGTTCACACTCCACCCACATCTATTGAACAGGTGTAGAGGCTCTCATCTCTTGTTCCATGTTTAGGATGTGGTTCCCGGCTTTCTCTTTTCCAGTCTGTTCATTCTTACGTAGCCCCCGCGCTTCAGTGGCATTACCGCCTTGCTTGGGGTGATATGATTAAAAATAAAATAAAATAAAATAAAATAAAATGCATCATGAATTAGTAAGATTATATCTTCCCAAACCTACCCAGATGCTTCTTGGGAAGTGCGACAAGATTTATGGACTTATAAAATTTTACAAATTCCAAAGGAACATTCTTGCTAAAATATTTTAAAATATTTAAAATACTATCACTCCCTATAAATGTTTACATCGTTACCAAAAATTCAACATCAGGGGTTTTGCCTGACCGCATTCCACAAAAACTATTTTTAATATGAGGAAGAAAGTTAATAGATATCTTACCAAAAAGTATGCAATGAACCAATAGTTTTTCGTATAAGATGACCAACACTCAGAGAATACAGTGAGATACGTAGAGACTAGGTGATAAGATAAAAAAAAATGTCCGGTTTAACCCATCGTCTCTGTTGCTACTGCTTTTGTCACAAAAGAATTCACAGACAAGATAGACAATTCCAAAGCAATTATTACGAAATAATGCTAGCATAATTTTCTAAGGTAAAATACTGTCAACCGTGCTCCAAAGAAAAAATAATAATTCTTTCCTCCTTATCCAATTTATTTTCATGAAACCCGTTGTTAGTTAAGAAAAGAGTTATTTTCTACTGTGAAAAAAAAAACGATTACAAAAGCTGCAAAGATTTCACATCAGAAATCTGAACAGAATCACTACGACCACTAGGCGTCATCCCCGTAAAAATATCGGCTTGCTGATGGCGACATGTGATATTCGTGAAGATAAAAAATAAAAAAATGATAATAAACACTGCCGATGAGCGACAATAACACTACGTTTATTGTAGGCAGGCAGGCGCAGAGAATAACTGATCAACGACACCAAACCAGCGACAACAGCATTTCTAGGGTCATGACCGGGTTATAAAACAAAATCTTAGAGCTACTAGGAATCCGAAAGAAACAAATGAACTTTCTGAGACACATCATGAAAAAAGAAAACTTGGATATATTAAAAACACAGGAAATGCTAAATCTCGTTATGTAAGCAACTAAGTGCTTATGTAAACGGATGATAGAACAAGGAGTTTGGAAATGGTGAAAATACAAATATTGCTACAAGCTACAACAAATATGAAGCTGTGGAGAACCATAATCGTCCATAACCTGAAGAGACACAGAACATAAAAAAGTTTCATATATAAGATTACGGGTTGAAATTCTTACCTTGTGATTTCAACTAATTTCTAACTTGACCTGAAGAAGCAGGTACGAATAACAGTTAACAGCACAGAAAATAGAGCCAACATAACAAGTTCGAATTACACTTGAGGCGTATTCATTTCGTCTAATCTAAATTTATTTATAAATGGAACTTTGTCTGTGTGTGTGTGTGTGTGTGTGTGTGTGTGTCCGTTACCTATAGACTCCGAAACGGCTGAACTGATTTTCGTGAAAATTTACACAGTTGTATTATAAGCGTCTGCGAGTGTTCTTAGCTAGGTTTTGCGTCGAGGTACCCCCGATAAATATTGAAAATCGATAATCGAAAAATCGGGTTATAGAAGAAGTGGTCCGATTTTAATCAAATTTGATACACTCATAGACAAAGACATAAGAAACGATATTCAGAAGTTTCAAGGTTGCAGTTCTTACAATAGTGCAGAAAATCGATAATATATATATATATATATATATATATATATATATATATAAGGCAAGATTGTTTGTGTGTGTGTCTGCTTATCTGCCTGTATTTTTATTTTAGTTTTTGCTTCAGGTTTAGCTCTAAGTAGGTATAATTGTAGTTCTTAGTCTCAGTCATCATACCATTTACTCAGAGAACTTATTTAGCCTTCAGAATTCACTTTCAAAAAACTTATTTGATATCGATACCAGGAAATCAAAATTTGAATTCCATTCATTTTTCTTTCAGTCTACGGTTTTGCTTTAACTGGAAACAACTATTGCTTTTTAATCTTTCGTGCCAATGTCCAAAGAGTCTGAGCTCCAGGACCATGGATTAGCTTCAAAGCTTTCATTACACCCGAGCAACGCCGGGCATTACTGCTAGTACACATATAATTAGGAAAGGCATAACTTCACTTTTTGCTACGTTCTGTTTCGTCATCAAATATCTTGATAAAATTGCTCTGGTATCATGTTACAACGATAGAGGGAGAAGAGTGCGGTGTGAGTGTACCCTTTAGTAAATCACTCTCCCATAACTACATTGCCAGTTGATGTTCTTATTACAACTGACAAAAACTGGTTGCAAAACCTTGAAGGCCAAGGTAAAAGCTGCAGTCTTCAAAATGGGTTCCCAGAATGCTTGACAAACTCCAAAAGCATCAAATCTTTTGAAATCATGACATGGAACCTTATGTTTTCAGTTATTTTGAGCCATGAAATAGCCACTCAGATTGCTGTTATTCATCTAATGATAGAAAGGTGAAAGACTCAATTAAAAAATAAAAGCAACCAATATAAGCATCGGTATACAATCAAAGGTGAAATACTATGGTGATTTTCTAAGCGTAGCGTAGATGTGGCACAAGGCCGAAAGTATGAGGCACTCAGTGAGGATCGAACTCACTATTCAGTTGTAATTGATCTAGCGAGACAATCTCGTTAACTGTTACATCACTTCGAAGTGCTCCAAAAGATGGAATACTATGGGCGATAAGAAAAGAGACTATTATTTCGAAAAGTCGATTTCTCCTGTAACTTTCTATTTCTTTTTGCTATATTTTCTCTGCTCCCATTAATTATTCTACTTAAGCATAGGCATTACATTTTTGCTTACCATCGGACTGTTATTGAGATTATAATAAATGAGGGACGTTCTCGATTCTCTGTATGTGTGTGTGTGTGTGTGTGTGTGTGTGTTTTTTTTATAATTAAATCTGTAATTAAAGAAGAACCGTTATTATTTTTGACTATCGAATCAGGATTGAGACCATATTGACGATTAGATTTGGAATCAGAAGTCATTTGTGTTTATTTTCTAATTGTGTACTTCTATTATTAAATCTGTTGTAATTAAAGAATAGGCATTAGTTTTTAACCGATCTTCGTATCACGACTGAGGAGGAAGGAGGCTGTATTGTGAATTGGATTTGGAATTCTGAGAATTTTCTGTTCAATTTAAAATGCTTCGTGTGATTCTATTATCCAATCTCTTGTAATTAATAAACGGGCATTAGTTTTTGACTAAACATCTCATATAAATGTCGACGTGCGTAGAATTATACTTAACCGTCTCTGCTGTTGCAAAGCACTTCTTGCGTATTCGTAAATGTTAAATGATAGTTTATGTTTGTGTGAGTGTGCGTGTACTGTGCATGTCGTTATATGCGTACATATCTAAATGAACATTTGTATAAGATTTTATTTCATGCATATGTGTGTAGACATATAAAATGGTGGTGAATATTGATGCTTTATTCTGCGTAATAATCTGTATATAGGTACGGACGTGCGTAAGCGTTTTTCTGCGCGTGCGCGTGCGTGTTTCTGTGTGCGTATTTCTTTGTATCGGCACGCGCATGCGCTTGTGTATTTCCTTATGATTTTGCCGGAGACTGTTCGTCCATTTTAATGAATGCATTCGACGTGTACCTATCTCACCTGATAAGAAATGTCGATGTTTCTTTTGTAATTCAGCTGATATACCAGCAAAACGAAAGTGAATTGTTTGGGGCAATGGTTCTATTGATTAATCATTTGTGTTGTCGGAATTGTCTAATAATAGCCGAGACATTCCATCGGGGGTCGGACTGGCTTCGGCGAAAACAACTTGCTTGTTCAGCGAGCCGCGAGGAAAACCGATCTGTCTACTTCAAAATAATTTTCAGGCCAATAATAGCAAATTACGTCGAATGTGCGTGTGTTTGTGTATACGCCACTCAAACACAGTAGACGACAAACAATAGGAAAACTATGCACACACACACACACAGATGCCTAACGAGGGTGTGATAACTAGGAAGTGAGTGAAGTAAACAGAAAGAGGTTGAAGTAAATAGGAACATATTGAATTAGATAGATAGATAGATAGATAGATAGATAGATAGATAGATAGATAGATAGATAGATAGATAGATGAGAAGACTGAAATAGACAGACATATCTGAACAGACTGTGATAGATAGATAGATAGATAGATAGATAGATAGATAGATAGATAGATAGATATGAACAGACTGTGATAGATAGATAGATAGATAGATAGATAGATAGATAGATAGATAGATAGATAGATAGATAGAAAGATCTGAACAGACTGAGATAGATAGATAGATAGATAAATAGATAGATAGATAGATATGGAATGGACTGAGATGAGATAGATAGATAGATAGATAGATAGA